>VXAL01015241.1:254696-269307 GCA_013399475.1 Chauna torquata
GCGGACTGAATTATCTGGGTTTTGTGAAAAAATTGGAGATTTACTATAGCATAGAAACACCCTCTCTTCAACTCCTTTTATGTTTCTTAATGCAGAAATACATCTGACTTAAAACTTCACATGAAGAACTTTAGAAAAACATCTAAAAATATATTGGTTTATTTTGCATTATTTGATTCTAACTCACTGTGTTCCTTTCAGGCAGCAGATTGTCATTATGACTGTGCTTTGCTTTTTCACTGGAGTCTATCACTTGAAAGAGTTCCCCTCCCCCATCTCAGCTTTGCTTTGTAAGCTTTTTTTTTATCTTTTCTACCTTGCTAGAGGCATTATTATGGCAGTTCACCTTTGACCAAATGGGCAGACGAACATCCATCCTCTGGAGCCAGTACTAGCGCTGTTTGGTAGATCAGCTCTCAAATGGTACTGAACTGTGACCTCTTCTTCTGTTCAAAGACTAAATACATAAACTTGAGTTTCCATTGGTGCCAAGCCTGGGAACCTGAATTGCTCCCTAATCCCAGGTCTTGCAGCCAGCATCACAATGGGCAGCTCACCATGCCAGCCGGCCAGCCTGAAAGAACGTCTTTATTCTCTCTTCCTCAACAAATTGCTTATTGTTTGGCCCACAGGCTGCTAGACCTTGTGAACTGTCCAAAACTTTATTGCTTTTCTGTTAAAATTTCTTCTCTTTCCCCTTTGATTCTGTTTACCAATGAAAGTAATTTCTATTTTCATTTCTTAGCAATATCATTTTAAAAGATGACTGTTACTTTTACTCTTTTTTTCAGAGTATATCTGCCTTTTGGAAGCCTGCAGGAATCACAGAAATAACACAAGCTCTGCAGGTTTAGGGTCCTTAGAAAGAAGGGTCTGGGAAAATGTTAAATGTTATAATGCAGTGATGAATATTACTTAGGGTAAAATGAGGGCAAATGCTTCAGAGCATTCAGATATTTCCAAAGATGCATACTGTTTCTCTTCTTTTGGCCTCATCTTGACCGTGGCTATACTGTGCCCATTATATAAATAGCGAGTGTAGGACAGAACATTTATCTTGGGACCCTGTGATGTGGAGTTGTTTAGGGGCAGTTGTATTTATTGAAAGTTAAAACAGATTGCCTATTCTCTCTGTTGTTTAACTCTTGAAATATTTCTGGAAGCACCTTTTGTCTTCACCAGAAGGTTCTGGGAACATGTTTGAAGGACAAGCATAGAGTAAATCAGAGCTAGGCAAAGGATATGCAGTATAACGCTCATATTGCAAGATTCAGCCAGATTTATCCTGGGAGAATAAAAACTCCACAGATGTTACCCCACCACATGAAGAGGGGAACAGTATTCCATAAATATGACCAAAATCAACACAGGACCCAGGGCACTCCCATTCTTTTCCCTTATCTCAGTAACCCTGTGTTGAGACATATTCACCTGTTCAGAGGGGAACCTTGTCCTTGGTTGGAGATAGTGAACTAAGACTGAAAGCAAGACTGGTTCTGATCACCTGGAGAGTGCTATTTAAGATCAGTTCAAATATTCATGCACTTCTCCCATCGTTTTTTTGCACACATTGTTTAGGAAAGATGACAAAATTACACGGTTTTCTGGAGCCAAAGATGATCTAAGAATCGCAAAAATTTCTTGAAAGTGTATGCGTGTTTACACATATATATAATGTAATACCCTTTCAAGCATGAGAATGGCAGCACAAGAGTGGAAGAATTGCAAAACTAAAATGTCCACATTAAACTGATGCATGGTACATACCAGATGATATATATACTGCCTTATTGTTCAGTTGCAGCTCAGGAAGCTAAATGCATAATTTAAGATATATGTATAGTCTAAGGGTCAAATGCTGTCAGTTACATGAGTGTAAATCATGAGCA
The DNA here is from genome assembly GCA_013399475.1 of Chauna torquata. NCBI lineage: Eukaryota > Metazoa > Chordata > Aves > Anseriformes > Anhimidae > Chauna > Chauna torquata. Next base: position 256,586 of record VXAL01015241.1, read on the forward strand.
ATTGCACCAAAGTGACTGGAGTTGCAGTACCCTGAATTTACACAAGTGGTACTGAAAGCATAATACGAGTCAATACGTGTCATCAATACAACTGAGTTAGTGGTACTGAGGGAATTTTATGATATGCATGAACCTAAATACTTCACATTTTTCATTTATTATAATATTACATTTTATGCTTCTATTTTTGTTACTGTTTTTAGAGGAATTAGTGGCCCAAACCGTGATACTGTAAGTGAAACATCCACCAAATTTTCCAAACCTCAGTTCATAACGATATGACAAACATTTCATAGCTGCAGAAGCTTGCTTTCCTTACCTACATTTCATGCCAAAGTCTTAATTTACATGAATGCATAATTCTGATCCTCAGGCAGCACGTTTCTCAGCTGAACTGCAGACTGTGCATAGAAATGCATCCTTGGTGTTCACCAGGTTCCATTGCTGATTGGATGGGCTGCAATGAAGGTTTGGGAAACAAATTTCTTGGATGTGGAGGCGAGCAGGGTTTGGGTGCAGCAGGGAGAGTTGTGAACCTGGCAGAAGGGAGTGAGCATGGAGACTTGGCAGCTGAAAGGAAAATCAACTATCTACTACGTTAAAGAGTTAACACGCGGGACAACTTTCTTAACTGATGGTTCCTTGGTTTGTTATTGAGAGGTTCAATGGAAGGAAGATAGCTTTGCATGGGACACTGACTGCAAAATACAACTCTATAGCACAAATCAAGGAGGTATAGAAACTGATCATCTATTGGGGAACTAGCAGAGTACGTCAGGTATACCTGGCTTTCAATGACCTTGTTTTGCATGGAGGAAGAATATATGATTTTCTGGGTTGAGAGGAGGTTTTTAATTCTGAAAGGAGGTTATGTGTTAAATATATGGTAGCAGTCTATTCAATAATAGAAGTCAAGACCCTGACTTGTGGAACCAGAATCTGGAATGCTATCATGTAAAATAATGCCATTATTTCTTAACATACTTTTAAATTGAATATATTATTTTTAAATCAGTTTTTTATTATATTCTTGAATATCTAGAAAGATTAAAAAAGCTCAAAAGTAGATTCCCCAATTCACATAATCAAAAATAGCTGATTGAATTTGGGACACACTTACAAAAAAAAAAAAAAAAAGACAGCTATTTAAGATTACAATGATGAGCTGGGGGAGCTTATCACTTCAAAAGAAACAAAAAATGTGTCTGAACTAAGAAGGGCTGAATGGATCTCAACATCATAATGATACAGTTAGATTATCATTTATATTAAAAACACTATCATGATTTATGATTGATTTCAGAAGATTAAGGCAAATCTAGATATTATATTCTGGATACATCTATATCAAAATAAGTCAACAAAGACCAGGAATATTTTAAAAATAAAGACATGTTTGTGTATATGTTCAACACATACACACACCCTTAGCCAGTTAAAATACTGTGTAGGTATATATTTGTCAGGATTTTTTGATCCCAAAAGGATTCATATAAGAAAAACTTCTTTTTCAGAGAAATGATCTCTCTAGAGACTGATAGTGATGATACAATAGGCTGGAGTTGCTATTATTAAAAAAAAAATTACTACTTTTTCTGACTATGTTTCTTTTTTTCCCAGTGGGATACTGATTCCAGACATTCTACCAGTCTGACATCCACTGGGAAAGTGATGACACCATAAATTATTTAAAGGTTTGCAAACTACAAGAACTACTGTATATAACCAGATTGGATTGACTTTTTAACTCTTTTGATTAATAATACATAAAGCCTTAGATATGTGAAGTGGTCGAGTGCTAACCTGTTAACAAAAAGAGTAGAAGGGATGAATTCTAACATTTCTCATAAGTTATTCTACTTAACACATTGGCCAAACAAAACAAACTAATGGAATGCTCTGCCTTAGTCTTATACCTTCAATGCACCATCAATATTTGATGACTACCTAATGTCTCTATATATTGGGCCATAGATGATATTTTGATCATCTGGCTTCCCAATTTCAATCTTAGCTTCTTTTTCCTGCATTTGTGAAAACACACAACTAGAAAGTAGAAAAAGGGTTTCAATAACCTGGTTTCTTTTTTGACTTTCATTTTAACAGCACTAACTACTCAGACGTGAAAATGATATTTCAGTCTTCAAAAACAACAAACGAGGGCTGGAATTTCCTCAGTTTATGACTTTTTGTACTCAGCAGAAGGATGGGAGTAGATATGTACTCCACTTCAGATAGATTTCATGTTCTAACCTTCCGCTGCTGGCTCTGTTTTAATTATCCGCTGGTTTCATAAGTTTTGGTCTCTTACAGGCTGCTTTGGGTAGAACTCTGAGAGAAAAGAACCATTGTTATTTCTTTCATGTTCAAATATAGAAGAAGATGCTCAGGACAGCATGCATTTCTGAGCAACAAGAAAAATGACTGGAGACATCACTGTGCTGCTGGGTTGCCTGACACATGCTTTAGGAGACAGGTTATCCAGGGTGGCGTCAGTATGATATATTAGTTTACAATAGAAACCACCGTTTTTTGTTTGGTTGTTTGGTTGTTTGGTTTTTCTGTCCAGGTACTATCTCTCTGGATTTTTTTTTTTGGTATTGTCTCACCTGAAGTTTGACTCCTTTAGGTGTATGGACAATATCAAATCTTTGTCTCTTCAGTCATTCCTGTGCATTTATCCTTTGTGATTCCCCAAAGAATTCAATGCTCAACTTCTTTCTGCACAGACACTGGCTATCCATTCAACCTGCTGAACCTCCAACCACAGAAACACTAGTCAATTCTTTTTGCCTCTTGATATGCCAATGGAGCTGTCCTTTCTTGGTCCCCCTAATGACAAATATGCCTGGCTGCCCACAGTCCTCTTGTACTTCTTTTAAAGCTTCTGTCCTTGCAGACTAACCTCCATTCATCCCCTGTCCAGTACCAATGATGTCTCACCAAACATTCTGAAAACCCTAAGATCTACGTGAGGTTAGCCTATGTAAAGACACAAACATTTCAATTCAAAAGCACACCCTACAGTTTTTGTCAGTCCTGCTTCCTCAATTTGTTCACTTATTTTGTTGTAAATTTGTATTGATGCCATTAGTGGAATTCAAATGAACTTACATATGAGTATATGAACAATATGAGCAAAATGAGAGTCTCAACACAGCTCTGAGAAAGAAATGGGGTTCGATTTCTTACTAAAATAAAAATTTCAGAAAATTGTATCAGCCCACAAATTACACCTGAATATACACACCTTTTATCCTTATATACCTGCCATATCAATAACTGTGTAGCCACATTAATTTGTTAACTGTTATGGTTAAATACACCACTTGAACAATTTATTCCCATTCTAAAACAAAATCCTAGACACAGTGTTATTTCTGCATATTTTCTTACTGCATTTTAAGGTCTAACCAGGGGACTGAGACCAGCATCTGACTTTACCAGAATAGCAAGTATCCTTCCCATAGTATCTTTCAATTGTAAAAAAAAAAAAAAAATAGAAATCAGCATTTTTTTTTCTTTTCCATCTGGGATTATGTGACAAAATGATCTCCTGCATCTAATCAATGATTTTTCTTCTATATCTTTTGCATTTTCCTGCAGAACCATTTGCAAGTACAGCAGAAAGATCCTTTAGAAATAATCTGGTGATTATTTCAAATTCAACCTCGGATGCTGCAGGCATTAAAAGATGAAAATTGCCTAAAGTCCACTGTTGTACAACGAATCTGTACCTCTGGACTCCTGTCCTGAGGTGAAAATACAAACTAGAGAGATATTTAGAATCATTTTGACAGTTCATAAAATTAAACAGGGATTAGGGATTCTCTCAAAAATAAATAAATAAAAAGTATAATGCCACAAGGTCCACACAATGTTCATCACAGCTCCTTGCAACAGGTATTACTGCAACCCACTTTTGGGGAAAAAAAAAAAAATTCACATAATTAATCCTGGCATGTGTTTAACACTGGTGATTCCAATTTAAAAATCTGAGTGCATGAGTTCAATATGTTAATACATATACATGTGCATACATACACATACATAATTAATATATAAGCTACACATTCCTACACATTCAGTTTAAGTTTATATATTTCTAGGTTTTTATAGAAATGTTGTACACTTTATAGATTCTATTTTCCTCTGAATTTCATGGATTAGCCCTGATGATACAAACACTTAAACTTATGCTTAATTTTCCACATTGAGAATGCCTTGCTGATTTAGGATAACTCTTGATCTACATGAATTTAAGCAAAAGTCTAACAGTCTACTGGGAACGTACTCTGTGGTGCCAGTCATTTAGAACATATATTTAATAAGAAAAGAATTGAAACTATCGTAGTAGATGTAGATAGCTTTGATCCCTGCTGCGTTTGCAGCAGGTAAGCCCAAGAAATTGCAAACATGGTTAAAATGAATTCATAGCAAAAACATGCAGCTGACCACAGAAATACGTTTGGGGCAAGCATGTCAGTCTCCCAAATTTCCCCACCCACCTCATAGACTTTTCAGTACAGTTCAAAATGTTTCCTCAGCACTAGTCTGCTTACAAAGGTGCTTTTCTTTTCCTTTCTGGATGAACAAACATTAATATGCTGCATTTATACAGTGTATAAAATCAGTTTCACTGTATTAGATTAGTATCATGTTTCAATATCTTTGGAAAATATTCAAGTTAAATTAACATGTTTCTAACAAACTGAAAAGTCCAAAATAGAACAGGCTGAACTGGATTAAAAACTTTTATTCTGAATACAGAAAATAATTAAAAATAAAACTTAGAGAAATTTTTCAAGACATATTTTATGTTCAAATTATTGTCACATAATTTAAGCACTGAATTTTACTCATTCTTCTTTTAATGATGTAAATATTGTATGATAGTAACCTGATTCAAAAAGAAACAAACATTATTTTACATAGTACATTTTAGACATTTGAAATGTAATTAATTTCCATCTTTAAACATTTCTTATGAAAATTATTTTCCATCCCACTCTAGTCCTGAGCGCTGACTGGAGCTGGAATAATACATCATAAAAATGTTGATTTAAATATTTAAACAAATTCACTTACTTTGGGTTTACATCCCCTTTGGGCTCTACTTTCTACGAATTCTCTGATAAATAAACTTACTGTAAGGATGATCTGCTGGGAGGACAAATTATAAACAAAAATTGAAGAATTCATGTGGGATATGAATTTTTGAATTCTAATCATCAATTGTTACACTAGCAATTAAAGTTGACTGGAGGACAATAATTCCATGCTACATTAATTTTCAAGACTTCTTGTCTTCGTGTCTAGTTTGGTTTGGTTTGCTTCTGTTTCATTTTCTGTAGAAAACACAAACCCTTTAGACTACTTTGAAGAAAATGTCCATATATGTGTATATGTCTGTGTAACCCAGACAAGGATACTAAAAGACCAAGACTGAAGTCCTTTCTCAGCCTGAATAACATTTTACTCATTTTCATCACTGATTTTTATCTGTGATTACTCAGAGTTAGCTGGAGGAGGAACCTGATCCTGAGCTTTCTACATCCAAGGCCACTGCTCTAACCGCAGGTCTCTCAGAAAAAAAAAAAAAAAAAAGTCAATTTCACTCGTTCTCATGCTATAAAAAAAATTTCCATTCAGACAAAGTAGAAACTTGCTTTCAGAATTCAGAGAGCTGAGCAAAATGGCTCCTGTCCAACACGTGAGTATTAAGTAACCACAGCTCCTGAGGCGAGGCTGGATTCCTGTCCCATCACAGATTTACAGGGGAGCAGGGGAAAGTCCTGAAACAGTGCTCATCCCCCACCACCCCAGTCACATTGGGTCAGGCCACCCATGCAGTGGCTGCGACTGTTACTTAGAGAATCATCTGGAAGAGCTAAGGGTGGCTTTTCATGTTCAAAGATTTCTTTGCCCTAGAAGAAAGAGACTGAGAGGAGACATGGGACCTGAACCCTATAGAGAAAGTGATAGTGGTCTGAGCTCTGCACCTCTGTCAGCCACCTCCCTTCCCTGTAGGAGTCAGGGCTTTCACAAAGCAATCTCAGGGTGAATCTGGAGACTGACAAGCTTCAATGACAGATAAAGCAAGAGAAGTTTCGTCTCTTCTCCCCACAATTTCCTCTGTCTGGGCTGAGTTCCCAGAACAAAGAACCTCTTCACCATAGTCTCACAATGAGGTAGTACCGTGATGCAAACATTACTGCTTTCTGCCACTAGCTGTTGACAGTGACACAGCCCCATCCAAGTCATGCTCATGCCAGTCAGTTTCAAACCAACCAATATGAACTCTCATTATGGAAAGGGTATGGTCTTTGGTGGACCAGTTCATATACCACTAACCCTAATGTCATACACCCCCCCATAACTGCAATATAAGGGCCATGCTTGCAAACAGGCTTTTTATAAAGGAATTAACAGGGTGTGGATTTGTGTATGCGTTCGTATACAAATTTTTTTGGTGTCCCTACTTGTTAAAAGAGGCTTAACTAAGACCACCTTCTTTCACATTTTATCCCTGGTATGACATACGTAGTCATAGTGTATGTAGTCATAGTGCCTTCAGTAAACAGAACCACACTTTTGACAAAGAAGCTGGCACATGCCTAAGTAATTTTAGCCAGAAATTACATCAATAACAAGTTCTTCTTCTTAATGACAGCCGAAAGTGAGCTTTGATTTACTTTTATTTTTTGTCCTCAGGATAATGGTTTTCTACTTACTTATGTCAATGGTCAATAGCATAACAAATCCTTCATCACGAGAATGTGTGTATCACTTTTCAGCAAACCCTGGCCTTTTGAGGTGAAATGTTACACTGCCATTTATTTACAAATTGACTTCTCCCTTGGTTGCCAAGGCAAGTTAATTTGCAAATCAGCATTTTGCATGAAGCTTTTAAGCCAATCCAACTATGCAATGGCTGCCATTGCTATATAATCAGTGTCTAAAGCACTTAAAATTAGATTATTAAAAAGAAAATCCAAAAATATCAGTGAGTTTGCTCTGTACATGGCCAGAGACTATTTTGCTGACCGAATAGAAGATCTGGATTTAGAACATTACAGCAAGGCTCCAATCTGATTGGAAAGGAATGAAGATGTGCACACAATGATGCTGGCAGACTTGAAGTGAGAAATGCTAGTTTCACTGTTCTTCAGAAATATAAAATACAACCCCCTCACAATTAATTCAGAAACTGCCTGACTTAGATACCACAGAACAGTAGCAAGTGACAGTTAGATGAGAAGGAAGTAGTCAGTGCAATCGGATTTGAATTAATTTAAGACAGGTTTTGTGAACACCAAATTGAACCTGAAATTGGTCTAAATCTCAGATTTTGTCTTGAACAGGGTCAAAGACTTGCAAATGGTGTAGTAATTATTTTGGCTTATGGTGGAGGCAGTGTCAGGAGATAAATTTATTTTGAGTGAAATATTCATCTTTTTTGGAAACATCTCTCAATTGCAAATTCTTCATCCATCTGGTGTAAAGAAAGAAGGTTCTTTGTGGAAGACACCAACCAGAACTACAGAGGAAAAGTCTTCATTGTTTGAACCTCTGGCTTTAGACAAGTTAAGTGCTGACAAGAAAAGGTGAATGTGGAAAAAGAAAATAGGACGTTCTCTATAGTAGTAATAATGTATAATGCAGTCTATTAAAAGATAGGCATGTGGTTGGAGAGCAAAATGAAAAAAAAAATAGAAAATAACACAAAGGTTTTAATATATTGCATGTAATAGATCTATTTCAGTTTCTTCACACTGAGTCTTTTAAATCTTATTTAAACTTTTCCATCCTTTCATGTCTATTTGGTATTTTTTCTTACATTGGCACATAAATGGCTTTATATTCAACTGCACTTATTACTAAATGTCTATCAAAGATAGACATTTAATACAAATATCTATATTACAGAAATTGCAGGCTGGTCATTGAGGTGATAAGACTCACACAAGGATCAAAGTCCATTCAATACCTCTGCTTTTCATGAGTCCGATGGCCTTTCTGGTTGCCTTTACTAACATAATGAGTAATCTTGGATGAGCTCTGTATAGAGTATTTGCAGCAGAATTCAAGGGGAAATTTCCCCTTCTGTTGTTTTATGTGCACTAACGTCCATGAGGCAAGCTAGAGGTAGGACTTGCATCACAAGTGTCACTAGCATCTGTCCATTTATTCCCAAGCAAATATCTGGTAGCAGATATACCCCAGTGTGGGAACAAGCAATTACTGTAGAGCAGCTGACCTGCTGCAAATTCATAGTCTAACGTACCTCTTGATAAGCAGTTTGTTTGCCTGTGTGTTTGGTCTCTGTCCCTCCTCTCTCTGGAGTCCCATAAATTATTATTACTTTTTTTTTTTTTTAATGTAAAATTCTTTGCCAAACTTAAATCCTCAACCCAAATGAGATGTAGAACATCACTAAGAGTGACTTGGATAAACTCCAGGAAAGCCAATTAATATAAATAGTGTAAAAAAGGTACAAGTGGAAGCAAATTGGGGCCAGGCTGATTTCTCCCATGGAAATTTTTGCTATAACATACATAATGCTAGCCGGCAAAAGGCAAGTTTTAACACTGTTATTAGTCCATGGCTCCTCAGTGTGTAAATCAGAATGATGCATATAGTTGACAAATCAGGGGTATGCGGAAAATAAACCGCCCAATCACTCTGGGCCTAACAACTTACAGACCTCAATGATATACTGTAAGGTTGGTGCTGCTGACTTCAAAAGCAGTAAATCACACTGCCGCCAGAAGGTGCTGACAAAATTAAGCAACCAAGATTGAACAGAGAACAAAAGCTGTTCTGCATAGGTAGTTATTTCATATTCAGACATTCTAATATTTAATTTATACCTTTATTTGGCTTTTATGAAAATGCTTTAATTCTGTATGGGCAATAGGTTTATAAAGCAATTAACAGTACAATTAAAAGGGTCTGTAGTAATGGTGTGTACTTCCCCAAACTAGGCTTCACTAAGAAGTATTGGCTTTGATACCATTAAGAAAATCTTATGGTTTATCAGAAGAATGCAAGGGATTGCTGAATAAGAGTTGGTTCGTATTAATTCATACATTTCATAAATAACAGACTGAAAGATCAAAAATCAGATGGGTTTATTGGTCACATCTATTTTAAATGCTATCAGAGAAGAATCCTTTTATTTGCCTGTAAGGAATGATGTTCCTGTCTGTCCTGCAGCTTGACAACTCCTGCAATTAGTGTTAGTGTGAATCCAATCTAAATGTATGAATCTGAAATGCAAATTCCACGAAAATCAAAATCCAGATTTGGGCAGTGCGGCTTGATGGTTTAACTTCAGTATTCAAAAAGACAATCTGAGAGAAGAATGAATTTTGAGTTTGGCCCATCAGAAACATACAGGCAGTTCCATAGTGCTTTTCTTCTTGCCTAACAAGAAATGCCAATCACAAGCTCTCTATCCCACCAAAGCTTCACGGAGACATTGGTGTGGGTCTGATTCTCTTTCATATTTGATCAGTGATTTTTTACATAAAGAATTAGAATTACTGCCATTGGACTACTTGCTCTAACCAACAGATTGTTACTTGATGTAAGTTGAGAGCTGTCACTATAGCAAGTGAATGAGTTTCTGCAAACAACGTCACCACCTCAAACAGGCAGAACTAGCAGGCTGCAAATGTAGTCAATGCATTGCTAGGCTAGATGCTGAAACCCTGAATCCAAAACTGCCTGACCTTTCTCCAGTCTCCCTAGGGTTTATAAAGTATAATATGATACTTCCTGACAAAATAGCAAGGGGTAGTGCTAAAAAACTTAAGAGTGTAATATTGTTCATTTTGGGTCATGGATGTGGTGCCCTAGTGTAACCATGAACATAAAAGAAAACAATGCCACACCGAGCTTGTGTAGGAAGAAAGGATAATAATCACAATTAGTCAAATAACATTCACCTCTTAAATGCTGGACAGTTTCCTCTTTCCTGCCTCATTGCATGCCTATGCTTTTCAGTGCACCCTGCTCCCATTCACCGTGTCATGCTCTCCCACAGCATTCTGTGGGTACATCACCGTTCCATTTCCCATGTTCTGCTGGCTTGAGTTTGAGTGGCAGTGAAGAATCTGTAAGCAGGTGTTGTGGAAGTGAAGCGTGCCATTTGGCCAGTACATTAGGTAAAGTGACGTTCCCTTGGGAACTCTAATGCTTACAACTGCATCAACCCCAACTGTTCCTGCAAGAAGAGGAAGAGGCCAGTCTTGACCTGTTCTGACCAGATGTTTTTGAAATGTGCCCATTTTTAGCAAATATAATTGCTGTTAATTTTTCAAAAGTGTAATAATTATTAATAAAGCAGACTTTACTTACAAACTAGCAATAAAATACAAGAGATGAAATTAGGGATATAAAGGAGGTTATGTTTGAATGCATAGGACTGTATTCAATGCTATCCTACGATAATTTCTGAGATACTCCACTCTATGTAATAGATATGATATGACTGGTTTAGACATGAACGCAGAAAAAAGATCATTCTTCATTATCTTATGCCAAAATTGTTCAGAAATCTCTGTAGAGATGAGACATAAGAAAGAAGCCAGAAAAAACTAATGTAAAAACTTTTGCTGCAATGAAAGCTACTGAATTATAACTATTAAGGCTCATTTGGAAACCTTATACCTTCTGCTTTGAACTCTGGAAAGAGAGAATACATGTTGCACAAACAAGAGGAAACTGTGTTCATGTCCTTTTATCAATTTCCTTTCAAACTGCTGAAATCAGATTTCTCAAATGAAGAGACATTTACAAAAAACAAGTATTTTGTTTCCCTTTTTCCTCTTTCCCCTACTTTATGGTATCTCTCCTTCCGTTTAGAGGGCAGCCCACCAATTTTCCTAACCTTTTTTTTTTTTTTTGACAAATAAATACCTCTTGGCAGCATAAATATATGGGAGCAGTCATTACCATTATCAGTTTGAAGTGCAGGGATTTCGTTCTGTTCTGCATGTCCCAATAGGGTAAAGTCTTTCTTTTCTATAAAGATCAGTGGAACTACAGTGAGCTTGCACTCCTACAAACAGGGACATAATAGGGTTCAGGAAGGTTTTATAGATTAGAATTTCTGGATTTCTGAGGCACCTATTCAGGCTTTTTCTTCACAATTATTAACAGTTTGCTGACCACCAAGAGGCAAACTACCAGAATACCATGCTTAAAATCAGAATCTTTTTTCCTGATTTGATGGTCTTGGTGAGTTACAAGATTTTTTCCACACAATACAAACACTTCAATAACAATGATTTTATTAATAATAATAGTCATAAGGCAAAGGTATAATTTAACAATAAACTTTGTTCAGCAGTATGGTTTTGCATTTGCTCTTTCTGACTAAATTAGAAAGACTATGCAGTTTTTCATTTTATTTTTTTGACTGTGTTATTTGGAGGAAATATTTCTTCTCCAGCATAGCTTTTGTGGTGTTCAGTGCCTATCTGTGCATAGAAAGCATCCCATATGGTTGAAGTAGGCTGGAGGGGCTGCTACTAACCATATTTAAAAAAGCAGATGTTATTAATCTTCGAAGTATTACCCCCAAATGATGTCACTTCTGACTGACAGCAGTTGGGCTCATCAATCCCTTTCAATGTCCTTTTGCATGTAACATGTAAGTGAAAGCAAATTTTGCTCAGAAAGCGTGTCTCTAAAAGGGCAGATCACTTTATATTACTATTGAATTGTTGAGTGGAATGTCAGTTCCTGCAGGGGAATGTATATATTTATTACAGGTAAGAAGGTAAAGAAGTTTGCCTGGTAATAGGACATTCAGGGAAACTTTTAGGACAGCCATTTCAGAGTCAGGTTGCAATGTGACAAGCTGACGTTTTTAGCTCAAAGTGCCTGTCTGTGCTGTGCAATACACAAAGGCAACTTTCTTTTATATGTACAAAAGGTTTCTTTACAGGTTTGCACATGAATGTAGTAGATGCTCCTGTGAACAACGCCAATGTGAATTCCAGAGTTCCTTTTCAGTTGATTGCACTTACAGTAGTAAGTAAACAGAAATGAAGGGTACCACTGAATATTTTGACCATAAATGGCACAGAAGTGAAATATCTGCTAGTAATAATCTTGAAATAAATTTGACTGCAATGTATAAGTAAGATTTAATTTTTATGGCAATTACAGAGTGATTTTTTCATTATCCTTATAAATCCTTCTCCTCTCAGACCTCACAAAGTAGCCAACGGTTTGGATGTGAGTTGGTGCCTTTGCTGGATTTCTAGAAAGTTACATGATAATAATAATAATGATGATAATAATAATAATAATAGACCAATGTATCTAGCCACTGCTCCAGAAATGTGTTATTATACCAGTGGTTGATAGAAACGATACATAATGAACTCTCTCCCTTCTGCCAGTAATAGTATGCTTCTTCATTTTACTCTGGGATGAATTTCTTCCCCAGATTCTCTATGTTCCTTTGCAATGCTCACTCTATGTCCTTCCCATCCAACATTTGTTGTTGCCATCCTAATACTCTTTCTTACAGATACAGTACTCTGCCAACTCTGCCTCCTTCCATGTACACTTCACTCAGGTATTTGCATTAATAATATTCTGCAGAAATTATTCTCAGAGATTAGCCATTAGTTTAAAAAGAATTTTCTTTGATCAGTTTTGAACATGTAGCCATTAAATTACTTACTGCCCCAGTATTTTTA
>VXAL01015241.1:272932-291657 GCA_013399475.1 Chauna torquata
AAAAAAGGAAAGATGTTAGATGTTTCTAGTGCCCCAATCTGATATGACTTAAAAATGATCTCGTTTTCAAATTTTGTACTTTTTGAAATTCAGAGTTCATTAAAACATATCAAATACTGGTACTCACAGTTCCCACTATCTTCTCATGTTTTGGACAAATTTCACAATCTGGAATTCTAGGATATTTTTAAGGATGTGGTTTGAATATGGCGTTATTCACTGATCCAGTAAATTCTCTACAGAATCTACAGAAATAGGTTAAATGGACTAGATTAATTGTAATCCAAGGATGCCCAGTGAAGACACTTTCAGTAGCGTTGTTCAGGATGGAGGGCCATAAAGGGCACCATTTCTGCAGGATTCCCACAGTTCTGTTAAAGCTTTTAAATTCGTACATGAAACATTCAACCATTTTGGACTGAAAATGTAAATCATGCTGGAATATGTACTGTTTAATATGTCTGGAAGTGAAAAAGGAAATATTTCCCCCTCTTCCTTATCCTAGGAAAAACGAACATATGCCCTGTCCCCACACTCCTACATGAACAATGCAAATGGCTTAAGGATAATCAAGTGTTCTGGATGTTCAAGCTGTTGATTTGGGATGTGCAAATTTAACAGGTAGAAATTGGAGCTTGCCAAAATTCAGATTTTCAATTGTTCAAACAAAATTGAATTTCTAAATTCTTAGATCAAAAAATTTCATATTTTATTTAAGAACTCAGCTTTTCTTCTGAAAAATGAAACAGTATGTCAGACCTTTCCACAGTGGGAAAAAAAAAAATCCAATTCCCCTCTCTTTTTCCCTTAAAAATATTTTTCCTTATCAGAACTTCAGTGAATATAGTTTGGAAGTTGCTCTATTTCAAAGAAGCCTGTCTTTGCGATCGTAAAGAAATATTCCAGGAAAATTACTGATTCCTCTGGCAAACAGTAGTGGACTCCAGTAAAGCATGTGGAAGAACTTTGTATTGATGATGTGCTTGAAGTTATGTTATAAGCAGTTATTGACATATATACACACAGGATAATAAACATACTATATTAATCTACTTCAAGTGAATAAAGACATTCCTGAGGTCTGGACAGATTTCTGCAGAGTGCTACAGAAAGGTAGGGTGCCTGATACTGTTATGAGAACTCTCTGCCTAAAAAAGCATACCAAGCACTGAGCCCTTCCACAAAATTTATACCGCGCACAGAGGAACAGCCTTGTCATTCTCCAGGTGCAAGGGAGATGTTTCAGATGTTTTTGTCAGTGGTGGAGGTAGTGAACAGATCAAATCACTGTAAGAATAAACCCAGACAGAAGGAGGATTTGCCAGAGCCGTGCAGGAGCCTTGCTTGCCTGCTGCCCACTGGAGCAGCAGCAGCAGTGCTGGGCAGGTGATGGACTCAAGTTCCTGGCCTTAAATTCCGTATGGAATTTAAGTAAGGTTGAAGCCGGTTGGATGATACCGACATATAATGTAGTTGCACAGAAAGGACTTAAAAGGAAAGCCTATAGAGTTTAATAGCTATGTTTTTCTTACAACATTTTAAAGACAATATATGTGTTTTAACAGAACATTTGATCTCTACTGTATATTCCTTTGGGTTGGCTTAAAATGCTACAGACAAGCTATCATTCCCTGTCGAGTTATACTGGATTTTGTTATGAGAGGCAGCTGAAGTGATTGGGTAGTAATAGAAATGGGTATCTCCACTAAAGAATATGCAACCATGCAGTTGTGCAGCAAAACCGAGCAGTTAAGATAAAATGGTACAAACTAAAGGCTGGTCTGGTCTTGCTCAGTATCCTCTGAGACACCTGTTCTTTCTCAACTTTTTGCTTTAGTTAGTAGCAAAAAATGTTGTTGGTGCTTAACAAACACATAGAGGGAGAAAAGAGACTGTAGCCTCCCAGAACTTGCTATCTGAAAGCATTAATCACCAAAGCATAAATGATACCTTACATGAAAACATCAATAAGAAATGCCTTTCCATTTATTAGCATGTCTAAGCGGATTCTTGTGGAAGTGGCAAGACTCATATGTGCTTCTGTTACAGACAGGCTTCTGCTTGTGTGAATACATCACTCCTTTCAGTCCTGGTCTGCCAACAGCTTCAGCACAAATATGAAGGGGAAAAGGCTTGCTGCAGGATTTCAACAATTTATTACTTGACATGGGCTTATTTTTGTCCATTAATCCCAGGCTTCTTTCAAATGAAGACATAAAATTATGCCAAGTTACTGTGCAAGTTGTGATATAGCCAGCTCCTAGCTGAGGCGAGAAAACACTGCAAATCTATTTCTTTTGGGATTGAGACACAAACTTGTTTTGTAAACCCTAGTCATGCTCTTCCCTAGTCATGCTCTCAGTCTTCATGGCCTGCTGCTATTGATCCTCACTTTAACTACTGAACTGTTGGTCCAACAATATCACTAAACATAGTTTACATACTGCTAATGTGATAAAAACCTGCGTAGAAGCCTGTGTAGAAGATACAATTTGTGTCCGAGGACTACAAAATAAATTTGCTTTATATGCAAGACTGAGAGGGTTTTTTGTTAGGGACAGGTTAGCTAGAACCCATGTCTTAGGAAGTTCTCAGAAGTTTGAGAAGCTTTGTTGGAAGACTATTCATCATTCATCTGTTTCATTAAAGCCTCCAAAACCTCCAAGAAGTTATTGTTCTAGGTAATCCAAGACAGAAGACTCTAGGCCATGGAGTAAATTAAAGTAAAATCTTATTATTCCTCATTAAAAGCAAAAAGCAGGTCAGTTGCAATTTAAAAAGAATATTGACTGAATATATTTAAACCATGTTCACATAACTGAGGGTTGTGAACATCAAAACAAGCAACTTCGTATGTGAACCACCAGAGGACAGAAGAATTAACCGATCTGTTAATGTGCAAATGATTTCAAAGTGAATAACTAGGCCTGCGCACATCTGAGGGGAAACTGGGAATTCTACAGAGGTATACAGTCATATAAGCAAATAAAACATGGATATGGAAAATCAGACCTGCATTCAAGCTGTGCAAGACTTATAAATAATATAGGCTAGACAACTAACCACCCTCGGTATGCAGCCTTGCATTGAAGTTCTCATTGCAAATTACTAAGTGTTGGCCAATTTACTGCCTGACTCTTCCTGCCATGGGAGTTAACACTCCCACTTACCTCTAATTTTTTCTGCCAGTATTCAGTGTCATATACTGTACCTCTTTATATTAATGTCAAAGAGGGACTGGAAAAAAAAGGGAAAGGTTTCTAATCTACTCTCATTGTCCTGCCTGAAATATTTAATTCAGTTAAACAATAATAACAAAAAAACTCATATTAGTTGTATAAAAATGAAAGCTTCAAGGCTTTTTATTTTTATGATTATTCTGATGCACAGCAAGCTCTGTATTCTATCCATTTTTAATGTGCTTCCATTTCACATATGGCCGCTCTCTGCTCTACCATACATGAGATTTTTCTCAGTTATGTGTTTCTCTTCTGTGCCCAGAACATACTCTAGAGGGATTTCTAGTGAGTGTTGTTTCTTTCCAGACTTTTGTAGAGTCTGCCAGAACTGAGCGTTTGCTGCTGTGGGCCAGGTCTCAGAAGGGGATGGCCTAGCTGAGACATTAGGCACAACACAGAAGATTTGTGTTGCCCTCTGCAACAAAACCCTCCTTTTTTGCTAGGTTTTGCTGCAAACAGGACAGCCCCTACAAAGCGATCTGAATCACCAGTTTACAGCTGGTGCCCTGAAGGCTTTTTTTTGTTACTAAACCTGGATTAGAATTAGGATAATCCTGCCTCAGGTAAAGGATGCTTCGACAGCCTGAATATCAGGAGATTCTGACCCTCCACCAGGACCATTGCCAGTGTACGTAACAAGCAGTAATGTTTTATATGGTGTTTCCTGACCCTAAGAGAAGGAGGCTCCTCAGTGACAGATTTTGGCTTTAGGACATGGAAGGCCACAACGCCCCAGCAACAGTAGCTCAGATTTCAGTTGTAAGGTAATGTGATGCCTGCTGTCCTGTTAAAGCCGGAGGATAGATTTGGTGTGGTCTAATTAGGCTCCAAGTTTGTTAAACTGCCTGGGAAATGTGTATCCATTTTACAAGGTAAAAAACCTCTCCTTCCTTGATCATTTTCAGTTTACAGCCTGGACCCAAACTGTTGCTGGGACCTCTGCAGCCTCCCTTGGTAAAAGGACGAAGAAAGCTGATAAAAAGGAGTATCATTTCCTTCTCACACCAAACGTTGTACCAAATCCCTCTTTTCTTTAGCCTCTTCAGGTGCCTTTTTCTATGTTCATTTCCACCTCTGGTCTACCAGTGAACCAGACCTTCTATGGAGTGTGCATCTGCACTGAACTCCTGCTAAATTATGATAATTTGAACTTAACCTCTTGACCTATCCAATATGTCCTTCACCTGCTGTGGGGAAGGAAAAAAAACATCTTAAAGGAGACACAGATCCATTTTGCTCCTGCTGTTGACACAAAGCCCTTTGATATATATACTGCAGAAGTACCTTCCTTTCATCTGGCCTTTGTAGAACAGTGGGGACTTTAAAGCTGAACGGGCTTAAGAAATATATAATGATGAGCTCCCATTTGCTAAATGGAGAAGCCAAACAAAATGTACTTGTTTTTTAAATGACAGGTGTTACTGCTTAGATAAAGAAAATAAGTTCAGCTGGATCTTCTATCAAGAAGAAATCTCAAATTATAGACCTTTGTAAACTGGTAGTTCCCACATGGCTCTCTTTTTTCTCATGTAAATGATAACACGACCTGCCTATGGAAAGAGTGAAATAAAGTTTTTTTAAAGATTTTGCACACATAAAGCACCATGTGAGAGTGGAACATCACCTCACTATAGGTACTGAAAATGTTATCATTACTGTATGATTTAAAGGGTAGAATAGAATATCAACATTTATTGCAGCAGCCTTACAGCTAATTTTTGTACTACTGCTGACACATCCTATCAGATTGGTAGATTTCCAAATACTGTGTTACTAGATTTTTGAATTTTATTAGTGGGTTTGTACGTATAATGTTATTGAATTCGTTGTTTGTTTAATATGATAAGAGAAACTGTTACGGTATCAATCTTTTCAATAATATCTGCAATTTCAAATTCTTAAAGCATGCTCCTATTACATCGCAGCCATAAATCTGATATATGTATTATTTTTATTATTGATTTTGCAATGCACTACTATCAGGTTTCCATAGTATTTATCAATTTTAATTGCCCCTAAGATCTCACTAAGTTAGCAGGTTGTTTATTTTGAAATGCAGGGGGAGGGGGAGGAATATTTTATCAATTTACAGATAGTTTATAAGACTGGAAATTCTGGAGTCAGCACAACAGCTTAGGGCAAAATCCTGCTGTTATGCAATATGGTTGTTGAGGAGGGGGGAGCGGAGGGATGCTGGCAGGAGAACCAGCCTGCTTGTGCAGAACTGGCTAGAGCAAGGAGGCTAGGGAGAGAAAATCTTCGGGGAAAGTACCTCACGGCATGAATCCTACATGCCAGTCAGTGACTCATTACCATACCTGCTGTTTTTCTCATAGGTGCTGGGTGGAAGGGGTGAAGGTCCCCCACAAGGCAGCAGTTGGTGGGTGGAAGGAGGACCCTGGTCCCTCCCTGCCCCATGTTCCAGCACCCTGCTGTGTATCAAGCTACTGAATGGTGGTAATTTACTGGCTAGGATGGCAAAAGGGACCTATCGTGATTTTACAGTATCTTGATCAGCTTATGAAATTCCTATGTATTTGGTTAGAACTGACTAGAGTGAATATCCATCAAAGACGAATTAGTATTTTAGAACTAATTTTATATGTTATCTTTAAATCACCACTAGCATACAATTTATGGCATGTATTTTCTCAGGAGATATTGTTTATGCTTACTCTTACAGGAATTTTCTGACATTCAGTCATTTATATGTTTAACATTGTGCCACTGAATACTTCTGTACTGGGGGAGCTCAGATGAAGTCCAACAAAAGCATTTGGACTGAATCACTTTTCTTTCCCTTTAAGTGAGAGGGTATGCACTACTATTCAGATCTAAAAGCAGGCTTTGCTGCAGAACCTGGTGAAGAATCCTACAGCCTGTAAAGTAGGAAAACTCACAAAGTAAATGACATCTTCATGAGAAGATAACACTTTGCTCAGAAGTTTTTTTTTTTCTTTTTTTTTTTTTTTAATTACTAAATCACTTCAAACAGTTTCAAAATGTAATGGAAACAATATGGTGTGGCTCTTGATGTTGGCTTCTACAATTAGTGTGTTATTAATTAAACTCTCGAGTAATATAATAACTTGACTGTTGGAACCTCTCTTTGCATTTAAAATACATACAGACTGTGGCTCCAATTATAAATAGACCATAACTCTAAAGGTTTAAAACTGCAAATTAAATTATTCGGAGACAAATTGTTAAATTTATGTTATATTCCTGAGAAATTATTTTTTGTGCATTTTTATTTTGTTCTATGTACTGTATCCAAGCAGCTTTTCTCTCTAGCAAATCTTTGTTGCAGTGGACATGTGCATCTCTTTCCCTACTAGCACATGTGCGCACAGGCACACACACGCTTGCACACTCTTACTGTTAAGTGTCATTTCCTGAGCAATTATCTGCATGTGTCTAAATAAGGGTAAGTTGGTCCAAGATAGAGCTAACACCCCGTTATCTCTGCTTATCTACTTTTAGACAATCTGTTCCACAGAACTGTGATTAGCCACATGACATTGCAGAGGATCTCCAGTACGCCTGCTTTTGTTCATTCACCAAATTTGTGGTTTGGCAATAAGAAATCTATTTGTAACTCTCAAAAATCAGGTTGTATTCCAGCATGAATTAGCAGTTGGTATGGCAGTCACAGGTCCATCATCCATCATCAGTAAAATCAACATATGAAGGTGTTAGGTCATACTTACCCTTTAGTCATGGCCAGATTTAACATCTGTTATTATCAGTGGAAAGGCTTGCATGGTCTGAGATCATTTTGGGTTCAAGAATTCCGTTTAAAGACTTCACATCATTATGTGTTCAGTCAGCGACCTAGAATTTCTCAATTAAAATTTGTCAGAGAGATTGGGAATGACCAGTGACAAGTGTTACTGGATTATAAACTTTCGTCAGCCTTCTTTGAGTACATTTTTCAGTCAAAGTTATTCTGACAAGAATCCACATTCTATATGGAAAATTTTAATACAGAACATTTTGTTAGAAATATGGTTTTAAGGCAAGTGATTTTTTTTTTTTTTTCCCCCAAAGCAACATGGATATTATTAGGTTTCCTGTAAAAACAGAAAATGTTTAAATAAATTATTTTTAGACTTTAGGGCAGATGCTACTTAGTACTGATTGAAACATTCTGCATGATCCCAAATTTTACAAGTTTGTGTTTTGTTACACAAACAATGAACAAACAAAAAGTCATAGAACTTTTTAACCAATGCCATATTATAATCTGTCAGCAGATTGTGTATAACTATTTTTGGCATGTCTTGATATAATATAAAAAGAATACAGGAATATAAAATTAGCTTTGAAACAAAATTTCTACACTTTCCAATATAAAGGAAGTTTCTAAAACTACATTAAAAAAAAAAATTGGGAATCAACTTTAAAGTACAGCTATTTTCTCATGGACCAGAAATTTAGCATTTTGTCCAGGTCAGACATTTTCCCCTGCTAACTTTAGACTTTATCTACCTCAAGACACTCCTGGCCAATATTAGAAGCAGCCAAAAGAGACAGTAATGAATAAGCTTATCCCACCTTATTCCTGGTGTCTTATTCCTGTGTTTTCACAAATAAGTAGAAGAACTAATTCAAAGCATGTTTTAGAACTAAGGAAAGCTGACAACCCTATTTCAAAGCACCCTCCTCCCCCACTTGAAGGGAAAACATAAAGTAGCAGTAAATCTTTATCAAGGTAAGGAACAAGCTCACTGATTTCACTTCAAGTGCTAAACCCACTGAGGGGGAGGGTATTAGCATCTGTGGATATTGTTTTTGTGTCTCCACTGCCAACAAGCTATCTAGTTAACTGAGTTGCCAATACAAAGCCAAACAGCTATAAACCAGCTGTACACAGCTGTATGCATTCCTCCTGCAGAGCCATCTGCAGATTTTGCCACAAATCCAGTGTTGGTTCCAGAGGTTTTCATGCCCTGGGGAAATGGGGGAATTTCTGTGCCTCCCAGCACAAGTTTACTTAATCAGGCACAAAACACTGCTCTGTCACCAAAATATTGCTGCCCTCCATGGCTGTCTGTCCTACACACATCAATTGCTTTTCTTCATCACTTCAGAGGGATTTTTTTTTTTCTGTTGAAAATCCCAAGCAATTTAGGAGTATGCATGTTTTCTCTTCTACCCTTTCATTTGTCATTGAAATGCCTTCCCAATACTGCTAATATTTTGGAGAATACCAGTTGTCAGAGATAAGAATTCCTGGTCAAAAGCCTTCCATTCCTCACTCACTTGGAAACAAGAGACTGAAAGTCTTATCCATTTATGCTGCTCTTGTCATTTTGGCTAGACTTTTCAAAGGTGCCCCCTCTTTTTTTTTTTTCTTTTCCAGGAGATGCTGACGTGGCCCCTAGAATATAATAGTTGTCAGACAGGTTGACAAATCGGCACCAACCATGAGACATTGATAACAACAACAACAGCAACATCTCATCATAAATGTGTACCCTACCTTACAAATTGGCCATGAATTTGTCATCTAAGATAGTGGAATCCACTCACCTGCTTTTGTCACAAGAGTAAATGGTTATGAATTGAATCATTTAATCTTGGAAAAGAAATATGGGAAGGAATTCAAACAATCATGTAGCCTTTCCTCATGTCTCAAGGCAGGATCCGTACAGTGAGGTCTGTTTCACAGGTGATTGTGGAACCTCTTCTGAAAGACTTACAGTGGTGACAGTTCTAGTCTGCTCATTTACTTGCAGTACAAGACAGCATTGTGCAGTTGATTTGGGATACTAATGATTTAAAATCTTTTGTTGCTTTGATGGTGGTGCAAGCTGTGTCTAGTACTAATGTCAAATTTCATAAAAATCCTTAATTAAGACATAAAGTCAATCCTTGAATATCTGGCATTGGAGAATGGACAATTTACATCTTGCTTCAGCTGTTACTTCCCTAATACTTTATTCATGTTACTACTGGTAAAAGAGGGAAAGAGTCAATGTTTATATTTCATGAAGAATTTGCATACTGTACGTCAAATACTGAGATGAGAAAGAGTCACACAGAACAGTTTTGTTCATTAAAAACATGGCAAAATACTTTATTCTATTTTAGTCCCAATGACTTGGGGTAATATTTATGTTACCTACAAAGTCTTTTAGTAAGCTTTATATCATGTCATAGTACATATATAAGACCATTAGCTTTATTTCTTCTCACACATCTTATCAAGAGATTTTTCTGAATCAAACTGTAAGAAGGCAGAACTGCTAAAAATGTGTATGACTCTTAGTTTCAGGAAAATGTAACAATTCCATGCAATACTCTTCCATGTTTCTACACAACAAGTTTTACACAAAGAATAATATGGGCTTTAAAGAGTGTTTTCTCCAAACACAGATGAACTTCCCAACCACTTATTTTGAGTATTTGTAGGGATTAGGTATTTTTGAGTGCATGGCCTGCAAATAATTTTCTGAAGTATATTTTAAAATATTCATAATGATTAGGCCATAAATATATGTATTACTAACACTCATTGGTCCCTGGATCAACAATTCACCAGGGAAAAGAGTAGAGAAACATGAAAGCTGATTCAAGGAAGTTGCGAGGGGAGAAAAAAACCCTTAATGACGATCTAGTACAGTCGAAGACGTTACAAGGATAAAAATCATCTAATTAAGGGATAATCTCTCTTACTTTGTAGTATTGGAGCAATAAATGACTGCAGAGATTGAGTAATCAACAAAACTAAAATGGGGTCTTTAAACAATCTTCAAACTTGTTTAGCATGCTTGTGACAAAGCCGGCAAGATTATTCCAAATTCTCTCATGATGTAAATAAACGAGACTCCATTGATGTCATTGGAATTGCACCTTCTGTGTCAGCACATATTTCAACCCAGTTTTCTTTCCTCCCTTCTGAGGGAACTTCTTTTGCAATGCCATCTTGGAGATTGCATGCTGGTTATTCAAGAGACTGACTTAGGAGGAGCAGAAGTGGTGCAGTTTATCAGGTACCACGTAAAATCCCAGCCTCATCAAGTCCAGAGAGAAACTTGAGTCCAGGTTACTTGCCACCAATAGGATTTGGTGGCCTATTTGTGAAAGGATGAAATTCATATCTTCTGCTTACAATATATGATATACTTAGATACAATGTTAAATTAGTAATAAGGGCCTGATATTCCAGGGGGGGGACATGTGTTCACCTACCCAATTCAAATCCAAAATAGTTATGACAGTTTGAAAAGCAGTTATATCTTCATTTTAAGAAATATCTTCAAGGGATCCAGGATTCAAAATTCTGGCCTCTGCCTCCTGGATCAACTGGCTGATGCAGATTGTTAGCATTTTGGGAGATAACAGTATTATACAGAAAATACCTGCCATTCAGTTAAAAAAAAAAAAAAAACTTAATTGAGGTTGGCATATGCTAAAACATTAAATATCCCTCCAACTAGCTCACTGAATCCAAAGTTGGCAGCTTCAGTCTGTCTCTGGTCACCACAATTCAGAATTGCACGATTATTTTTTCTTTCTTTTCCTAACTAAGCTAGAATTTTCTTTGCTCATCAGCGACTTGAGACCACTTAATTATGCTGAGCAGTGCCTTACTCTGGGTATAGTCTTATTGACGTTGTACCCAGTATATGTAGTGCTGCCAGATTTTCCTATAGATGATTAGAGGCTATTCTATTAGTCTGTCATATCCCATTTAAACAAGGGGTCATTTTTTAAACCATTTGCACTATATAAGGAGATATCCTTTGAGTTAAATGGTAAAAAAAGAACATTGTTTAAACAAACACAAAACTGTTGTTGTAAAGAGTTCATAAAGATGAAAGTTTGGAAACTAAAATTCTCTGTTTGAGAGCCAGAGAGTGGGAAGGCAAAGCTTGTATTCTGTCTCCTGCTCAGTGTGTATTTACTTTAAACCTAACTTCAAGGTAGAAACTAAACTCTTTTGGAAAGAGTAAAGAAAATCTCTCTGTGTACTGCTTTAAAGTTAGTCTTTCTTCAAGCAGACACTGCTACATGTGCCAAATGGTGTGTGTAACTGATGTTGAATAAGGTCTATGTGAGTCTTAGCTGCGATCAGCAAATTCATTTAAGCACTCAGGTTAATACTAAACTCGGGCATTAATAGAGGAAAATGCACTCCCAGAGACTCATTTCTTTGAACGAATGAGTTATGCAAGTAAATAGCATTTTGGCTATACACCTTTTACATGGAAACAGGAGTACATAAGGAGAGTTTAATTAAAAATCTAGCTATTCCCTTGTCCTGTGCCTGTATACATGCTAGGGTTAGATGAGTGATATTCTCTTCACCATGTAGAATTGCTGTGCTGTTGTGCCAATAACCACTACCTTTTACATTAGGTGAACACTTTCTGGTAATGCCACACATCACGATGTTCCCATGGAAACAATGGATGAAACGATATCTTGGACTGATGCAGTAATAGGGATGTGGAACTGTAATTATGGTCCATGGTTAAAATCACAACCAAGCCCCCTTATAAGCTCTTATTTGGTCTCTCTTTCAAATACACTCTTTAACTTGTGCTAGAGTATTATTTTGGTCTGAAATATAGCCAGGCCTAATCAGAAGTCACTGTGTTGGAGATAAGCAGGACAAAGAAAGTAAGTTATTTTTGAGTTACAGATTGTCAGAAATACCTTGGTTTGGATTATTTGATTTACCAAACAGTACCAAACATGCCTTTGAGGTTCCTAACATTCACACTGACTTCTTAAAGCACATTCAAAACTCTGAGAACTGTCACGGTACAAAAAGTGACCTGCATGCACTACTTAACAAATTTTCTACTGTGGTATTCTTAAGCTCCACATCAAAGATACAAGCAAGAAGGAATGAGAGAAAGTACAGGATCACTTGCAGAAAAGCAAAGGTAAAAGAGTGTGTGTGGGTGAGGGGGAATAGGGGAGGCCAGGACACTGAGATTTCAACAAGACTGATAATTCTTCCACCAGAATTTAGGAGGTGTTGTCTTTCAATATAGGTTCCTATTTATGAGGAAGTTGAAGCATCTGGCGCGATCTATGAATTTTTGCTTACATTTCTGTGGATATTGAATTAGTGTGAGACAAGCATGACTCAGTTTTGTTCCATGCAAGTTAATGGAGTATTGGCCTGACTTTTTAGAATTAGGCAGTCTAAAGATATAAGGTAAGAGTCTTGAGATAGGAAACTAAGGCACAGACAAACTTTCAGAAAAAAAAAAAAAGAAAACACCATTGAACTAAGAGATGTTTTTCTTCCTACTATTAAAGCCACAGAGCAGAAGGGAAGTTTCTTCTCGACACACTGCTTTTAAGCAAGAATGGTATACTATGTGCACCAAACAATAATTTAATTAAAAGGATACCCTTAAGCATTTTATAGCACAGAAGAAAACTTTTTAAAGGGATACAAGTGCCAAAACAAACAAATAAAAGCAACTGCAGATTTGGCAGTGAATCAATACAATATTTCCTGTAAAAATGTGATAATTCTTTTTTTTTTTTTTCATGCAGTGTTATCTCTGAGTATCAGCAACAGCGAATGATCTTACATGTGCAAAAGATACGCTTGGTGGGCTGTCTATGGGAATATGATCAGATCTCAAGGTTGAAGCTAGTCCATCAAAAACAAACAAACAAACAAACAATAATAATAAAAAAACGTATTTTCACTTTCTTGTGTGAAATTGTTCTGGTAAACAAGCTTTTGACCACAGGCAGATAAAATCCAAAGTTTCTACTAATGCCTAACTTTGGTGTGGACAGCCATAAAAAGGGCAAGAAAAGTTACAGTTTTCTTTGGAAAATATGGACCTGTGTAATTTGTGAAGACTGTATTACATATGGCTTAGAAGCCTAGAAGTCTGACTTGAGTATACCTGACCCTGTGACCAACATCCAGTTGAATAAATGGTCCAGAGCACAATTGTGGCCATATTGGGATCTTCAGCAATACTCCTTCTGCTTTCAAAAGAGTTAAGATTTTGCCCTATTTCTGAATATTAAATCTTAGAAATAAATAGCTATTTGGCACAGACTGATTTTTCATTATTATTTTTTAGAGGAAATACTATTATTTGTGAATGTTATTAATAAATCCAAGGGCAGCAAGTTTCTGTAGTCTAGAAACTTTGGCTCTTGCTGCATATTTTGCTTAGAAACACAAACTCCTGCAGACCTCTCCACCAAGTCCTCTAATCCCTCTGCTCCCTTCACTGGCTTCCCACAGAACTCTGCACTAGTCTGAAGCCCTTTATTCACAAAACCTCAGCTCATATTATTAAAAGATCAGTGAAACATCAGTCCCAAGACTGCCTTTGGCAACTTCATGCCCCTGGCTGACAAGGATTCTCTATGAGGAGAATGTGCAGTTGCCATTTGTATAGAAAAGGGAACTTCACACAAAACTAGTGCAAACTGGCCCAAAGTGTTGGAATGAACCTCAGTTCATCAGCCTTCTTGAAACATGAGAAGCCAGTTATTAACCTTACCATTTATCACACACACACACACACACACACACACAGAGCAATATTTTCATGGATGTAAGTTTAGCAAGTCTAAAACAATGCGCTCAACTTCAGAAACATCTCACCCAGCAAGAAGAAGATAGGTAAACAGGTGGCATATATTGGCATTTTTCTTTAACATACTATTGGAAAACGCTCAAATAGTGAGTATAATACAAGTTGGTAATGTGATACATGAGTCTGCACATAAGAGAATAATGGAAGACCAGGAGATCAGTGAGCTGGTCTGTCCTACTGCTCCAACACAGTGTGAATGGTAAATCCAAATATAAATGCACTAACATTTGTATGGTAGGCCCAATCCTGACCACAGTGAAGTCAAAGTTTCCAGCCCAGTGACCTTTCTGAAAAAAAACATCTTCCTGGAGGTCCTTCCTATTCCAGGGACATGTGTCATAGTCAGCAGTGAAACATATTCTGTCAACTATCAAAATGAGGTTTTAGTATGCAACTCCACACAGAAAAGGTTCAGCATCACGGACATAAATCAGATTTGCTCCACCAAACAATAGGCTCAGAGCCTGGCCAAAAAGACCCACAACAAAATTAGTATCGAGGGTGTTGACCAGGGTAAAGCATTCTGCTTTGTCTCAATGGAAACTGGCAGCGCTGTGAGCTCTGGAGGCCACTGGTTCTAATCGAGCTTGTCTCAATAGTTTCCTCCTCCTTGTCAGCAGCTGGACAAAAGCAGAATTAATGCCTCAGCCCATCTGTACTAGTTCAGTACTGGGAAGAGGAGTTTCCATGAAGCCATGAGATAGACCTTTGGGAGTAGGCAGGATGCTATAACAGACAGCATGCTGAAGGCGAGAGACAGAGACCCAGGGTCAGAAAAGTTGTTTTCATGGCTACAGGCCTGAGTGAAGTCATGTCTTAGCTGAGGGTTTTATGTGTAGCCTTGCTGGTTTTGTCATCTCTATTTAAAGTGAAAAGAATTGGTATATTTACTGTGTACTAACAGTACTTAAATTCATTATCCTTCGTCCATGCTTATATAGGCTGTATGGATTTCAACATTTGCTTAGCTTGGTGCATGTAAAACATCTCATTCAATTCAAAGGTTTGACTGACAGTTAAAAGGATATGCATGTCCATAAGGACTTGTGGCAATATGCTTTTAGGACAAGAACTGTCTCTCACTCCATGCCTGTACAGTACCTAGCCCAGTGAGGCATATCATTACTGTGGAATAATAGCAATGATGTACTACTAGACCAGGAATTGCTCTGAGTTTGCCTTCCAGTAAGAAGCTGACCCCATCTCAAGTTCCCAGCATTATCATACAGCAATGGAATGAGATTATTGTTTCCTCTAATTTGTTAATTGGCGGTAGGGTCCAAATGCCCCTCAAATTCATTGTGATAGGTGTCACATAGCGAAGAGCCATTTTTGTTTCTTCTCCAAAGAATTAATCATCACTGTTGGTGGCATAGGCACTAACCACTACCATCAGCTGAAAAGTTTATTATGGATTGCTTCTTGAAATAAAACATAACTTTTATTGGAAGTTTAAAGATAAATAAAAACAGCTGGAGGGAAAATACTATTAAATACTCTGATGAGGCCCATGATGTTTCACTTAAAGAAAAAATTCTTCTTGCTTCATTTTAAGGACTCTCGTCTGCTGTGTTAAAGTTAGCTTTTCTTTCATGTGGGACAAGTGAAGCTGAAAAGGGAATTTACTTAAAACTGTGTATTGAAATTGCAGCTTACAGGAGCTTATGGTCAGTGCAGTTCCAAGAATCCTTCACTATTTCTGTAATAGATGGTCCTTTAACTTACGCTTCCTCTATTACTTTTATGTAGCTTTCTAATTAGACTTCTCTTAAACCATTTTAATTGTTTGCTTTCTGTGGACAGACAGAATGCCAAATGTTCACAATCCTCTCATCTTTGAAAGTGACACTGCTCCGTTCTGGGGACTGGGTTTAAATTATTAACAGGGGATAAACTCATATGTACAAATAAAGGCTGGCTGGGATCAGCCATGGGATAAGAGCACAAGAAGAAGCTCATGCCAGCACACCCCATATTTTCTGCACCCCACAACAGGTCCACATTTCTGGCTGCAAGAGCAACTGCCTGGAATCGAGGAACCACCCAAAGAGTCCAGAAACAAAGAAACTGAAATGAAGCTATTCAGCAGGAACACACAGACAGGCAAAGCATATACATCATACTGAGCTAGTCTGTATCTATGGAAGTCTTTGTAAAGCATCAAAAAGAGCATTTGCTGAACGCTTTTCTCTATGGGTCTTTATAGCATATTTTGCACCATCACATCCGAACACTTTTGTGTAGTGCACTGAATGTAATTAAAGGTTCAGTTTTCTTGTTTGTTGAGGATACCCTGAAAACCGGACTTGGTCTGCTACGCAGACAGCAAGCCCAAGAGACCAGCTTCTGGTATGGCCAAAGTGCGTGCACTGGAGCCTGTGTGACCCTGTGTGCTGGATCTTGCTATCACACATGCTTAGACAGGTTGTGTCCAGGCTGGTGGTGGGTCAGCAGAGGACGGAATGTGTGCCGCACTTTCAGCTGACTTGAGGTATCCCTTCAGGAAAAAAATCAACCTATTTTAATATAGTTCTTTGGCTCCTTGCCCCACCTCTCTGGAAGGGCTACAGTATCTCGTGATCAAAGGTATCAGAAGCCCAAAGGATAATGGAGCTGTGTATCTGCCTGCCTCCTACTCAAGGAAAGAGCCCCACTGCTTAATGTTTGGAGGACATTTACATTTGAAAAAACACCCTGAGTCTCAGAGTAATTATTAGCTTCAACTGGAGGTGCTTTTTGTTGATCTCAGAACAACGTCTCTATCTAAAACTAATATGCATTTTTCATCTTTGTTTGGATGACTGGGTGTTTGAAAGAACTCAAGTAGATTTCATATCTGAGTGGTACATTTGTCACTTCACAGAGGACTGATTACTCCTGACAAAAAGTGGTTAAGTCTCCTTTGGGCTGTCCAGAATTACCTGGGGAGTGATTTCCCTGAAGTTTGGTGCTAATGTGCTGCAGAGTGGAGGACATAAGAAGCCTGGATCCATGTTGTTTAAGAACGCCTCCCATCCTGATGTTGTCTTCGTAGCTCCTCGTTCTCATTTCTGGTGCAGGCTGCAAACATTCAGGACTGCTAAAGCAATTTACCATTCTGGTAAGATTTAGAATTTTAGGTGGCAGATGACAAAAAAGTGAGTTAGCCTGAAATACAGCCTCCCACCACAGGCTTAGGGTAGTCTGATGAGTTTGTCCTACTTCAGTTAGTCTTCTTATTTGGGGAAGTCTGGTTACATGACCATCCCAAGCAGCATTAACCGGATTTATTAGGTGGAAGTAAGTAGGAAGAACAGATTAGAAAGTATAGGGTTCTGACCAAAAAAACATCTCCTTTGATTTTATTGTTTTTATTATTATTATTATTTTGCCAGTAATTCTCCTGAATGACTCTCCTCATTTTCCATTTTTGGATATGCAGGGTTTACTGGATGATCTCTATAAGCTTGTTTATCATTAATACAATACTATGTTTATGGTAAAATAATGAGAAATGAAACAGTTTGATGCTGAATCCTGTCACCACTCTGTTACTCAAGTTTTGCTTTTGGGGAGAATTCTAAATCAACATTTTTGCATTTTCTTACATGAATAAATAAATAAATGAATAAAACTGAAGAGAAACAAAACTGTAATATAAAAAAAGAAACAAGTTAAATACAAACATTTCAGGGCTGGATTTTTCTTTTGATTTACAGCTTTCCTCATCCTCCCAAATAGGGTCTTGTATCTTTTCCTCTGAAAAAGCTGTGTGCTCAACTTTCAGTAAACATACACTTTCTTAACTAAAAACTTCTATTAAATTTTCTGTAAAGTCTCTGCGAAAATGAAACTTTCCAGTTTTAAGAATCTTCACCAGCATTTCCCCAAAGCATTAATTTTTACAAATACTTTATTGGATCCTATATCACAAGCCTCAACTGTGTCTATATGATCGTTATGCTTTTTTTTTTTTTTATGCAATTCCTTGAAGCTCAGATTTTTTAAGGGCCTGCTATCTGTGAATAATAGCAGCAATTTAAAATCTCTTCTGTTGGGATTAAATTTCAAAGCCATTGAAATCATTTGGGAAATTCCAATACATTTGGTAGGGAAATGGGGAGGGGGGCTACTGTCAAGCTGGTAAGGAACTTGAGTGAAATCCCAGCTTTACTGCAAAGAGTGCAGGCTTTCCCCTGACTTCCTAGGTTCCAGGACTGAATTCTAATCACTACGATTCTGCCTTATGTAGAATGCGATGAGGTCTCAGTTTAATTGTCTGATTAAACTGTCATAATGGAAAAGGTTATTTAAAAGGTGTATTTGCAACCAGATTTACATAGGGAAAGGGGAGTTAGCAAGTTTTTCCTCCTCCTTATAGCTGTCATATAAGAGAAGAACAATGACACTCCTCACAAAACACCAGAACATCATCAGAGATAGAATAGCACTGGGGCTCTGCTGTGCCAAAATGGGCAAATAGGAGTATGGCCAGGCAGAGGGAAGGAACATAAAACTTCTCTGAAGAGAATTGGAAGATATACTTTCTTTACGCATCATGAAGCACAGGAGGAGTGAGCCTCTTGAAGGACATTGGCTTCAATAGACTTCAGTGAGAGTTTAGCTTGAACAAAGAGTTCAAGACTGGGCCTTGTTCTCTAAAGGAAGAGAGAAGTGTAATGTGTGTTCCCATTAGATGCACTGTATACAAAGAGAGGAGTAAGAGTTATAACAGTAGCATGCTCTCCTCCTCTTTCAGCTGTGTGATCAGAGAGGTCAGAGCCTCCCTGTTCGCTGTGAACAATGCCTTGGAGCAGCAGTCAGGAATCTGTCACTCCAGAGCCACATGCTGCTCTTTGGAAGCAAAATCCTTCCAGCCTCTGGCATCAGAGCACTTGGGAAAGAATTG
>VXAL01015241.1:299473-346069 GCA_013399475.1 Chauna torquata
AAAAAAATCTTTGGGGGTCATTTAATTTTTGGAGTTAAACTTAACAGACAACTATGAAAAAAATCCACAGAGAAAAATTGAATAGCACATCTTTTGGATTGATCTATTTCATAGTCCAAACTTCGATAAAAGTGGTAATATTATCATAGTCTAGAGGAAAAATAACATAATTGAGGCCTCAAATTGTTTGTGTTTATACACTGAAAGATGGTTGCAGGAGATTCAGTACAGAAGAAAGAGAAATCTTAACTCTGTCACTTCTGACTGTAGTGCAAAACTCAAATCAATTACTCATAAACATTTGTGATAAGATTAATTTAATTTTTTTTTTCTTAAACAAAGAGGATAAATTAAAAGAATCAGCTTATTCCTTCATATGCTGTAGTGACAAGATTAAAAATTAAATTTATACATATTTCATTTCTACATAATAAAGCCTTTTTGCAAAAAGAAAAAATACCACAGTTCATCTAATTAAATCAAAGAAAATTGCCTGCAGCGATGCTACAGTATTACAATTAGACTTCTGCCAAAACCAGCCGTTTGAATTCTTAAACACCACTCCAGTCTTAAATACAAAACATGGTTTTCATCATTTTGTGTGATATCACTGAATTTTTTTTTTTTTCTTTTTTCATCACTATTACGTCAGCTTGGAATGCCTTTCCAGACTCATCACATATCTTCTTCTTTCCTACAGAAATGCTGGAAGAAGTAAATACAGAGTAGTTTTGCTTTGTTCTCTGTAAATCTACACATGGATTTTGGAATATACTGTTATGGAAATGAAATAATACAGTTTAAAAAAAAAATTACCTCTATCAAAAATTCAGGTTTTGTGTAACTCATGTAATTCATGTAATACTTAAATAGTCTTTGGAACTAGATATGAAAAGAATAAAAGACTAAGACACAACCACTACAAGTAGCTGAAGTCAATCATTTACAAAAACTGAGGTTATTCATATTTGCTATTCTTACACAGCCTGATTAGTAAATCTAATCTAGTATATCTGTCACCACATCCAGATCCTAAAAGGCCTGCATCAAATACTCAGCTCACCCCCAAGACTTCCTTGGTGACCTTGTGCAAGTCCCACTTTTCCCCATGTCTGTAAAATGGGAGAATAATACCTCCTACCTGACAGGGGTGTTGTCAGGCTAAAATCCACAGAAGAGTATCAGACACTCAGATACTAAATGTAATGAGATAG
Source organism: Chauna torquata (assembly GCA_013399475.1). NCBI lineage: Eukaryota > Metazoa > Chordata > Aves > Anseriformes > Anhimidae > Chauna > Chauna torquata. The sequence continues at coordinate 300,688 of VXAL01015241.1, forward strand.
ATAAAGAGAGAGGCTGAAAACAGTGAAGGCTGGATAAATAAGTTGCTATGCTACAGTAAAAGCAATTCACTTAAGCATCATTTAGTGGAAGCAGAGTTGAGTTACAAGTTACTGCTGACTGACAGACACAAAAATGTACTCCAAAAGCATTAAGACGGATTTCAGCAAAACTATCAACCTTTAATTTTGAGAATACATATTTGCAAAGATTTATGGAATAGAAGTAGTAAAATAATGAAGATAATACACAATTGATGACTAAGGCTGTGTTAGGACCTTCCTATAAGATCATATTTTGCAAATAACTATGAAAACTACAGCAATGTTCACCTTGTCATCTCTCTGGCTCCTTGCTGTCTTCCAAGTTCATGTGCTCCATAGAGCAAGGACATCTGTAATCTCTGCTGAACTCTCCCAGGTCACATATAGGCATACTCCCTTTTAGATTCTTCCAGTTTACTCAACTGAGCCTGGGCTGAAGTAAAATTGTATTCAGCCCTCCAGGGAAAGTTTCCACTGACCAACTAGTGATACCACTTCCACTGATCTGTATTAGAGCAAAATGTTCATACTACAGTTTCATGCTTGCCTGAGCAAAAATCAGTGCCATGTACATGCTAAGGATTATGAAGGTATTACAATCCACTTTGTACAAACACATGTGTTTCTGAAATCTTTCTCTAGATATAAGACAGATGTTTTGTGCTCTCTGCACTTATCTTCCACTATCCTCCATATGACCAAAGCTGTTTATGATGAAAAAAATCTAGGAGGAAAAAAAAAAAAAAAAATCCAGAGAACTGGATCTGATTTTTTTTTAGTAGCTAAGACACCACAGGCAGGTGCCCAGTACTGTGGTCAAGTGAGCAACCCTTTTTTTTTTTAAAGGACTCTGTCAGATACAATCCTCTTGCTTCATTTTGTCCCCTGCTGTTACTGTCTCATGTAGGATTGCACAGACTAAGAATGCCTGGGGGATCTGTACTCTGGTGTAAAAGCAAACAGAACACAAACGTTCTTTACAGGATACCTACCAAACTGCTGTATCATAAAATCTATTCAGGAGTTGATTCCAATGATCCAAAGCTGGGGCTTTCTTCTGCCAAATCAAGCAGAGACTGTAAAAGGCAAAAAATCTTTTTCAGCTTAAATGTAAATAATTTTTTTTCTCATTGCAAAAAGAAAATTTTGTTTGCACTTTTCCCATTTTGACTTTATTGGGGAAATCACTTCAACGTTGTAAACTTGATCAAGAAAATATGTGAGGAATGAATTAAAAATTCTCTGTATAATCATTTCCTATTGCTGTATGCAGTGTGCAAAAGAAGGGAAAGTAAAGAAAGTAAAAGAGCCTGAACAATATAGAAGTCATGTCAATATTTTGGTTCAACTGACTACATATTAGTTTGTGAAGCTGAGAGAACTTCCTGCTCATTAATGCTTGTGGTTAACTTGGTCATATTTTAATAGCATGTTTAAATTAGACATAGACGCAGATACATGACTTAGCAGGTGACCAAAGATGGAGCCTCAGGCTGGACAACTGCAGAATAATAGCAACAGATAGTGTTATGTTTCCATTATTTAACTTCCGTTTTTACTGGTTGTGTTTTTCATCCGTTATGTTCACATACAATGCAATGCATAAGTTGTTGGACTGCACTGGTGACAAAGTTATGTTAATTAGAATTCATTTATGCATAGTTAGATAATAGTTGTCAGATAGCTAAAGACCAATCCTGAGCTTTACTCAGGCAGAGGACTTTAATTGCAGAGAATGTTGATAGCGGAAGGAAGAATGGGAGTCATAGGATGTTGTCCACATTAAAATGTGGACACCAACCTTTCGATTAATAATCAACAGGACACTTTCAGAAATTAATTATTCTTAATCCATGAAATCTCATCATATAATTCACCACCAAAAACACTCAGCCTCTACATAGGTGTATTCCCAGAGAGATCCATCCGGTAAGTTTGCTTATAATAAAGCCTACAGTTCAGGCTCTGACTAAAAGATACTGGGAAAGCAATAAGACCTCCTATTACAATCCCAAAGGACAAATGTTTGAAACTTAGGTTGAATTCCTTTCTCAGATTCCTCTCTGAGAGTCAACGCCTGATTGCAGTGTTTGTACATTTCTGTAGGGCCTCATGTTTCTTCATTCCTGTGGCAATGAACCTTTGCAGTACAAGCTTTCAGCAGTATACCAATATCCTGGTAGGTCAGCTGAACATGTTCAGCTTCGATGAAAGGTCCATATCCTATTTGGTATGCTGTTCCACCACATTCTCTCATTCATCACCACTCATGACTGAGAATTTTAGCACAGATTTTTAGCAAACAAGCAAAAACTGGCAAAATAAATCATCAACATTTGCTTACCTTGTTCCCTTTTTTGCCAGCTCCCAGACATTTGAAAATTCAATACTAATGGAGAAGATGAAGAGTAGCAAATTCCACTTAAGAAGCACAGCATAAAATCTATACAACACACTTGTAGTGAACTCTGCTTTTTCACCTACTTTTTGCCTTCATTGGTCTTTTTTGTTTTTTGTTTTTGAGGCTCTGACAGAATACTATTATTCAAATCTTCATTAGCATTTATTTTAAAAAAGTGCATGCAAGAATTTAGGGTTTGAACAAATATTTTGTAGCTGGTGCTTTTCTATTATGTTGTGCTTGTGAGAAAGTTTGCAAAACTGCAGAATTTGCATCATATTTACTTATATTGTAGTAATTATGGAAATTCAGCAGCTTTTTGAGAACTTGCAGTACTATGTAGGATTTTCTAAGAAAGGAAAGTGTCTGTAAGTTAGTTGCTGGCAATAGTTGTGACTATGTCTATTCAGGACCAGTAAATACTTATTTGCAAATAAGCCTGCTATGTTTAGAATATACAATGTCACTGAATTCTGCTGTTACCTGGACTGTGGACAAGTCTAGTCCAAGGAATGGGTATCAAAATAAGAGATCTGATGCCAAAACTTTTGGCACAGGTACAGAAACCTCACTTGTCTTTCCTAAACTTCTAATGCATGTTTGGTAGAATAAAAACTAGGATTTACATAGTAGCCTGTTAGATCGCTAACAAAAAATTTCTAAATCAAATGATGAGACATAGCACAATCATTTCCAGCGCTTAGAAGTAAGCTGCATTTGCCTTACCATCTGGATTAGTCTTAAAAGGATGCCTATTCATGTTGGAGTTGCCTATCATCATATGAGAGCACTTTATGGAGTGAGCAAGTCTTTTCTGATCAATCATTGTCTTTCACAGAGTTGTCAGTCAAACTGTCAGAAATCTACTCCTGTTTGCTCAAGGAGAGGTGTATTTCTTTGCCCTTTCCAGCTTTGTTTGGATAACTGGGAAACCCTACCATCCACTGTAGAATGCATGGTTATCAATGGGAGGACTCCCCTTATCCTTTTGATGAAAGGTTAAGAGCAGCACTAGACATGAACCAGAGACACACTGCAAGTTACAAAAGCAGGGCATTTGGGGGTAAGTATAACACTTGGAGAGACTGAACAATAACAAAAGTAAAAGTGAACCATGTTGTTATGTAATAAAATTTAGCACTTTTCATGAGTTAAGGATTATTATTTGCACATTAAAAATAGAGAAGACCACAGAGACCACTAAAGCTGGGATTAGAATGCGTAAAGCCCTGAATCCCAGATCTCGCCTTCAACCACTAAACCACATCTTCTATAGTTAGATGTTTTTTAAGTCATGGAGCTGCTCATTACTCAACATTCTGCAAGTATTTAAGCACCCTGCTGAATCAAGGCCCACCTCCTGGAGACCAAAGCCTGCAGTTCTTACTCAGGCATTTATCCTTTGTAATCATGTAACTGGAATCTGTCTACAGTAAAACACACACTTTTTCTACACTGAAAAAATAAAGTCATTGGACTCTCCAGAGTTCACGGGTTTGATTTGTAGTTTGTCACTCCAATTTTAAACCAGAATAACTCCACTGCACTCGGAATGATTGCATTGGTTAAAAGTGGGAGTAACATAATGTCAAATGGCCATGCATTCTTGATGAAAATATCATGATTTCTCATCATAATCAGCTGTGTTTGGTATTGCTACTACTGCCATGCTGCTTACTGAGGTCTACATTGATACATTTAGGAGGAACAGACAATCTCACTGAGAACCTGGCCAAACAAAGCTTTTCCATTTGATTGTATTTGATTAGCAAGAAATAACATATTAACTTGCTTTAAACAATTATCCACAAAGAGGAACCTGGTCCCAAGAGTCTGACGTATGAGTTTCTAAGTCATGCTTAGCTGGATATAATTTTTCATCCAGACGATATCTCTACTACGCAAGCTGGATGAACATGTTATTTTATGTCAGATCTCCAATGAACATCCATCACTGGCTTTAAAGAAAGAAGTAAAGAAAATGTATTGGCTCATATAGACTCTGTCTTTCACTTCTCCATTTACTCAAGAGCCATTTGAAGTTCTCTCTGTGTCTGCTCAGATAAATGACCAGCTGGCTCCTATGAACAATGCATACATTGTGGCAGAAGCAGGGGTATTTGGTAACCACATGTGTGATTATTTGTGTGAAATCTGGTCACCTGCATGCTCATGGTGTATTAGTTTGTTATCCCTCTGCATCTCTTGGGTACTGTCCACAGTATGTAGCACACTGAGGAGGCCAGAGTGGTTGAAAGGACAGTTTTGACCACTTTCATCTGTGTGCTGGTACAATGGTAAACAAGTTTAAACCCTGTGCTATTCCAGGGCCACTTAGACTGGGCAAGAGACAGATTTAATTTAACATGGAGGACTACAGAGACAGTGTTTTGCCATACTATCACTAAATTTGTTCAACATATTAACTCACTCTTTGGGGCCACACAGCAGTTGCCAGTTAAATCTTGCATTGCAGATAGAATTGCAATGAAGTCTGTAACACAATGCACCATGGAAGACTTGTCTATATTAAAGATCTTCTACTTAATTATCCTCTTAGATGCACCCTAAGGTGCTGTTCTGACAGATCCCTGTTAATCCATTTCAGTTTGAAAGCACTTGAAAACTGTATATTCAGCTGAAATTCACTGGTAAGCATAAAATATATGCTTCAGAGGACTTGTTTAGAAGACTATGCACTATTGTAATGTCCAATGAAGAGGCGGAAAGCTCCGGATAGGATCAATGTAAGTGAGGAGAGCAATCACTGTAGCATACTCTGGCTTTTCCCAAAATTGAGGAAGCTTTTGCTTGCTTGGGATCTTTGGCTCAAGATGCTGAAGGAAAGGTATATAATAGATCCCTGAGGTGGGCAGAGCTGATAGGACTGACATGCTTGTTTCAGGCCAATTGCGGATACACAGGTCTCTAACATATGGAAACCCATCCTCTAACCTCCCATCCAGCTTCTCATCCCCTCAGTCTGTTTCTGCTCCCAGTTACTTTTGCTGACATAAACATCATGGGTCACACCACACCTTACCTTAACTTCTGCAGGGGAGAAAAAGGGAGGATAAAAATGGGAAATGATTACATCAGGTCTACATCCTCAGCCACAGGACCTCTGCCTGAAACCTGCTCTTGAAGCCACCATGGCAAGCAGGTGACTGCATGTTACCAGGATAGTGCTCCAGGTGTGGGAACCTGCCCTGCCCCTGCCCGTTTGCCCTCCTCACTTAGGCACACACCACTACCCCCACAGAGACCCACAATGCACGGTGTTATGGTGTGTGTGTGGGGGGGTGGGCAGTCTCAATTCCATTTTGCATTTATCCCTATCTGTCTGGGACAAATGGAATCAAGAGATAAAATCTTTAAAAGTCTAGAAATCTGTATGGGCTGAGCAGCAGCTCTGTCCCATTTTCTGCTGAATGCTGAGCTCATGAAAGAGCATCCATTAACTAAAGCACCTAAAGGACAATAGTCTTGTGCATCCTTGTGCCAAGCAAGTTCTTTCTTGCCTGGGCCTGCTCAAGTATCAAAGGAGAAAAACAGACCCTGGAAGAGAAGTGGGCATCTGAGTTTTTTATTTGCCTCATGAAATAAAATGAATGAGCAGCCGAAATCTTGTAAGGTGATAAACAAGGTGTCATATCCTTTTCTAAGCACACAATACATGGCAGATCTCCCCCAGCACCGCCCCCGCCCAGAGAGAAATACACACACTTGATCTGTGAGCGATTTTGAAAATTTGGGCGGTAGAAACGTTTGTCACACCCACAAGCTAAAACTGAGAGAGGGGAATGGGAGAAAAGCCATCCATTTTGGCTTCATGCTAAATTATCAGCATCTTGGCCTCATGCCAGCTCAGCCAGCTTATAATAATAACTGGCTCAAGGCCAAAGCTTTTTAGAGTGAGAAAGAGAGAGAACACTGCTTTCTCTTTCTTCAAAAATATTTGTTAATAATCTCTATACTGCTCATAATCTACGCAGCTTAATTAAATAAAAAATATGTTTTAACTTCGCCTCTAACTGAAAACTGAAGGTGAGATCAAATTACTGGGAGTCCAGAATCAGTCTGGATTTCAAACAGGAGACATCGCAGGGACTGTTTGTAGGTGGCTTTCTGGCTAGGGCCCCACTACCCTGAGACCAGAACACAAACACTCACAGTTTGATCGTGGATGGCATGAAAACAAGAAAAAAGGATGAAAATCTACGATGAAAACCTATCGTTGTACTGAACCATGTCTTGAACCTTGACCTGTCATCCCTGAAGATATACCACAGTGTCTCTACATGATATGGCAAACTTTAAGAGTATTGACTTTACCTAAAACGCAGTGTGTTATAATGATGCCTGACATGATATCTTTCTAATTTTAGAATGAATCCAGTCAAACTACATTCTTAATGGCAAGGGTTGAAGGATAAGCAAAATTCCTCTAATTCAAACGAGTGTATAAGAACTGTCAGGTCTCACTTAAATTCTATTTCCTCTGGTCTCTTTGTTGGTCTTATTATTATTATTAAAACCCCTAGAGATGACCTGCTGTGACTGCATAAAAAGCCCCTTATGCATCTAAAGTGCAACCACAAATAATAACAGTAAGCATAAGCAAAGCAGAAACCATATTTCAAGCCTTTTGAACATAAAATACAGCAAAAAGGAAAAGACCATATACTAAAGAGGTTCCCATTAAGTTCCAGGAGAAGCTCCCAGTGTTAATGTAATGATAGATGAGGTTACTGAGTATTTTTATTAATGTCTTACAACTTGTTTCTTTTTCAGATTAGCTAATATTTTATCTTCCTCCTGCAGTGCAAAAGATGTTCCTAAAAATTGTCCGTGTACAAAAGTCTCTCTCTTGAGTTTTTATAGTCATCCATTGTTATAATTTGTATTAGACATTAAATCTATTGCTGTCCTGTACTGACCTGCAGTAAACCTATCGAGAAATGTGTTACACGTACATCAAAAAGAGGGTGAAGTTCAGTTCATGCTGGACATGTACCTAAATCCCTGGACGTTGAACCTTGTTATCACTAACATTCCCTAAGCTTTTTATGTAGCCAAATAATACCCGAGAGGGCTGCAAAATTGTGCTGCAAACCCTTCAAGAATAATCTTTCTCTTCAAATTTCAGGCACCTGACTTTCTTCTTTCTTCTTTTAGAGTATTTTTAGTCCTTCTGCTTTGGGGGCTGTCACTAAGGGGATGATGATATCATAGGAGGCATTCAGCACTTCATAAGATTAGGTCTTTGGTCCTTGCCAAAAATTGGAAGGAGCTGAGGACTCAGAAAATGAAAACAAAACTTCCTTCTCTGAAATTGGGCAGATATATAGCACGCTGAGCAGCAGCTGCCGTAACACCTTTCTGTATTGTCATTTCATTCTCCTTATTTATCACTTAAATTTTTTGGATTCTAGGAGACACTGGGAATGTCAAGATCACTGAGGTGGAGACTATGTTCTTTGTTATTTTTTTGTATAGAGCCTTGCTGAATAGAGTTCTAACTCCTGATTAGCCTGTACAAACTAAAGCACTATAATAATAACTACCAGTAATAATAATAGCATAGAAACGTGCATTGTTTTCAGTTTCAGAAAGGTTCCTATCCCATTATTGGTCACGCTTATGCAAGGTTCTTATTTTAACTGTGGAAAAGTAATGCATATCTAGTGGACAGATTGCACAAAAGACAGAGTGTTTGCATTCTTCTTGTGCAAGGACTGAGAAGCATGATTATACTCTTTAAGATATGACTGTTGATAAATTTAATTCTGTGTAGTTTCTCTACAAATCTCATTATTTTCATCTTTCATGTTAACACTTCAGCTGAAAGTTAGGCCATGAGTCACAGAGAATGTAGACTAAGAAGTTGCACTCCCAAGTGAAACTAGATACTTCACTCTGATGGAAACCCCTCTCCTTTATATGCTGCAGAGGACAGATTGTGACTGCTTTGTACAGAAGTAGGAGGGTTTATAGGTTAAAATGTAAGAAGTACTTTAGCAACTGGACTGCTGCTTTATAATGCAGATGATTAGCAGCAGCAGAGATCAGGTGCTATGCATTCTCTGGTAAAGATGCACCCAAGGTGGAAAGGTAGAGCCTTGCTAACAGGTACTCTAAGGTACAAAGTACAGAGGATGCTCTGCAGCAGAGTGCACTGGGTTGGCAAATACCTGGTGCAGGGAAGTCTTGGAAGGCCTGAGGTGCTGCTTAGATTCTTGTGGGGGACAGTGACCATGTCCAGGCCTCCTGGCACAGCTTCTGTGGCAATGTAAGTTAAGAGAATCAGTTTTGAGAGGGAAGCAAGTGCACAGGGCTCTCCATGCAGAAACTGTGATTCCAGTGGTGGCTTGTGCTCATTATATAGTGTGAGATCACAAATAGAAGTTTTCACACTTGCCCATCTGCCACCAACTGACTCTAAAGAGCTGGTGAATCATACACTTAAAAGAGGGCGAATTTTTCCCCGCTGCCATTGGAATGTGTTTTGAAATTAAATATGCACAGTACAAAAGCTGAATAACAAGGTTGTGCTGATCACACCAGACACTGTGTATAATGCTACAGACATGAGGGTCAAGGGTCTAGGCCAAGACCATGGCCCTTAGTCACTGCATCAATGAAAGCTGATTCCTCCTTCCCCTTGGTGTCCCTTTCCATGCCTGAAGAGACTATTGAAAGAAAGATTTCTTTGAGAGGAGCCAGGAGAAAGAAGGGGAGGGGGAGAGGGTTAAATAACATAAATATGGTGAAAAAATATTATTTTTGTGCTTGCATATGGTACTTTTTTTCTCTCTATCTATATGCATACATTTTCCATTTGCTATTTGTAATTATGGCTTTGGCTTTACAATGTATTCATCAGTGACACTGTGATCCTTTTGTTCTGCTGCATATTAAAATGGTTCAGAAGATAGATTCAAAAGGTCTCAGGTTCCCAAGAAGGAACATAATAGGGGTAATGCATGGCAAGAACAGTTTCTGCTTTCTGCAAAACAGGAATAAATAAGGGAGCTATTGCGTTACATTTTGTGTACAGTACTGTACTCATTGTCAAAGTGTTAGACAGATTCTTATCCACTGCAAATACTAGTTCTTAACCTGATTTACGTCTTTAAATCACTTTTAAGGCTCCCTGTGCTTACAATGGAAAGCAGGCAGGATTTATAGAAGCATTATAAGCACATTCTTTTTGTGAAGAACAATGTTAATATGATCATTTTGGTCATTCAGAAAAAGGAAAAAAAAAAGAGAAAGGAATGTTTTTTTCATTCCCACTTTAAAAGTAAGTTTTCTTTGTGTGTGTCTAATCTACATGAAGTATAACTGTATGCATTATCCATTGTAGGTTTGTGCAATATGTGACAGCTGTTTGACCCTGTCAATAAAGTCCCTCTTGCCATGGAAAAGAGATAGGAGTATGCTGCAGTGACGATGAAATACCCTTTATTCAGACTGTTGGACAGAACCAGACTCGTTGGTTTTCTGATTGTCTGTGTATCCTATGTATCTGTATGCCATCTCTAAAAATCTTTCCAACCCTGGACCTGTACAGCACAGTTGTGGAAGAAAGTGAGTACGCTGCAGATGTCAGATCTCATCTGCCCCAGGACTCAAGCTTTGTGTTGGATACGCTACCTGATTCTCTGGAAACACAAATCCAGCATCCAGGCTTAAGGTGAGATTGATCCACACTGCAAATGAGGAGGCAGTGCAAACCTCCTGCACAGCTATGAACACAGCTGTATTGCACAGGCTCTGCGATGTGAGTAATATTCGTTACCCCTGTGATCTGTTCGTATCTACCTCAGTCAGCCTTGTGCAGTGGTGGGAGAACAGTCAAGTGTTCATCCAAAATCAGTGTTTGACTGTTGCTTTTAACAGTCTTTTCACATGAGCACATGATTAAGCAATGCAGTGCTGAATAGGAATACCTCAGCTTGCCTTCACACTACTAGGTCCAGAACAGTATAGCTAAATCATTGGGACCTTGAGACCAGGCTAATTTGCCTCATTAAGAAATATGCCAGATCAAAATGTGCCAGTTGGGGCTATCCTACCTACAGGACCTTGTATCTTTGTACAGGATTGAATTTAAAATATACTGGCTTATTCCATGCTAGCTGGACTGCCTTTAAGTGCCTCTGAATTGTGCTGTGGAGATGTGACTAGGTTTGCTGGTCCTCAGCTTCTCATACATAAAACAGACACAAACAGTTTGTCCTAACTCCTCTTTCTTGTTGGCCTGATTGTACAAAAAGCAGTGACAGCATTTGATGAAGGGCTCCATGTTAGTCATTATTTCAGGAAATAATGAATATTCTGTCAGTTATTTGTTCCTCCTTACCCCGCAAAAACAAATGATTCTTCCACCCCTTCATATTCTAGATCCTACAAATCTAGAAGTGATGAAATCAAACAAAACCATCTTAAGTGGCCAAAGGAGGATGGAAAAGAGATGGGCTCAGTTGGCAAAGGTAGATCTGCTGCTTTTGAACAGTGCAGACTCCAAAATACTTAAGTGCATGCAGTATTTTAACAACATGAGCATCCTTGCCGACGTGGGTCTTCTTTGGAGAGTCTGTAGATCAGGACCACATGTTATCATGTAGCATTGATGTTTAGAACAGTGAAAAACAAGTCAAAGAGATGTTTACTAATTCCTCATCTTTATGGCTCTTTGGGTTATAGCTGCTATGAATGTTTACGTTAAATTAATGTTGGCTATATAGCATTGACATTATGGTTAAATTATTAGTGTTGTCTCGGTTGCTAGTAACTTGTTATTAACTCTCATTGTGAGTTTATTTTCTCCCCAAGGACATTTGGACACATCTCTGAAATGAGAATTACAAAACAATTTTTTAAAACATTATTTCTAGCAGTCTCATTTGTGCATTTTTCTGCTGATAGTACAGCTAACTAGGAGGAAAAGTACTTGTCCAGTGTTCAGAGCTGTGAAGGATAAAAGCCAGCTCACCAAACAATCTTCCTAACTTGCCCTACCTCAGCCTCCTCTCTTCCTCACACACTCTGCTTCCTTTATCTTTCTCTCTCTCAGCCTTGCTTATACCTGTCCCTGAAACACTTGAGCAGGAAAGAAAAATTGATATTAACCCTTCACTATTAGGGAAAAAAGTGATATCTTTCATGTACTTATATACTCAGGCACACTATATGTGGCCCGGAGAACGTGTAATTAGATAACTGCCATGTTTTCAAACAAGCTCTTTCCCTCTACCTCTTATAAATCAGCAGTGCTTTTCATATATCTATAATCTTCAAGGATATGTTTGAGGGAGAAGAAGCTGGATGCTGTACTTCTGTACAAATCTTTTAGCTACAAGGTTCTGCCTTGCACAAAGACAGGAGAAGGCTGATCAGCCTACTGGAGGTATTTTACCCCATTGAGACCAACTTTTACCTCACTCCTGCTCAACTCTTGCTTGGAACGGGAAGTGAGGAGAGGCTATTGCCACACACCAATGCTCAGCAGCATCTCACCTCAGTGCCTCCAGCAGGAATTCAATAGGAGGTGTGAGCCACTGCCTGCATGGTGTCTTGCCTGCAAAAAATTGGCTCCTCCTCCAACCGCTGGAGTTCCCATGGGCTCTGCTGCTTACACTGTAGCTGCTCACTGACAGAAATGAAGGTATGATACTTTTCAAACCAAAAGCGCTATGCCAGCACAGCACATGGCCCTTTGAGGACTTGCTTTATGGCTTGCTGTATGGCTTGTTTATAGTCAAAGGTCTGCATTCATTCTGCTCATGTCCTCAAGCAAGCAGCACTGATTCTGAAGTAACACAATACTGATAGGCAGGACATATAGAACAGACCTCATCATTTTGCTTGATACAACTGCATCATGCCCTATAGCATGGTCCGAGTAAGTCCATCTCTGCCTGCAAAATAAGTCATCTACCCTTTGTAAGTTCACTGGTGGGCGAACGCTCATTCTCTTTCCTCTCAAAAAACAAAAACAAAAAACAAACAAACAAAAAATCTGCTGCTTTGTCTTCTGGTCTTTTGTATGTTTGCAGTTCAGCAATATCACAATGAGTCACACAACTCTTACCTATGGCTACAACTTCCTTGAATGCCTTGCCATCATCAACGTATGTAAGACATTTCTTTGAATTATCTTATGACTCTTTTTGGAAGAATTTCACATTTGAAAGAGTTTTACACGCTGATACACTGATAGTTTTTAACTTGAGGGGATATATATGCTCAGGTGTTGTGCGATCTCTGTTGTAAACCACAGTTAAAGCAGTTCACAGAACAGATTGGTGAGGTCTCAGTACCCTTTTCAGGATAAGGTCTTTTTTAAAAAGAGTATTCTTCTCAAATAAGGTATTTAATTATTTCCCTACATGGAAATTGTGATCCTTTGGAAGTATTGTTCCTAGTACAGGAGATGGGGTCTTCTGTTTTCTCCGATCCTCTCTTGCTATGTAGGTCTTTGCATTTATGAAATCAGGTTCACAGACATTTGAAACAAGCATTTCAGGGTCTCAGGGAGGCCTGTAAAGGGAGTTCAGAGAAGTAACAAACTGAGGGACAAAATTTGTGTCTGTTTAACACTTTAACTGTTTGGAGCGTCCATAATAACGATCTACTATAGCAAAGGGGAATTCTTGTGGTTCACTGGAACTGAACAAGAGGTGGAAGTGGTTCTCTCATTGCTAATGGGAAAAGTGCAGATCTGTGGAAGGGGAGGAAAACAGAAATGCAACAACGCAACGTACAAAAGAACATACGAAGCTGCAATAGAAGAGCTGCTCCTGTTGTTTGACCTTCTCACTTGCAGTTTGAAATTGGTCATCCCTAGCGTGTATGCAGTTTGGAAATGTTAAGCACCAGAAAAATGCAAGATATTCTTATAATCACATATGCTGCCTAGAGAAAGTGTTGCAAAGAGTTTCTTTTTACTGATATTTGGAGAGGTTAGTGATAGAAATGACTGTGGGATGAGTAATATGTAAAAATATCCACTCAGACTGATTCAAAACAATATGAACTATGCCTGAGTCAATCACGAGTGTAGGATTAGGCATACTGGACTTGATTTTCCTCTCACTTACAACATTGAAAATTAAAATTAAGTCAATAGACTACATACCACTAGTAAAAGTGGGAGCAGCAATGTTCAGTCTGCAAGATCCATATTAAGGAATAAGCTCTGTTTTGTAGTTGGGTTCAAAAAGTAGGGTTCAAATTCCAACTTTTAGCTCAAGCCATTGAACTCTGTGCCTTGTCACAAACCTTTTAATTTATATGCAAAATCTATTCAGATCGAAAGCAATCCAAGATAGGGACTTTTTCTCACTTAATATCTGATCAGTTGATGCCCAGCACATATGCAACAGGAGGTACAAATGTGGAATATGCACATTACAGTGGGAATGAATCCCAGGGCTTGAGTAAGACAGTTGAATGAGGATGAGTGGTCGATATGTGTATCACCTGGTTCACTGCTTCTTGAATGAAACATGTATATGACTTTGGTTTCTTATCAGCTGTTGGACCCATCATCTTTTTATTTACTTTTACTTTTGTTATTTCGCTGCACATAGAGAGATCTGTTTTTTCCTGTAATCTCTGACACTACATGGCACTGCGGCTGAAAGGATCACAAAGGGATAAGCTAGAATGGCACATTACCAGCCACTGCTGCCACAGGCTGAAAAGGAGGAGGACTGAATTTTTTTTTTTGTTTGTATTAAAAACAAAAAACAAAAAACAAAACACTTACATCATGACTTTTAAAAACTATTTTTAAATTATTTTTTTTACTTCATTTGGTTGAACATATGCTGTTTGCTACAGAAAAGCAATTCCTTTTCATGTATCTTTAAAGTCTCTTTTTCCCCCATATATTATCTCTTTTATTTTTGTAAAACAATTACAAATTTTAAAGTGCATGCATTGCCTGTTATTTTTAAGTTGAAAAGCAATTATGCCTTGATGTATTGGTTTGATGAATTCCCATGATAAGGTTGCTTACCCCCCAATCCCCTCTTTTCCTTGTTATGACATTTTAGAATGAAAATTTAAACAAATACCTTCCTGTCCATTCTAGTGATCAGTCTCAGAGTGAAACTCAGACAAAATCTCAAATTCTGTACATGAGAACATAGGCAGAAGATGGACTAATAGGTAGTGTGCTTAGCCTGGGTCCCTGCTCAGTTCCTCCCCAAGCTGCACTCTTCCTGTGTGACCTTGGACCTTATCCCACTTCTTGTTACTCTGTAAAATAGAGGTAGAAATACTTGATGTTGCACAGAGGTATTGTGAGAGAGATAAACATCAAAGTCTGGGAGGTGCTCAAACACTACAGAGATAGAGACAAGATAAGTACTGTACATAGAAAAAACTCCATTATATGACTGAAAAACCCAAACAACAAAGCTTTAATCTTTAATCTTGCAGTTTAAATAAAGCATTGTCATATTCCATTGCTTAGTTTTCATGAATGTTTATTTCAATAGCCCTGTTGCAGTGACCATCTGGAATCATTCAGTTGTACAGTGCTACTCTGGGCACTAATTTCTTAAATCCTGAGAACAGGAGCCTGAGCCTTACCAAAATCCAATCAATGTAAGACCTGAAGGATCATGGACCAAGCCGGCTTGGTATCGAATCACCATAGCTTAAGTAGTTACTGGGACCCCAGTATGCTCTGGTACATCTGTTCATATATGCCTTTCACCCATGGAAAATGCCAGGTAATATGGCCTATCTAAGCTGTCTTTCAGTGCAGGCTAAGGGCATGTACTCACTGATGCAGCTTAATTATTTAATATGGGAAGATCCCAATAATTAAACCAGTAGAATTTTGTTTGTACAAAAGCTTTTTAGTTCTACCCCACCACAGCCACTAATCAAGAGTTAGTCAGCATATCCTTGCTGTTTTTCTGGCAGCTGTAAAACAGGTTTGGATATTCATCCTCCTTTTCTCTGACACTCCCTCATCAGAAGAAGCTCAGATGGCTAGGGGAGGATCAGGTTCTCTAGGCCATCAGCTCATTGATCCCTCATGGTAAGCTGGGACCAGGCCTCTGGATTCCTCAAAGACTTTGTGTAGGATCCAAGATTCCTGTCTCAAGACAAAAACTGCTAAAGTGAACAGGCTCTCAGCTGTGAAGGCTGTGGTGCCATATGAGAGTCACAACAGAAAGAAAGAATGGTGGAAGGTGAATTTCTGATACAGCTGTGTTCTTTGCTTCAGATACAATTTAGATTAATGAGGAATTCAAAGAAGTTTTATGACAGCAAATGGCAATAAGGACTGTTAATAAGTTTGCATATAGACCATGAAATACATTTGTGGAATAGTAAAATAAATAGTCAATGTAAATAATCACCATGTGATCTAAAATGGCTGATCTAGTTTGCATTCTCCTGAATTGAAAAAATAAAAATAAAATAAAGCAGTGTGACTTTAAAATGACAAAGACTTTAGCACATTGCTGCTCCGATGAAACACAGTAGAACAAATCTGATTGGAGGCTGGTCAGTTTGTGCCTGATGCCTAATCGAGAGCTTATTTTTTACCACAGTCCCTAGGGCACTGCTTTATCTTCAAAGCTTGAGCCAAGAAAATTCACATCTTCAAGTTGTCTGCAGGCTGTTTTTCTTTCTCTCTCTCTCTTTTTTTTTCCCCTCCCCTCTCTCTCCCTCTCCAACTCTCCATCCTGGCTCAGTTAGCAAACCTATTAATCCCCAGTCAAGTGCATACATGCAAAACTCTGATGAAAGAAAGAAAATGTGGAAGAAAAAGAGCAGAACTCTACAGATCAACACTAGCACTACTATTTTCCTTCTGGTTTCTTCTCTGTGTTCAGCAAATATTTATGCAAGCATCTAGTTTCTAACAACGTGGCAAGATGTAGCTTTGATACATCTACTTCACTCTAAACTTGGGCCAATAGCTATCTCAATTAAGTGGCCACTACTTTGTTCAAGAGATAGCATCAAAAGATAGGGCTGTTTCATGAGGAAACTTTTAAGATTCCAGTGGTCTGCTATTAACAGAAATTCTGTTGTGAGCCAGTAGGTTTTAGGCAGTTAATTCCCGTTTGTGCCTTTGAAAGATTTCTTTTAACTGGTTATCATTATTTCAATAATGTAATGGGGAAGGAAACAGACACCAGAAATCTTTTTTATAAGTACCACTGCAACTCTGCCTATAAATTAAGCAATTAAATATGTAAGATCCTTGGGTAGACACCTACAGACTCAATTAAATAAACAACGGTCTAATAGGGTGAATTAAATCTACACAACAGTGGAACACATACCAGCATGTGAGACTGTAGATACCCATCAGTATATTCTATTTCTTGAATGTGCTGGTGTTTTGAAAATTTAACCCACCGCATGTTTATGGCTATTTATCTCTTCCCTTCCTTCCGCCCACCCCCCAATTATTTCATTCCTCTGGAATGTGATTTAGTGTGGAATATTGAATCTCTTCATTTCAGGGCATGCACAGTGTTTACCTGTAACTCTTATGCTACTGTATCTTAATGGGATCTTGAAGGAGGGGTCAAGGTTACTTAGTTACCATGCTTAATTCATTCTTGAGGAGGTTTAAATAGAGACTGACGGAATGCTAATGTGCGATAATCATTGCCATCAGCTAAGGGGAGAACCAATGATCACCTACTACTTCTGCTGGTTTTAGAAACAGATCCCAAGACTGAAAAGTCAAAGTCATTAATCAGCCCATAGTATGATCTACATAAAACAAACTACATCCTCTCAGCACATAAAGCATGTCGTCTCGTGTTCCATGCATGTTATCTTTCAATTTACATTTTATGCAGATTTGCCTAGCTCTATGATCTCTGATCAATTTTCTGGCTTCATTATGTTTTAAACACTTCCAGCCCCTTTTCAAGTTTCACCATTTTCTTCCGCAGTTGAAAAAGCAGCTGGTGGAAGCTGCAACTAAGAGGTGGCGTATACTGAGCAAGGGGAAATCCCTGTCTATGTGATACAAAGATCAGCCATTTGCTAGTAGAAATCCTGTTCAGGAATGGCTGTTAATGAGAATCAATTTACTAGCACTGCTGTTTATATTATTTTATATTGTTTGCACTACTTTTTCTACTGTTTATATTAATTGAGTTGTATAAACAATAAATAACAGAATTATTATTTGTTCTATTACAGTATTAGTCTCTGTCATGCCTAGAATTTTTCCGTACTTGAACTGTGTAATTTAGGAGCCAAAAACGGTCTCTGCCCTAAAGTGTTTGTAACTGAATACAGCACTGGCTATCCACATAGCTCAATAAAATAGCAACAATATTTCAAAACATATCTATGGTGGGCTGCATTATTAATCCCATTTAACACAAAGCAAACTGAAACTCAGGTAATCATAAACTGATATTTTCACAGGTTGCCATTAATCTAGGGTCTGGAATTAATGACATCTTCTTGTATCTAGGCAATTACTTTCTCAGTGCTCTTTTTCTCTATCACTTCAGCCAGCAGCCTGTGTTGCTGGCGCTTAAGGTCCAGAGATTACCCTCAAGTGACAAATGATGATGTATGTACACACAGTTCAGTACTTTTTCCTTTGAGTTTAATGGGACTGGGAGATGCTAAGACCCCTGGAAATCAGGCTTGTTGTTTTTCAGCCTCAGCAGTAGAGAAGAGAGGCATCCTGCCTTAATATTAGATTTTAACATTTGGTTTGGAAGTGTTGTCTGACTTTCACAAGCCTACAGAACAACCACAGAAAAGACAAGTCTCTTGACATTCACCTTGTGCTTTAATCACAAGAACATCCTTAATTAGAGGCAAATTCTGACACTGAGGCAATTAGATCACTTGTGAAATAAGGTAGTCCTCAGTGAGAGTGACAGTGGCAAAATCTGGTCCTTGATAAATGAAAGGCAATGCTGAGTACCTCCCTAGGACTTTGATAAGAATGCATAGTAACTCCCTTGTCTAAAAGTCTGAAGCTTTCCTGCCTTCCCTTATGAAAGTAAAGGATTTCTAAATATGCTCTATTATTATTTATTTATTTAAAAATACAGTAAATTATTAATTTCCTTTTTATTCTCATTTGAAGCAAAAATGGTATTCACATTTCTGATATTAATTGGTTGAGATTTTCAAAGCCGTATAAGTACCAAAAGAGTGGAATTAAAAATCTTATCTTCTAGCCATTCACTCACATGGTACACTCACCATTGCTATAGTTATCCCAAGAGTTCCCTCTCCTACCTATAGGTTTGAATTACGTCTTCTCCTGTGCTGAAACACCAACTATTTCTGTAAGAGATGACTGCTGTTCATTTCTCATCTTTATTGAGTTTTGTGTGCTTATTTGTTTCCCAAAATACCCCTTAGCATATTTCATTTTACCATTGGAACAAACTTGTGATAACAGGGCTGATTCTTTTGTCAGCACACACAATTTACTAGATCACTGTGCATCTCAAATATTTCTAAGACATTATAGAATTTCTACAAGGCATAGTGAAGGTCATTTATTTTCTGTGGTTTTAACCTTTTGAGACAGTACATTGAATCAGAGAGAAAACAGAGTAAATATTTTGAAGAAAAGGAAATGCCCCCATTTTGCATTGATGAATTTCAAAATTCAACATGTTTCAGCCTGTTCAGATCTACGTTAAATATAACGCATCCCTTCAACTGGAGCAGTAACTGCAGATAGCTCAGAAGCTCATCACTTTCCTGCTGCAAACTGTCAAATTATCTAGATTGAGAATATTCCAGATTTAATATCACCAGTGAACACTATGATTACTTGCAAAAGGTAGTGCTCTAACTTTAATAATTGCATAAACTCTGGGTGGGTCTTCTGGCTACGAGAAATTTTCTTACCAATGATAAAAGTTCCCAAGACTACACAAAAAAGAAGAGATCAGTGGTGATACTGCAGTAATTGTTCATATGCTGAGAAGAAATGCTTCCTCTGGAGTGGAAAGAGGCATAAGGGGCCAAAATTGTAATGAAGACATAGAGTTATAACAGGAATAAATTTAGCTCCATGAGTTTAGATGAGCAGCCTGGACAAAATGGTACGTGACAGCTCTTCAGAGACAGGTTTTCCTCTGAGTCTGTACTGCCACTTTAGCACTACATGTTTTTCTTAGCCCTAATCATATGCAGTGCAAGAAAGAAAAGAAACTCAGCTGCTTCTAAGTTCTGAAAAAGACAGTAGCTTTAGAGATTCAGATGAATGGGTAAATAGATGGATGGACAGTGAGTAGAACCCCACGAAATAAACTCCTCACAATATAGGCTGGCCAATTTTCTGAGCCTTTTTTCTCAATGAGTCAAAGAGAACCATGTGGTTGTAACAACTGGAAAAAGTCAGGCTCAGTATCACTGTGTTCTGAAATTGACCAAATCCCTTATATAACACAGTCAGAGATTCTTCACCTTTTGAAAAAGGAAGACATAGTGTTAAAAAAAAAACAAAAAAAAAAAACAAAAACACAACAACAACAACAAAAACCTCTTTTTTCCATTATGTCAAGACTCCATAATAAAGTGAAAGACAGATCATCTTAGTTAACCAACATATTGAGCTATTGTCATTCTAAAAATATTTTATGAAGGGTTAGGGAAATCACATAGACTGAAAAAAATAAAAATAGCAACTATTTTCAAATATAAAAAGATTGTTGCTTATGACAATTATCATCCAAAGATCTAATTAGTCTTCTCTATTAGAATTCTGGAATGACACTAAAATAAAATTAAAAAATCTTCCAAAATGAGATTTTAAAAAAAATCTCTAATCATCCAACCAACAGCAAACCACAGTCATTAAATATAAGAACTGTATTGTAATAATGAGCATATCATCGGAGGTTTCCTTTTTGCAAACAACCTTTTGCCAGCATTTTTACAATGCATTTCAATTTTATTTGTAGTTGTACCTCTGGATATTCTCTCGATAATCAAAAGCTACTAATAGAAGAAAAAATATTCACATTTTTGCTAACATGCTTTTGGTTTTTCATTGAGAGTATCTGCATATGCAGTTGTCTTCCAGGTAGAAATTTAGACTTTTGTCCTCTAACTACTGGGAGATGGAGCAAATAAGGTGGTAGAGAAACAACTACTTTGATTTACCCTTGTAATTTATTTTTGGGCATAAAAATATCACTATACATTTAATATATGCAAATTGCATGGACATGGAGCATGGGCCTGGGTCCTTTGAAAAATTCCTCCTTGATCTGCTAGGCGACCTCAGTCGCGTATTTGGATAAAGCATCAAAATTAATGGATGAAGGGAAAGCAGTAGATGTAATATATTTGGATTTTAGAAAAACATTTGATACAGTGTCTGACAAAACCTTACTTGAAAACTTAATTGAAGTTGGCTTGGAGAAGAACAGTGTTATGTGGATTGAAAACAAACATTAATGGATAAATGGGTAAACAAGACTGCAAAGAAAGGGTAATGATAAACCACAGTGTAATGATTGAGAATTGGTGCCTATTGGGGCACCAGAGGGATCAGCTGTTGGTCTTATGTAACATCTTTATTAACTATCTCAAATACAGAGTAAGCAACATGTTGACAAAATTAGTGGATGACAGAAGTGGATGATTAGAGGATAGTGGATGTGCAGGAGATGTAAAGGACAGGAATGAAGAGTTAGATGATGTAATTATAACAGCATAAATAGAGATTAAACAAATTTCCAATTGTTCCAATGTATAGCACTACAGCTGGATTCAAGAAATCAAGGAAATAATCTGTGGGATAGAAGATCTTCTGAGAAATAATCCAGAAGGAAGATCTAGAAGTAGTGGTTGACAATTAAAAATAAATATGAGCTCTACTTATAACATAGCAGCAAACAAACGCAAAATGGTGGTCGAAGATGAAGAAAAACTGTGTCATAAAATATCACATAATGTGGTCATAGCCCTTTCTTACATAACTGTGGTCTTTCATACACATAGAATACTGTTTTCTGTCCTGGACAGCTGATAAGAAAGCATACAAATAAATATGGAGCAACAAATAAATAAATGATCAGAAGGGAGCTATATGGAAAAATAATGGAGAAAAGCTAAAATATACTTGCTATTGAAGAATATGAAAATGGAAATCACAATTCTGCACGCAGTTGATAGCTGAAACCAAGATACATCTTTTAAGAACAACAAGATTAAACTGAAAACAAGATAAGACTGAAAGGAAGATGCAAGCTGAGCAAGGGTGATATTCTTTATTTACATTAAGTATAATTAGCCAGTAGAATAGTTGTCACAGGGGAGTTATGGAGGAAACATGCCTAGGTGATTTTGACAGTAAAAGTTCTGATCGTGTCCAGCTTCCTTTGAGTGGCAGAAAATGTTTTCTTACCTGACAGATGTACCATAGTTCAGTTACACTCCACATACCTGATGTACCTGATCTAAACCACAAGTAGGGTTGAAGCCTTCACAGATGGTAAGCTACAGTGATTTAGAACATATGCAGGCAGGGGCCCTGTCTTCTCTAAGGCTTTGCTCAGTGACAGAAAACTGGAAGGGGGGGGGCGCAGGGGAGGGGAGGGAGCAACAAAAGAGAAGGTCTGTAGCAACTGGAAACTTTGGCTATCCTCTAGGGAGAGCATGCAGCTCAAATGCCCAGGGTAGGGCTTGGAACTATGATTTACGTCTCCCTCTGCCAGCTTTGATGAATTTGGTGCAACTTTACATTGCAAAGGGTGTCTGGGAAATTCTCTGACTATCATGTGAGGTGTCAACATGCGTGTAGAGGTGTTATGTAAAGTCTAGTACAACTATGGTAATCAGACGTATCAAGTGACAAGCTGCTCACAAAGTCTTGGAACCCAAGAGCAATGCACATGGGGATGCACCTGGATTAAGGATCAGACAGTCTCTACATGGGGTCAGAGGAGGTGGAAATCAGCCTTCTCCAGCAGGTGCTGCCCTACTTGAACGGCTGCGCAGGGAGCGCTGGCCAGACCTTCTTGCAGAATCAGCTGTGGTGCACCAGAAAAGGCAACAAGCTAGGGGTACTGCAATGGTATCACTGCAGCAGATGCTTTGAGAGGCATGGTGCATCAGAAAGCCAAAATGGCTCCTGGTACACAGGAGAAGCTGGTCCTTCTGGGACACATATAAAGCACAGGAAGGATATGGTGCCATTTGCCTGGCACTAGCCTTTCTGGGGAGGGAATCAGCCATTTATTTCCATGTTTAAGTAGAATGGGCCACATGTCTGTGCCTTCCACACACTCCTGCTGCAGCTGTATAATTCTCTGGGACTTTGGGGCCAACAAGGAGATTCGTATTGTGACAGGTTTCAACACATCTGATAATAATGGTCATTTTTTTAGTCTGCGAGGAAAGTTCAGTTTTGTACAGACACTGTGTGGCTTCTTATGTACAACTTCATGGAGGTCACTGGAGAGGCAACAAGTCTTTTCCTTTCTGCCTCTCACTTGGATCACCTCTTGAGCCAGGCTTGTTCCCTGTCCTGATGCACAGGGTTTGCAGACCACCGTGTATGAACCAGATGAGAACACATCTTACACCATCTCAGAAGAATAGGGGTCTACCAGAAAATTAAGTGTAAAAGCATCCATAAATTGTGTAAGCACTGTATGAGCAATGCATGCTATTTGTACAGTTCTTCTTTCCTCCCAAAGGGTCCTAGAGCATTTTATTCCCTCATCTGACACAGAAATGCAGCCACCTCTGGGGCGGAAGCCAGCAGCCATTCAGCATCAGGGACAGTGCCATATTTAAGCAAGATAAATGCACAGAAGAAAGACCATCTGTTATCATGCCAGTCAATTTGTAGATGCAAGTAGATCCACAGCAAGTTGTGACAAACCCATGTGCCAGAGCCCCCTCCAATATTTCTAGCAGAGTATAGGCAAGCATAAGGAAGTCATTTGGTGCCCTAGTGGTGCTGTCAGTTTGCCTGGGAGGACTCTTTGCACTCTGTGATATCACTGTTCTAACCACCCCCAACCCAGACAAGGGAAGAAGATCTGATGTTATCAGTCAATGGCTCTTCCCTTTATAAGGGCATAAAGGTAGGCGCGACAACTTTTTCGCTTAGCTGTAGTCAGTGGCTTTTGCCAAAGTCTTGAGCCAAAGCTCCTCCGGATGAGTGCCCAGAAACATTTGGCTCTAAAACCAAGCTGAGGGATCTCTAAGTGCCAAGTTGTAGAAGCCTCATGGAATCTCTGTGGCCAAAACTGTGGGACAGAAAATTTGCTCTGAATAGAGCCCTTATAGATCAAACATTCAGAGCAGACTAAACATCTCAGACAATGAGACTAAGATTTCATTGCAAGGCAGTTTTGCTCAGTAATTTGTTCAGATCTAAGTGTTTTTAGTTCTTTTAAGTTCATTTCTCACCAAGTTACTTTCTCAGGACAGCTCATTTGACCATAATAAGGCACCCAAGCCTCAACTACAGCAGACCTTTGCAATACAAGTATATGTGTTATAATACCTTTTTTTCTGTCATGGAGATTTAATCAAATTCACTAAAATGATGGACTGTAATAGAGATTTTTCAATAATGTATGTTAAAAGGGTCCTTATGTAATGACTTAGAAGTAGGGAGGGAAAAGATTATAGTGTGTTTCAGCATACAATATGCTATGAAGGATTAGCTAAACTATTGGGAAGCCCACACAGGTCTCTACTACCCTCAGCACTTGTGACTCATTATGGTCTTGTTTGTTTCTCTGATAAATTCAGTAAACTGGGGTGCAGTATATCACGCAGCAATGCCGTACATCATTCCATTCTCTAATAGCAACATAAAACAACCATTGATTGCAAACAGGTTCTTTTAAAGATTCACTACACTCTTTGGCATTTCCAAATGTTTTTATGTTGGCAAGCTAGTATAATAACTCATATGGGATCAAAATGCATATAACTTTATCCAAAGTATTCCACATGCTAATTAAGTAAACAGAAGTGCACTTGTCCCTACCTCCCCCATCAAAAGCAAGCATGCTTATTCTCCAGAACATTATTTCACTGCAACTTCTCCTCTTTATGTATCATTCCAAACCTTCTTCCCCCACCCCCAGCATTCATATTCCTGTTCACTGACTCTCTTGTTAACTGTCTCTGTCTTCTCATATATCTAAAATATTAAAGTGAAGCAAGGTAATGAGTCACTTTTTATCTCTCCAAGGAGGAGAGAGGAAGATGACACACTGTGCACTGATCTTGCTAAGAAAAGTACAGTATATGTGGAGATTTTTTTTTTGTTTTTATTTAATCTTTACTTTATCAAAACTGTATTGCACAAGTCATCTTCATTCTCAGAAAAAAAAAAAAGAGCAAAGCAAAGCAAAAGCAGGTAAAAGAAGCACTAGCAACAGTACCAATTACAACATTTTTTGCAGTTCAGTTCAGGGCACCGTGTACTTTAGTGCAGCTTGAAGACAGTCATGTCACAAAAAAAGTCTGATATGTATTAATTTCAAACAAAGTAAGTTTCCCCTTGATGTCCATATGTGTAAATCCTATTAGCTTTGCTCATCCACATAAACCAAGGGAAGAACAGACCTCTCAGAGTTAATTGTATCTTCACATTTGAAGCCAGAACTACAATCTGCCATTAGCATGTTTATGGCTTATGTCTTTTTGCAGAGAGTGAGCACCACTAACATCTTCACAGCGCACGAATGAGGGGTGATCCCTGAGCTGACATTTTGGGACACACATTCTGCAGAAGGCAGAAGGGTAATGTCTGTGACTCCGGGTATCCCTTGCTGCAGGGCTGGGGAGACTTTTCAAAAGGCTTTTACTCTGAATTGGTCACTTGCTTAAGCACTGGTGGGGCTTCGCACCTACAGTACCTCAGAGAATCAAACTGCAGTGCAGGGGGCGAGCAAAGCGTGAAGCCTGGCACAAGAAATATGCTGGGGCTGGGGGCCAAGAAATTGCTCCCGCCAAGGAATTTTCAAAGGAGTTCACCTGGGTGAAAATGGTCTTTGAGGTACAAATCATTCACACCCCAACTTGTGGCTATAATTTCTTGTGCCAGAGGAACAGCCAAAACCAGCTGCTCCACGTTGTCTCATTAGATCTTCCATGTTACAGACAGCAGCCAAAGACAAAACAGGCAGTTGCTTGGCAGAAGCCTGGGGCTGCTTGGCACTGCTGCAGAAGCATGCTCTTAGCTCTGGCTGTGGCCAACCCCAGGCGCAGAGAGAAGGAGAAAGAGAGGAGGAGGAGGAGAAGGAGGAGGCAGCCCGTAGGCAGTGCCAAAACTCATTACTGCAACAAGATTTACAGGTTGTAGGTTAGCTTTCTAAGCAGGTAACAATGCTTGCAATACTAGAGAGGGACACACACATTATCTGAATCTTTCAGTAATACTGTGAGGTCCTGGAGAGCCATAAGTGAAAGGAATCACATTGTATTCAGCCTACCCTTAAGTCTGGCAGTGGACTCCCATCCCTGGATGTTTTTGCGAAAACAGAGAGCTGGCAAGCTGGCTTTCCAGTACTTTGTGCAATAGCAGAGGATTTGGAGTGCCATCATTGAAAGATTAGCTATGACCATCCCAAGCTCCAGCTTAGAGACCTATCATAATTAAGTTCCCTAGTGACAATACATTCCCCTTTCAGTTTTCATTCCTCCAATACAACCATCCTGAAGGCAGAAGGCATTTAATAGGAAGGTCCTATTACTCTATGGATTGTCTTTCTCTTACAGTGTGTGATACAAAGGCAGAACCACAGTAAGCAAAGCTGGCTATGAATCTTCCACTTTAAAATGATGAGGTACCAGCTGGCTGATACAGCGAACTTTAGTACTCATCTATTTATCTATTTTGGATGAGACAGTATTAATCCCTTCAAAACAGTATCTTGTAAATCCCACTGCAGATCCCTGTGGTCCCTCACAGAGAAGTCACAAAAATGCAAACCCTGTCTTTCTGTGAAGAAAGTGGAGTTGCAGGGTTTTTTCTTTACTGCCATGGCATCTTCTCTATTTTCCCGAGGCTGTTGTTAATAAGACCACTCACAGCTTCTGGACATTCTGGCCAGCATCCAGCTGCACTAGAATGAAGAGCACAAACA
Source organism: Chauna torquata (assembly GCA_013399475.1). Taxonomy (NCBI): domain Eukaryota; kingdom Metazoa; phylum Chordata; class Aves; order Anseriformes; family Anhimidae; genus Chauna; species Chauna torquata. Next base: position 327,244 of record VXAL01015241.1, read on the forward strand.
TTTGCATTTGGATACCATAAATTTATCTTCTTCCCTGAGATTTTTACTTGGCCATTGGGCTCCATCATGACAAATGTGACAGTATCTCTGACATGCAAGAGCAGACTCCTCCGTGGAGTAGAGCTGGCACAGACAGGATGGTGACGCTGGATGCTGGCCACTTCCACCAGAACAGTATGCTTGGTTCAGTCTCCTTGCCTGCTCAGGGAAGGAAGACCTGTGTTCACCGATCCACACATCGTCTGCCCAGTTAGTTCACTTTTTCCAAGGAAGATTTTATACATGTGATATACTAAACTTAACTGTATGTTCAGCCTTTATCAGGACACAAGAGAGCTTGGTTCACCACACCCATCTAAGTCTAACTACAGAGCTGAAGGCTGAAGCATTTGCCAAGGCCTTCCTTCTGCAGGCTTCAAGACTAGCACTTTGAACTGAACTTAACAAAATATGCAAGTAAGCATTTAACTCTCAGCTATGCTTTGGGAAATATCTCCTGGAATATCTGCAACAGAATTGGCCGGACCAAACTGTAGAATGCCCACACTCTATCCCGAAACTTTGAAGAATATACATACTTAGAATATATTCTCAGTACTTAGCCAAATCTCTAGTGGCTGTGCTTGCAGAGGACATGTTTATACAAGAAATTAAGGAAAGTGCACAATATTGTCTGGAAAGAAATAAGCCCTCAAGGGTGCAGCTCTTGTTACAGGAGAGAAGCTAAAAAAGACTCATAGTTTACAGCATACATCCTTAATTTTATGCTGTACCTTTGAATAAGCTGAGGTTTTGGAAGTTCCTTTTTCTTACATGAAAGTATATTCAAAACTTACTCTTCCTAAGCTATTTATTTTTCTTTCCAGTGCTAAGCAAAAAATAAATAAAAAAATAAACAATAAAAATAAATAAAACAAAGGAAAAGAGCATGAAATACATTTGTGCCTTAACTGGAATCCTCACAGTGAAGGCAAACTGGGGACACTCCAAACAATGTCAAGTATTAAGAAGCGAAGAGGGTTTCCCCCCTTATTGTTTTAACATCTTTTTCTTCCCCTCACAATAAAAAAACAGCTCTTATATCTAAACTCACAGGATTTCACACTGAAACAGCATACTCCAAGCAACCTAGCTGCATTGAACAGAAATCTGCATATCCTTTATGGGTAAAGAAAGTAACACTGCCCCTTCAGACAGCATGTAAGACATACATTACTAACCTGTATTCAAAAGCATGTGTTCTGTATGGAGAGGGAGGATGTATAGGAAGTAAATGTGTGTTCAGGGTAACACAGCCCTCTTCTCTGCTGTTCCCTTCTCCTGGCATCAGGGTGGATGTAATTCTCATGCATTATTGATAGGCCCAAAAGCCTGCCAAGCTAGCCTGCTTTTTTTGTGACAGACAAAGGAGGGTACACGGATGGCACCTCTCACTGCTCGGGGCTCTGCTTTCATTAAGAACATTTTCTGCCTGTTCTCCAAGGGCACCCTCTGTCAGAGACTGCCACGCAATAAAAAAAATATGGCTTTGAAGTCCAGTGAATAGAAACAAAATGAATTAGTGTTCAGGTGTTCGTGCAACCTGATTACAAAGGCCCAATTCAGTGGCGTCCTTCACACCTTTTCACTTGTCCCTGCGTAATCTCGACACATCTTTTAGGCTCTTTGCCTTTCTAGTCCCCCTCTTCCCTTCTCCCCCCCATCCCTTTATTTCCTAATGCTTGCAGGTCCTCCAGGAAGACACAAGCACTTACAGTTGTTGAGTGATTAAATATTTATAATCAGGGCAATGAGTGAGGTGTTGAATAATAAATGCTAAGGTTGAGGCGGCCTTAGATAATTTCTGTAGATTTCTTCATCCACAGCCTCTTTGATTCTAAGGCAAAATCCTTTTAATTAACAAAAACTTTTTTTCTTTTCTTTCCTTCTTTTTCTTCTTCTTCTTCTTTTTTTTCTTTTTTAACATCTGTGACAGCTGATGGTCCTTTATCACTGTTTTGTTCATGAACCTTAACCCTGAAATGGTGCTGGAGCTGTCATTAATACCTTGGATAGACACGCATAAAATTTACATTGGTTGTTGCTTGCTCACATTTGGGTTTGTTTATATATATATATATATGCACATATATATATATATATTTACCCACATTCACGCAACTCTTCTACATCAGCTAGGTATTTAGTCAAGAAACTAACATCTGTAATACATGGTCAGTCAGCTACTGGGGACAGTTGTATAATGTTGTGATGGGGATGATAAATGACTTCTATAAAGCTTCTTCATGGAGCTGTAATTGTAGATAACACTGTACTTTGCAAAACAGACAGAACAGCTAGATTATCCACAGGTTTCTGAACTAGCACTGAATTTAGCCTTTATTATCTCTCTTTGCCCTCCTTAATCTCCCTAACCAATGGCATTCAAACTAGGGATTTTTTTGAATTTGATTTTCTTTAAAAAATATTTAAAAAAAAGAGTCTGGCTTCTGAAGTCATGTGAGAATTTCAGCTTGGAAGAAAAAGGGCTTCTTTTTCTTTAAGAAAGACTTTGGACACTAGTAGTATGGACAAAAAGCCTGTAAATACAATGCCTCATGATATCAGAAGTCCTGCACCAAGTAAGAATCATTTCCCTTCCCTTCTCTCCTTCCAGTTACATTCACTCTCATGACTATGCAGGAGGCTGATTTGTCATTTCTGAATGCTAGATCTGGCTGAGAACTGATGGTATAACACAGTCAAAAAGTAAAACACAAGGCAACATCTCCTGTGAGCCACGGTTTGGAGACACCTATGTGAAATGACCAAAAGTCAGACAAATATCTGCAACAACAGGATTTGGGGAAACAGTAAAAAATCATCTGAGAGTTAAAAGCTTTGATGCATTTCAGTGTCAAAGATGACTTAACCTGGAGCATAAAACTAACAGAGAAGCATTAGGAACACTGTGGTCTGCCTCCAATTACATCACTCTGTTGTGATGGGTATATCACTAACTCCTCTCAAAATGGATGTTACCATATTTCCCCATGTGACAATACAGTTTTGAAGCTTAGTAAATAAATGATCTATAATAATTTGAGGTCTTTAAATCAGAAAGGAACCGTGAAACATTCAATATTCAAAGGAAATTAACCTGCTGCTCCTTTCCTCTCATGCTTCTACCCTGCTCTGAGGTGGGCTCTCTCCCACAGGCCGCAGCTCCTCCAGGAAATGCCCACCCACTCTGGCATGGTCCTCTCCACGGGCTGCAGCGTGGATATCTTCTGTACCAGGGATCACCTCCTCTGCCACCTCCCTCTGCCTTTGGTGTTCCCTCTTGCTTCTCAGTCTTTTTTTCTTCTCCTCCCTCTGTGCAACATTTTCTGCCCCTTCTTAAGTATGTTTTCACAGCGGCACCACCAGCTTCGCTGGTGGGAGCAGCTGTGTCTGGTGGTCCGTCCATTGCAGAGCTGGCTAGGACTGGCTGCAACCCGCTGCAACTGGTTGTGTCCAGCACAGGGCAGTCCTGGACTCTTCTCAGAGAGGCCACCCCTGCAGCCTCCCTGTGGCCTACACCTTGCCACAGTCACCCAATGCGAGCTAAACAGTTTAGCAATAAAGTACATTTTGAGAAACATGTAATCTAATGTGTTTTGGCTGGACGGTGATGAGGAATATTTCTACTGATATATTCTGTTGTTTAACTTCTCAGATATAAATATAAATCAAGTGAAATTAAGTTGTCCGCTTAAGCTCAGACATTGAAATACAAAAGGGAATAGGGGCTGAGTTTAAATCAAAACATCATCACACTGGTGGTTTTCTCTGCAATGGAAACAATACTGCCTTTCTGGTCATATTATCTCATATTACCATATTACCTATGATTATATCAGGTGATTTGAAATAGTGTGACATCCAAAGGAAAGCAGGAGTTGGGATTGGGATTTCAAGGAGGAAAATGGTGGCATCCTGGTGGACTGAAAAGTTCACCATTGATGAAAATATTTGCTCTATTTACCTGCACGTCTAAACACCGGTAAAGCACAACTACAGAAGCAGCAAGTTGAGCTTTCTGGAGGGTTGTTTTCTTGTTCTTGTTGCTGACCACTGTTTATATTGTCATCTTTTCCTCCTACCCAGGTTCACGCTACATGGCTACTTCATCCACATGTTGCACCCCACCAGGCTTCAAGACCTCAGTCCTTCACATAAGTATTTAATCATGTGCACAGACCATTCATTGCTGGAAAGATGGGGAAAAACAAAAGATCGTGTATGATGAAGACGTTTGCAGGAACCGATCTGGATTGTAAACTATAGGGCAGCTAACATCTTGGTAGCAATCACTGTGGTATCTATCCTTGTGATACTTTGACCCTAGATGCCACAAAACTAATGTGTTCAAATTAATTTGATTTCTCACACCTTTGTGGTATTTGAAGAGGGAAAATCCCTAAATCAATTCCTTTAAGTTAATTCAAGCCCTTAAGCTTTGTTTTCTCAGACTCTTTTGCTCCTTTTTTGCAGTATTTTCCAATTGCAGAAGATCTTAGTTCTCTGCCTCGTTCAGCCACTGATTTAATAGGAAAATAGTTAAACTCCTTCTCTCCCCACTACACTTACAACTTTCTGGAGCTGGAACCACCACTTCACATGCATTTATATATCTCCTACCAGACAGGGTCAGATATCTAGGACTTCTAGGTGACATTGTAATCCAAAATCATTAATCATAATAATAACAACAGAAATAAGGTAAATATCACATGAAAAAGACATTCAGTACTCTATTGTAAACATTTCAAATTCAAGTGCAACCCCCAGATTTATTAACCAATTTGACTTTATGAAAAGAAAATGAATCTGCTTGCACAATTAAATTATGTCAGGGGCTCAACGCAAAATCTGCATAAATATTGGACTATAATGCTTCTCTCCTCATAGTATTCATTCATGTAATACTTCATGCTCCTCAGTTTCCCTGTCAGGCTCATCTTTCCACCAGCTTTCAGGCACCCTGAGATGGTGCATTACAGATGTAGCAGTGGTGTGCATGCCACAACTAGAGAAATGGATGGTAAAAGGTTACATAGAATTGCCTCCTAATTTTGTTTCGCCTCCCCACCAAGGGGTAATTGCTAAACCACCAAAAGCTAAATAGATCTATCACCAGATGCCAAGGCTGCTGCTAAGTTCCAGGCATGTCTTTCCCAGTAGGGGCCACTACAGAGCATTAAATAGGAAGACTGGAAAGAGAATATGAATACAGTATAACACAAGAAACCAGGTAAATGTGAAAAATGCTTCACTGGAAGATTAATCCTTCCTGTAGTCCACCGTTAAAGTAATAAAAGGTTTATGATTCATTTCTTACATTATAATGGAGGAGGCAATTAGTAATTACTGGATTTATAGTATTTGTTGTGTTAACTCAGCCAATAAAATACACAGCAAAACTGTTTTTCTGAAGCACATTCATTGCAAAGTAATGTTCTTGAAGCATTAAAAATGCAATCTAGTGCACTGCACTTCATGTGTTATTACAGAAAGAAGGATGGTTCTCCAATGTACACTGAGGTATTAAGAATTCGAATATTTTCTTCATTTTTTCTATGCAATTTTTTTTTTTTTTTTTCCCAAAGAAAGGTTAAACAATCTAACTCTGGTAATAAGATTTAGCACAAAAACCCACAGCTGCTTAATGTCTATTGTTAAAAAACTAAGCACGCTTTCTCAATCAAACTACCACATCTTTCCCCTTAATGTGCAATCAAGTTTGGGTCTTTTCTTGGCATGGGGGAATGACCATACTCAGGCTGTCTTCACTGGCTACTGTCATTTCCTTCTTATCTGCCCTAAAAATACTTTTTACTTCCACTGAAGTACTTCATTAAAATATTTTTTGCTTCAGCAGTATTTTTCTCCTCCTGCAAATCAGAATTCCATTATTATTCATTGTTCAATTGCAAGTAAAGGTTTATGTTCTGGTACTGCTACAAAGTAAATTTTACATTAAAACTGCTCTTAAAATATAGCAAAAATTTTAACCTGAATTAATAAAAAAATAACAAGTATTGTTTCTGGTACTTTCATGTATCTCACCTACATGTGCCTGGGAGCTCAAGAGCTAAAAAAATTGATTTGTAATGTAACCATGTTCCGTTATTGGGCCTCTGTCCATGAGCTAAATTAAACATGTAGAATAATAGAAGACACATGACTTTCCTTCCAACAAACACAATCGTCTTTCACTTCAGCCAAAGGAAAATATCTAATAAGCACTCGTCTACTGGGACCCTACTGACAGAGAGGGAAAATGGAAAGGAAAGAGGATAGAAAGAGATTAAGTTTGAGTAACCCCCCTCTAACTTGCACCATTAAGTGAAGCATTTTTCTAAATCATGATGATGGGGATAAACCTTATGCAATCTAATATTGCTTGTGCTCCTTCTGCTATGATTTCCTATACACTCCCTAAATATTCGTGTTATACATGCAAAAATAAGATTGATTTACTCTCCACTGAAGAAATAGCCATACAATTCTAGATCATCAAGGCATGAACAGCCCTGTGATATTAAAGTTACCCTTTTAAAAGTTCCTAAAACAGAATTCAGAGTTATGTTGTCATGTGTAGCACTCCTCAGGGTTTCCTTGAAAACCATTTCCCCATCTGAGTATGTAACTCTGTCAAATCAAAATGGGAAGCAGTCAATCTTGTCAACTGTTTCTAGTCAAAAAAGTTTTTTTTAACATGGCAGAATTACCATTCTTAGAAATAAATTTCTGATATGAAATTAAATTCACTAGAGTAAAAGATGTTGGAAAATTTAAAATGGTCAAGATACCAATGTAAAATCTGTTTCTTCACCTGAACATTTTTCTGAACATATTGTCTTCAGAATTTTGCTTAGTAATATTGATTTTCAGTTTCTATGTGAGGGGAAAAAAAATATCTGATTTTTGTTTTTTGAAGATGGTAAAAGCTTGCATCATCCAACACCAATGACAGATCTACAAATGTGTTATTTGTTACATTGGAAGAAGCCTTATAAACGTAGCACATAAAAGCAAAAATAATAATAAGTCATACAGCATACTCTTTATCATTGCTGCCTTTTTACAGTGTCAAACCTGACAAAGGGCTTGTCTGCCTTAAAGCTTGTTGTTTTTTACCAACCGTATCAGTTGATCTAATAAAAGATAATGACTCCACAAACCTTCTTTTTACACACATTTCACACAGTCTAGCTAGAGACGGAGGGGAAAAAAATTAAGTTCGCAAGCCATGCTTGTGCAGTCCCATCGAAAGGACGATGAATTTGTCTGGATGCAATATGTAATAAACAACCATGTGAAAAAAAGGCAGAAGCTCGCACAGCATCTGCTTTGCAAACTTAAATAACTTGGCCATTTAAGTTGTTTTGTTTGGTCTATTGCATATGGCAAAATGGTCCAATTGATGCACTCAGTACCATCAGTATTTCATTTTTAAAAACTAATCTGTTCTCTTCCCTCCCCCTCCGCATGTTGATGGAGGATCAGTTTAATATCTGGATTGCTGGCAGTGCACTTGAGTGCTGGTGAGTCAGCTAGATGGGAATGCTCCCTCTGAGTCAGTGCGGAGCCAGCCTCCCAGCATGGTGCTTGGGGACACTCTGGTGCTTGAGCTGCAATCATTTAGATCAGAGAAAACCAAAGCTCTGAACAGTTGCGGTCACTTGAGATCAGATGGAAAAAAGCAGAGATATTACGCCAGTATCCTCAGCAAACTCAAAAGAAGACAATAATTGCACTAGGCCAGATCTGCTTATACTCTGCCAAGAAGCTTGATGAGATAAAGATAGTCTTCTTTGTTTTCTGTCATTAAAGAGTCAAGCTTATGATTATTATTTTTTTTTGGGGGGGGGGGAAGAAACTGTGTAAAAGTTGCTATACTCCACACCAGAAGTGGTTGCATTTCAGCACTACAGAAAATGATTCTGGTACATATAAGCTGTAGGATTCCACACAACAAGGAATAAATCAGTCCTAGCTGTGCTTTTGCATTGATTTCAATGGAGTTTAGAGCAGTCCCAGAGTTTTTAAAGCATCTATAAATCATCTGGTAGAAAATAAAAGATATTTAATCACAAATGAATTCTTCCTTCAGAAAAAAAATTCTGTACTAGCAATTCTTTCCCTAGCCTGCAAGCTCTTTGCAGCAGGGACCAGATTTTTATTTTCTGTTCACCCAGTGCATAGCACAGTCAGATCATCTGGGTTTTGGAAATATGCATTTGAGCAAAGCTATAACAACAGCGATAACCCTGATGACAATGATGTCCATAATAATAAATTCAACACTTTCCAATAAATAACACATATAATTATTACACTTCATTTCTGTTTATTATTCGAGTATTTTTAGTTTCCCTTAGCAAAAGTTCATGTCACTGACAATGCAGCCAATTAAATACACAAAAATGAACATCTGCAGTATTTCCAGCCAAAAGGAAAGCTCTGATTCTTTCTTGCTTCGAAAAAGAGAAGGACATACTAAGGGAAGATTTTTCCATTTTTCATTCTAAAATATTCCAACTCTTGTTGAAACCATCATCCCTCTTAATCACATAGTTGCCTAGTTAGTTGGCAATTTACTAGAGATTCATCATGCGTACAAAAAAACATCTGACAATCAGTTCAGCGAATGGGACAATAACACTAAAATTTCAACGCGATTCGAGGTGCACAGGTCAGGGAAAAAAGACGATGGTGTTCAAAGTAAAACAAATAAACATTTACTTTAGGACTGTATAGATATGGAAAAGCATGTCTCCTGATGTGTGAAGTTCAAATGAAACTCTCCACAAAGTATATGTTGAGATCCTGACCCAGGAACTCATGCGGCAGGATAGAGCTCAATGCAAAATTAAAAGGAATGAGTTCTCCACCCACCAACTTCAGCAGTGCTGCTAGGCACTGTAATAATTAATTGAGGCTTGATATTTCATCAGCCTTTGATTACAGAGTGGAGCTGAGTGGAACATTTCACACAGAAAGTGAGACAATGTTGCAACGAAGTCAGGAGAAAAATATCACATTTCGCCCAGCATAGTTTAGTGAACTTTGACATTCGATTTCATTTAGCAGAGTGAAAAATTGCATTAGAGTAAAGAAGAGGAGCATTCTACTTTGAGGGGGAGAGACAAGGGTCAGGCAGCATACTGTTCTCTAAACGTTTCACATATTTAATAGTTTATATTTGAAGATATGGGAGCAGATTCTCAGTTTCACCAAGATTTTGATGTCTGCAGAGGAAAGAGACCTCTCTTGCCACAAACACACAAACAGCAAGCACTCTCAGCCATTCTGACCAGTGACTCCTAGCCCAAAGCAGTATGAAGACTGCTCCAAATCTCTCAAGTTGGTCAAGGACCCTGATGAAATGTTGGACAGCTGAGCATAGGTAGAGTAGACACTGAAATACAGCCCATGACACCCGGTGATGTGTTTTGGACTGAGAGCCTTGCCCAAGGGCAGCTGTACCAGGCAGGGTGTGCTGCCAGGCTCCCTCTGTGCTATGGGTGTTTGTGAGGCAGTTCAGAAGCCAGTGGAGGGCTGGTTTACATAGTGAGCTGAAAAATCATAGTGTTTATTTTTATGACTGTCTATATACACCTCAGCACGAAGTGGCTTTCCAGGAGCAAACTCTTTTCAGGTTGAAGAGTTTTGCCATCGATTTTAGTGTAGGCCTTAAGGAGTTCTGAAGTTGGTTTTGTGTACGGGGTCTTGGTATGGACACTCCATTTACGGAATTTCACCATCCCTCAATAGCATAATCCTGGCTAGGTGAAGGGGAGAAATCATTTAAGTATCAGGGGAAAAACAAACAAACAAACATGTTATTAGCTATTTTTGATTGTGCAAATTCTGTATGTACTGATATGGTGAAATGTATTGCTCTCATATAGCAAACGTTTTATTCAACAACTTGATATAAACAGCTAATTTTGTCCTCTTTGCTAGGACTAGGAGTGCTTTGGATGAAAGAGATGGGGGGGGGGGGGGAAATACTGGGATGTGTGAAATGTAGGAGAGGAAATGTAAGAAGAGAGAAATCAGAACATGACACATAATAAGGCTACAGAAAGAGCAGCTGATAAAAAAAGATAAGCATTAAAGAGGAAATTAAAAGACATCAAGTTATCCTCTTGGAATTGATCAAGAAACAAGAACATGTATGCTTGTAGTAACATCTCCATCTCCCATTGGCAGTTCCTCCAAGATCCAGGGTGTTCCCTGAGTCCTGGCTGACATCCAGCTTGGGTAATTATATTCTACTTACATAAAATTCCCCTTGCAGTTTCAATTGGACACCACTTTGCATCCCAAACTGTTCTGCAGTGTGGTTATGCATGCTTCACAGCAGAGATGGCTGCATTTCAGCAGGGAGCAAAGTTATCTTTTTATGTAGTTCATATACTATGTTATAAAGCACCTGGGACCCTTACACATCAAACGTGCAGTACACATTATGTTATCAGTAGTATGCAAGTTATTAGGAGAAATAGTATACAGTCATCATTTATCTACTGAGACAATAAATTCTGTGTTAAGTAGGGTCTAAGCTAAATCACAGTGCCATAGTAGTGCTCAGATGAAATTGAATGGCACAGTTATAAAAGTAAATGAACAAGCCAGTATGGCTACAGCTGGGAAAAGTAAATCAAAGGCCCAGATCCTCAGCGTAAGTAACATGAATTCATAGAAGCTCAGCTATTTACACCAGTAGGGAGTCTGCCTCAAAAAACAGGCTGGCAAAGAGAGAATAACCATCCTTCCCAGTGTTTTAATGCTTTCCCACCCAGTAGGAGCAAGTGGGCAAGAGCTGATACACAGTGTTTTAGCAGTGGTTGAAGACTCAAGGGAGGTTATGAGGCCAACAAATAAGAGAAAGGGGAAAAACACACACACACACACACACACACACACACGCACGCATATTCAAGGGAAGAACCAATGCCAGCAAAAGAGAAAAGAAAGATTCAGAATGCAACTAGGGTTGATTGCAGAAATGATCCACAGCAGTCAGCAGCCACAGGTGCAGGAGCCAGAAAAGGGGAATTGTGCTGTTGCCCAGTAGCTTGAAAAGAAACCTGACTTCTTATTAGTTTGGGATTTTTTTATTATTATTATTTATTTTATGTTTAGATCAAAAGGGCATCAAGTAATGCAATCCATGTGTTTACACAGAGAACAGTATTAGTATGGGGATGCATGGAAGCCACATGGGAATATCTGCTAAATGAGACCATGCCGAAAACATCCATTCAGCAGTCTTGCAAAACCCTTTTTGAAGAGAGTTGGCCACTGCGTAATTCAACTAAGTGAAAGACACTGAGTGACTGAGCACAGCAGCTTGTGAGGGAGAGACAGGTTTGCTGTACCGGTCCAACCTGTTACTTTTACAATCACTTCCATATCCAAAGTTAGGAGATGGAGCATGATAGGCTCCACAATGAAAAGTATGAAATAAAACTGCAATCAATTACTGTGAATGCAATGTAGACAAAGCAGAGCATTCAGCTTCCAGATTTTCAGAAAATCATATTTAAAATAAGGAAAAAGGTTTAAGTTAATTTTTGGTAAATTGTTGTACTCTTGATCATGCTTTTGACTTACTGAACAGTCACGCTCTTTATTTACTACTTCTCAGTTTAAAATGTAACATGAAAGGAACTATATAGCGAGAGACAGACATTTTCAAGAGCATGATTTTTTCCTGCTGAAGAAAGCTTGTTTGGACCTGCAAAGTACTCTTATGAGAAAGAGAGCCAAATAATCCTTCATCCTCGGTGAGGTTACACAGATAAGGAATTACTGGGGCTGTGTGGAATCTAGGATTATAGACACTGTTTCTAAAACCTCATCAAGACAGAAGTAAAAGCTCTAACGTATGCCAGTATTTGGCTTCTTCTAAAGAGGAAAGAAGTTCAATTGCGAAGGTGAAGAGTTTAGCTCCTGCTGTTTTCTGGTTGACCAGCTGGTGCTGGTGCAAACCTCAGAAGATAGCAAGAAAATAAATGAGTCAACTGAAATAGATTCAAACAGCTAACATTACAGTGAAGAGAACCCACTGGATACAATCAAAGAGTGATAGATTTAAATGGGACATACTGCTAGATTGCATAATTTCCTTCAAAATAGGAGGAACTTTTAAAGTACAACAGCTGTAGATATTCCATACTTGAAATAAAAAGTCTCTTTTTCAGAAGCAACTAAAGATAACTGGGAATAAAGCTTAAGAAAATGGGTCAAGGAATATTTTTATTATTATTTTGCACATACTGTGTGGTATTTTGCTGAATTACAGAACCGCATATCTGAAAATCTTACTGAAGCACCAGAGACAAGACTTAATTCTTTATTGCGGGTCTGCTAATGCTCTTCAGAATTAAGCTAAATTACTCTGTCTTTGAAGCCTCATATTTTTGACAAATGTCTAAGACTTTTTGATCTTTACCACGTATTTCACACTGGTCCACAAGTGAACTTTGCAAAAAATTAGCTTTTGATTTTGTGCCTTGCATTTTGTCAACTGGATTCTTGTGAGCTTTGGTTTAGCAACTTTAAGCCCCTGATTCACAGAGGCTAATTAAATTAAATCAACTGAGTGAAAAGGCATCCTCTCAGGTCTGCAATAGAACAAGAGCCAGTCCCAGAGGGATGAAGAAGGGTAACACAGCAGCATGCGAGCTTCTCCCCTTCCCCCTTCTTTGTGGAAGCTGTCCTAGGCACTGTCCAGGAGGCTGTTAGCTGAAACTGGCATCTGCCGTCAACTAACACTGGGCACATGAAAAGCCAAAAAGACAACAGAAGGAGAATGGAAGTGCCAATGTCCTCAGTATTTTGGCACCGAGTGGAAATAAAATCTACCTTCCTAATTTGTTTGATTAAGGGGATGTGGCTTTTCACCATGCACTTGTGATTGGTGAGAGAGCTGCTGGGATATGGCTTTTGAAATCATGTGTGCCACTGATTGCAGCTCACAAGCTGTGGGCAGAAACTACTATGTTATCTCCTGATTAACAGAATGGTCTCACTATAGGAAAATCTGTAAAGCTGGGAAAGCTTAGGGTAATGTCTATTGGTACGTGCCACAGGGTTGCAATCAGCAGACATAATTTGGGGTCATAGTTGTTATTATGTCAGGTACAGGTGGAAGTTTAGAAATCTTACCTTCACGGTAATGTTCTTTCACATTGCAATATGAACCCACTGGTTAGGAAAGTTTAAGTGTCCAAGACAGTATTCACTATTAAAAATGGAAATTACTTCACTGTATTGTATAAACATGGCAGTTACCTTTCCTTTCCAAATGTGATGTGGTCTTTTGCTAAGTGGGTGAAAACCTGGATGCATTGAGTTCAAAGAAGGTGACAAGTTTGCAGAGAGAGGCAATACTTGTTATTCATCTGGTTAATAACATTGTGGGCTGGGGTGGGGTGGTGGTGGTGGGAGACTAGAAGAAAAACAAATGCTTTCAAGCACACGGGCTCTTCAGAAATAAATTTCATGTCCTTACACTCCTTAAATTCAATGGGAGTTTTACCATTGACTCATTTATCTCCCACGATATTTAAATTGCAAATAAGGAGGATGTAAGATTCATCCTAAAGGAAGGGAAATTGCCTACCATTAAAGAAATGATGGGGTTGTTCTAAATAAAGCCTGGAGTGCTGGAGCATCTTGACCCAAAGTGGGTGTAGAGTTCAGAGAAGGCAAGTCACAACATTTTTGTTCATTGGTTTACCCACCTGTTAAACGGGTCTAACAGTAAACCCCAGTAAAACGGAGAGGATTAATTAGTGGGTCTGATGTTCTCCAAGATTCCAGAGAGCAGAGAGAGTACAGTGCAAAGTACTATTCTGATTTTTTGTCATTTTGGTGATCCATCATCCAGCAGCACTGTGGGGATAGGAACTACTGTCTGATTCAGCAGGCAAACACATGCAAAAGCCGTTGAGATTTGCCTTTGTTGTGGGCTGTCAAATGTGTTTTTATTTTTATTTAATTATCATCCTTTATTGGGAGTTCCGATTCTGAGAGCTTTCATGGGACATCAGATGATGAGGTGGTACCAAGGGAAGTGCTGCAAAGTAGGTCAGGTACCACAAATGCAACCAGACAAGTCACTCAGGGGAAGATCAGCTGTTTCAAATAAGTCAGAGACTACAGCATGGACGACAATGATTAAAGCTTAGAAACCTTTGCTGAAGCTACTGCTTGATAGGTCCGGATGACTACAGCAGTTAGATAAAGGTGCGTTATTATAAGTTTTCAACCATCGTGCTAAAATCCTGATTCTGCCAACCTTACTCACATTGATGACTATACCTTGCCTGGCAAGGAGATCCATTTCCTGTGTTCACACAGCATAATTGAGATCTGAGCCTAGAGTAAATAAAGCCATATGAAAGACACTCAGGTAGTACTGTCTATCTTGGATAAACTTTGCTTAGGCATTTGAATTTTTATCCAAATTAAGCCCATTTGTTTAATCTTTTGAGGTTCATGTACAGGCGGGACTTAAAATCTTGTCAACTGTCTTAGGTAACGAAATATATGCTTGTAACGAGATACCCTCAATAACTGTTGAATTCAAGCTATTTTCCCTCACTCATAACTGGAAAATAAATCTGGCAGAGATACTTAGATATATATTTAGCTTAACTAAAACTGATAAGCTTTTAAGGGCCACCTCAACACACCTGTTTACATCTGCCTAATTTCACATTCAGCTATAATAATAACTTCCCAATCCAGCCTCTTCNAAGTGTAGCTAAAGTGTTCCTTAAAAGCAAAAGTGTTTCACTGGTCTGAATAAGACTAAATTTCATCAGCTTCCTTACCCTACTGCTGAGCTTAAGCTAGCTTCAGTTTTTGCCTGAGCTTTAGGACTAATGCTTTTCTAATGTGTTCTCTTTGCCCCAGAATGGGAAAGCAGAGAAGATGTCTTTTTTCGTTGTTTTGGTTTGGTTTTGTTTGTTTGTTTGTTTTGTTGTTTGTTTGTTTTTTCCTCAGCAGAGGTTTTGATTGAGACATCAAACTGGTCCTGACACTGACTTTTGACAAAACCAATTCTATCAGCAGTGCTCCACTGTGCCACACGATCCTATAACACTCTCCCCTTGCCATCCTGTGCAGTTACATGTTCCTGGGCAAGCAAGCCTTGCAAGAATGCTGTTACCCAGCTCTTGTTTAGTGTTTAGATCTTTAATATTTAGATCTTTAAAGCATTTTGTGTCTACGCCTAGCAGGCTTTGTGCCAGTTCTCCAATAATGTAGTTGAATCAGTAACTTGGAGCCTATTCCATGATAGCGGGTCCAGCAGTCTGCTCTGGATATGGATCTTATGAGTCCTGCAGCCTGCCGGCCTCTTTGCCAAACAATGATATAATCAATAAGCTGCCAGCTCTTGGATCAAGGATGTATCCAAGATATTTTAGGCTTATCCAATTACTGAATAATTGTGTTTGCAATAACCAGCTCGTGTTCAGCACATTTGGTTATTAGAAGAAAGATGATTGCTGCTGACACTCTCAGTGCCAGTACAGCCAGCAAAACTCCACTTTATTATGTCTCCACTAAGCTTAAAAAAGTTACCTCTGAGTGTCAATTTTCCTGTTTGTGGTATCACTATAATGACATCCAACAACCCATGCCTAAGCAGTTCATTCACATTGCTGTCCTCCAGCGGGGTTAGCGTACAAGCAATAAGGATATTGGCAACACGCCTCCAATTTCCTCTCTTTTCTCCCCTTACACAACTACACAGCACTCAATGATAATCCTTAACTTCACAACCGACTCTAGAAGCCACCCAGGGAACCAGGAGGATGTGGAGCTATTCCGAAGCACTGATGGGTACCACTTTGCTCCTGGAGTCCCCTCTGCCTCCAGCACCTAGAAACTCAGTATACATCTACTTGGCAGGTAAGGGTTATCTTTCTTAAAGAAACTTGTGTTTTTCAATGCTTTTCAATCTGCAGACTGAGAAATAACCTACAAACACTGTGGAAAGCTAAGACTAAGGATTCTAGCTGTGCTGGAATAGTCGTGCTTCAGGCATTTCTTTGAATGCAAGTGTAATAGCTGCTCAAACAGGATAAAAATGTTAATATATTTTCATGGTCATTCTTTTGCACATTTTGCACTTCCAAGGAGATCCTAGACTGCAACAATTTTATAGAATGATTGCATCCCTTGTTGGTTGGAGAGGAAGTGATTTTCAGCCCATAAATTCAATAGGATTTGGGACTCCTTTGAGAAATCCTAGCAAATTTTTCTTCAGAAAGTCATGTTTAAAATAGTTTGTTCCACCTGTGCACTGGGAAGGTAAGCATAAATATTCTGCAAATGGAGCTGTATGGGGTGCAGGGTTTTAATGTTTTTGCAACTCTTGATTTCCCTAAAAGGACTTTAGCTTGAAATTTGAAGGAAAATCTATAAAATCAGTGAATATGCTGGACCAACAACCAAACATATTTGCATGCTGCAGAGCAATATACATTCAAGATGAAAGGGTGGTGAGAGCAGAAGGAGATATCACCGGATCAACAAGTGAATTCCACTCTGTATACAAAGTTATGTTCCTTTCTATATCACATAACATGAGCTCCCAGGCAATCAGAGGATGAATACTGAGCATATCATAAATGTAAGGTATTCCAGTGGCATAGGTCGTGGTTCAAAGGAGAGCCAGATGTCTGTCAGTCAATAGCCAATGGGAACCACATACCCACCTTTCCTGGAAAGAGATAAGGTACTGGGATGGTAGCAGCTCAGTATGCAGAAGCAAATAAAGCAAAGGATTTAAAAAAAAAGAAAGGCAACGAAAAACAAGTGGTAACATCACTTTTAAATTTTTTTTGGTACTGACAGCTTTAAAAATCACTTAAAATCCACATAAAAGTACAGTATGTGGGATTCAAATAAACACAAATGGCCTACTAATGCACTAGCGTGTGTGTAATTATTTTAAAATCTAGTTGCACAACAATGAACTCTGCTTTTCATCTTAATCTCATGGAGGAGAAGAGATTTCTGTGGTCTTGGTAAAATGCAATCCACGCCAGGCTTGGACTAGTCTGGCCACCCAGGTTTGCCTTTTCATATATCTGATAGATGTGTTTTGACAAGTTATATTAAGTACAAAGCAGGCCACCAGAGCAGCATGTGGATTTGATATAGACAGAGACAGAAAGGCAAATAACAGTATGAACACACTTTTGTAGACGATATTTGCCATAACTGAGTACCCCCCATACATCATATTACCACACTTCATTAAAAAAAAAAAAAAAAGTCATACAAAAAATGAGGACTAAAAACTTTTGAAAGGCAACATTTTAAATAGGATTTACAGCCCTTACATCTCCCCTATTTAATGCAGTACTTTATTATTTTTTTTTAAGGACTGAATTGTTGATCTTGGTATAACTTCCATTTTACATGGGCTTGATTAAGGGAAATCTTGGGACTTCCATTCCCACCCCGTTCTTCCCCTTCTGTTGATACCAGTGTGCATCTGTAAACTCATGCAGAAACTTCACAGGGAGGGAAAAAATGTTGGCACATGCACACCTGAAATGATTGCCCTTTTCTTTCACAACCATCTTGAGTACATCACCATCATCCTCCAGAGTGCTCCAAACAAGTTTTGGCAATAGCAAAAACAAACACTATTTTACAACATCTTTGGATGCACTTCCAAAATGCAAAACTAATTAATCAGTAGTCTCTGAGAGACTCAGCTAAATGTGGCTGCCTCTTTGACACTGATCTCTGCTTTGATGTGAATATAGAAAGCATGTGAGCAACCCCCCTAAAAGACGTAATGGGTTTCAATTATTTATTTGTTTGGAAGACAGGGGAGTAGAAGGTTAGCAATAAGTACATAGCTAATCCTGCTTAGGCCCTCCCAACAGTGAGGGTGTTTAACTCCCTGCTTTCCTATGCAGTTTCTGTACAGGATGCAGTAGGATGCCTTTCTTAGGCTGTCATTGTGCCAAGTTCTTTACAAAGCAGAATATACTTAAAGGATATGTATACTGTCAAGCCACACATAAAGACTGTTATTTTTAATTATTCATTATCAACACTAGAAAGCTGCTAGCTCAACATATAGGCCTTTCCCCTTGCTGCATTTAACTGTCATTGGTTTTCAAGTCAAGAGTGTGTATTCTACATGTTAGCTAGTTATTAGCATCATATTCTCCAGACACAATATAATCATCCTAATAATTGATTGTAGTGAAGGTAGTCACTTGTATCCCACTCAATTCTCAGCCATGAACTTTGTCCTCAATAGTTTATTATGCACAGAAAAACATCTTGATGCTATAATCTATCTTCCTCACAAATTTACATCAAAGGGCAACAAGCTATGTATTGCTCCTTCAAAACATACCACTTGTATGATGCTCTAAAAGCACCTGCTTTTTCTGAAAAGCATATTATTAGTAAATGTGAAATTAAAAAAAAAAAAAAAAACACTAAGTAAAAGCGTTCCTCATAGAGACTGTGCATACATGGAGAGAGAAAGAAAACACAGGATTTCTCTTTGGAAATANTAGAAGTAGGAGAAATCTACAATAGTTATGTGATAGATACCTTGGGTAAAATGCCTGCTTTCCTTGTTGACTGGACCAATTTAAAATCATTTCACATTCTTAAATCATTTATTAGTTGTGTTCTTTCTCTCTCTCCCTTCACAGACATGTCTAGCACTATGTATAGATGCTGAGCTTTTGAAGTTTGCAGGATATTTATTTATAAAAGTTTTCAATCTGAT
>VXAL01015241.1:346117-386163 GCA_013399475.1 Chauna torquata
AAATTCACTAATCCTAAATATAGTTCTTCCAAGGTGCAAATGCAAAGGGACAAAAAGAAGTCTCTGAAATATTTATAAAGATAGGGAGAAAAAAAGAAAAATGGTAAACAGCAGCTAATTGTAACCCCATTCCCCTCCTCTCCCGCCAGCCTCAATCCCAAAACCAAACTGATATTTCACCTCTGGAAGATACAATGGGAATCTTCTGTACATACTTGATAATTTGGATCCATGTGCAGAGCTCTTATGACAACAGTAATTAGTCACCTATTTGTATATAATTAATTAATCAGTATCTTAAAATTTTGGGGGCTTACTCTCATTTGTACAATACAGATACATTTTCCATTAATTTTAAGTTAGAAAAGTGTCTTATCAGTCAACTACCATTTTTTTCAAAACAATGCACAAAAGTAAAATTATATTTAGCCAACCCTTTAAGAAGATTTGAACACACTATATCAAACACTGAATTGCTTAGAATTGAGGATGGGGTGTTTTTTTTTTTTGTTTGTTTGATTTTTAATAAAAAGCTTTTAAAGTGACCTATTGGCAGTGTTTTGGGCCCAGAGTAGCATCCTCTCACACAGGCAGTGTCATACAGCATTGTGAGTGGAACACCTTTCTGTAGCTGAGACAGAAGATGACTAATTTTTACACACTCATCACAAATTAAATGCTGGACTGGAAGGTCCTAAATCTGTGGGGTCCTTTTGTGTGCTTGTGCTTGAATTTGTTTTGTTTGTTTTTGTTGTTGTTGTTGTTGCTTTTTATAGTTGTAGAATGATGTGAGATAGGAAGGTCCCAGCTTATATGTCATTACCGTCACTACAGGACCTAAACTGGATAAACCAGGAAGTGAGGCTGCAGACCAGTAGATGTGCAGTTACTACCATTTTACAGAACACCACCTCATCCATCTTGTTACCAATTGGCTCCCATTCCATCTTCTCTAGTGGAGTTATAACCACATCTCTACCCAAATACCCATATCATTTGAAGATATGGAAAGGTATGAGACTGAAATCCAAGTCTTGCACAAAATAAAATGAAGGACTATTAGTTGTTTAACCTTGATAGCCACCTATCTGGTATGTCTGTCACCACCTATGATTAGCTTAATATAAAATGTAGACAACAGGGTTGACTGAACTGGAAGGATTTCAGAGAGAAGAACTAACTACGTGGAAATTAATCTGGATTTTTTCATATTAGAAGAAGACCTAAACTCAATGAAAATCTCTTCAAAAATCATTTGAGTCCCATGATGTTGAGAGCTATAGAAAGACCAGACAGAACAAGATGGAGCTAATTAGTCACCAGTTCATTCTAGTTCTCATACCAAGAACTCAGCATAATCTGGGAAACATTGGAGAAAAGTGTGGAGAGAGCTGTGGTTGAGCCATGATCATGAAATGAACAGCTCTCCTTTTAAATAGGAGACTTGAATCAGAAAATTTGGTGGTTTTCTCTTACCAAATGAAAGGGAATGCAAAACACTAATATGATCAAAAGTATTCATTTATTATGTATCTTGTATTACATCCTTAACTAGTTACTCAAACACCACTCCAGCTTTTGCACATGCACAAAACTTTACTGAGTTTATATAAGCCGTACAAATTCTAACTTCTAAACTAATCACTAGATACTCTAACACAGAAACCATTGGTTTCTCCCGAGGATACTCAGTAGCATACATTATTTTCTGAAGTTGTCATTCATACCAGATACAATTCAAACAAGAGTATTCACAGCTATTTATAATCTGTTTTTCAATAGTAATGACTAGATTTCTTTTCACTTTCTTCTTGCAGAAAGAGAAATGCTTCTAATAGCTAGATGTTACACAGAACAAAAAAGAAGTGGGAAGCCTAGTGAACTCAATGAGTTGTAATATTCATTTTTACTAAAGTTTTTGTAGTTGCGGGAGGGAATATGTCTTCAAATTAATAAAATATGTACAAGGAAATAATATGAAGAAGATTAGCACTTTGCAGATAAAGTAACATTGTGCCTACTCTAGTGTTATTTTGCAGTACGGATCTTAAAACACAGAGGTTAATATTCTGTCTGAGGCATTCTAAAGCATTTTGCATTTTTCTGTTCATGGTAAAATTGTTGGAAATGTGATCAACTAACATTGTGCAAGAGCCTGGTATTCATCTCTATTTCATCAGGTCTTAAGTGGCTAGCTGGAATCTCTGACAGATCTCTCGTCCTTGGTCACTTAAGACACCTGGAAGACAGAGTCAATTTTCTAGATCTGACAGTGGAACTAACTTCTAAATCTTCTTCTATACTCCTAGATTCTCTTCTGTCCTGTGAGAGTTTCATATAAGAAAGTACATTTCCGAATTCCAATTCAAGGAGCTGATTCAATTCTTTTTCAGTGAACTTCCTGTCAGCTTCACCAATTCACTGATCCATCCTTCTCATGCAAACCTAGAAAATCCATGCAGTACGTTATACATTCCCCTGATGTGACAATGGCTGGCTTTTGTTAACTAGTAGGTAGCTTATAACTTGGATCTGATGAACGATAAAGTATTCAGTAAAAATGGTCTGAGTAGTCCAATTGCTAGCTGAATTCATTTGCTTCTACTTGTGCTTGCTGTGTGGAATATTTAGTAGTCTTCAGCACAAAATCTTTGTTCAACCAGGAAATGTAAATATTTTCTTATTCTTTACAAGAGGAAAAGATCAAGTTTTAATAAATTGCCCATATCATATTAGAAATTTATCAAAAGCTCATATTTTTGTTATAAACAGAGTATTCATTTATTCGCAATAAATATATTTAGTAAGTGACTGTCTAGCATAATAATCCTCTTGCTTTTTACTTTTGTCACAGTGTATAGTGTTTCACAGTGTGAACAGCTATAATGATCATGTGTTCATATGAGTAGATTCATTTTGGCAAGTCTTGTTAGTTGACAGGTATGTAATACACTTGCCTTGCGGCTTTGGGACCAGGTTTCAAATACAGCCTTCACTGAAGTGACTGAAAATCATTCAGATCTTATAACTGTATCAAGTGACAAGTAACGTGAATTCCGTCAGTATGTGTATGGGACCTGATGTACACTAGCCAGTCAAAAATGCTTGCCTTTATTCAGTTGCACTGCTATGTCTGACCATCAGAAAGAAGACACTTAAGGCAAGGGATTAAGGCCAGCAACACAAATCTATCTTTCTAAATATATTCATATCTTTCCAACAAGACATTTATGTGCCCAGCAGCTGTTTCCTTGGCTTTTGTACTCTGTGTCCACTAAAGGAACTCAAGTCCCTCACATAGGCAATAAGGGCACTGTACTAATTGTCAACATGAACTGCCAAAAGCAGCAATTCTATCAAGTTGATGTTGACTCAAACATAAACTTATCCTGATTCGGTTACTCTTTAACGCTGCTGGACACCTCTCACTGATAATGTTTTCACTGTTCACCAAAGAGTGCCAAATGTTGGCATCTCATTCATGCTTGTCACTGCCATGATATCACACATTACTGTCTAAGAGGAAACAAGATTTTACCATAGTCCTTATTATATCACATACAAGGAACATGTCAGTCATGTGAACTCATGGTTAGAGAAGGAAAACGGAAATTATGTCCAGCACAGTTAGTGGTCCTGATGGCTCTAGGTAAGCAAATACATTCCTTTTTTTTTGGTTTTGGTTTTGTTTGTTTTTGTTTTGTTGTTGTTGTTGTTTTGTTTTCTATTTGTCTCAGCTTTATCCAATACAAAATAACCTTAGGAATAATACTTAAATGCGTGCTGGACACTTTGAGAGATACAGCTGGTTTAGAATGTTTTTATCCATGGGCACAATGTACAGCACATGCAAGCGTAAAATGAATAGCAATTACGTTGATTTTATTACAAGTAGCTCAAAAGCCACTTTTTTTTTTTTTCCCAACAGTAAGAAAGTCTTATACAGATGGAGGGTCTTCCAACTCTGATACATTTAGAAGAGAAAAGAAACTCAATATATTTTCACTTATTAGCGTGGTTAGGACACATGGTTACCAGCATCGATGGGGCAGATTGCTCCTAGTTGCAACATAGCCATACAAACTGTGGCAGAAGACTGAAATGCATGGAGGGAGAGGTCTCATTACACCAGCAAAGACGAAGGAAGCTGTGGGCAGGGGAGAAGGAGGTATTCTGCTGTTCTCAGACTGTTATTCTCTCCTTTATTTTAACCTTGCTCACTCAGATGGGATATTCCTTTCTTCTTTAACTCAGCTCTGACATCTAAGGTTTTCAAGCTTTACTCAGTCCTGCCACTTTGACCTGCTTTCCATATCTTACACACATTGCTTCATATTGTTTTTTCCACCCACGCATCAGCTTGCATATTTACAAACTAAATCCTTCAAGCTGTTTTCTTCCCTTTCTCTACCCCAACTGTCCATGTATTCATCGAATCCCAGGGAAACATAGCTGAAAGTACATCATGAGGTCAGGCATTCCACCACACTGCCCCAAGGCTTTCCACATTATCTCACAGTATGCCAGTGTCCTCTGTGTTGTTTGCAGCTCCTCCTAAGTCATTTTCATTTGGTGATGGGTGTCAGTTGCACACTGGAAGTAGATATGGCATTGGAGGGGATGGTATTTTTATTCCCCCTTACCTCTTAGGCAGTCTCCTCCATCGTCAAGATCACAATTCCAGCTATTCCTTTGTAGCAAACTTTATTAATAAACAGGTATATAATCTGTATATAAAATAAGTCACCTAGTGTGATTATACTTACTTGAAGATTACTAAGTGGTTAGGGTTGGTGTCATGGACATCACTGCTAGTGACATCACTACATATCGTTCAGACTAATTACATATAAAATAGATTTTCTTCAGATATGTTTCTGAGTAAGCTACACATGAGGAAAAAATGTGACTATCAAATAAAAATACATTATAGCACAGTCACCTCACCTGCCTTCCGTGCTGTGTTGTGAAAGCCACAATTTTGGGAAACTGTAGGATGTCTAGTCCTCATGTTGATAACCTGTATGTAAGCATATGAGAATGTGTGCTCATTGCTAACAGTAAAAAAAAATCTTTTACATTCTAATAGTCCTATTTCTTTTCTTTTTTTTTTTTTTTTGCTCTGAAATCACTTCAGTGAGCATAACAGAATTGTCCTATGCTTCCACAAGAGTCAGCAATGTTAATGAATGCCTGAAAAACACTTCAGTCTAGAACTTCAACCAGCATAAATCAGGGCAGCTCGCTGAAATCCAGTGGAATTATTTACAACAGCTGAAGATTTGGCTTTTCTTGCCAGTGTAATGATCTTGTTCTTTAAAGCCAACTACCATATAAACAAATGCAATAAATATGAATTATATTCATAGCAGTATGAATAGGAGCACACTTTTTTCTGTTGAATTATAATTGAGTAGGTGGATAGAAAATATTAGAAATTCATCTGACTCAGTTAAGCTGCATAAAAGTTTGGGTCCACATTTCAAGTATGAATCGTATGAATGCCTAATTGGTATTGTTTCTGTGTTTTACGGAACTATACTCATACTATTGGTGGCAACTGCCTTGGAGCTTCTTTAGCAGAATTGTTCCATATAGCAGCTTGTCCGTAAACATCCTCTACTCACAAGTTTGAGCTGTACAACTCTTCTTCATAATTCCAAAATGACTTTATAGAGCAATTAATTTGGCTAAATTTCTTGTGAGCTATCTTTAAAAGTTAAACATACGTTCAAATGTCTGAACAAATACACTACAAGTTGTCATGGCATCCGCATTAGTAAACAAGGTGTTGGAGAGGTGCCTTTGTTTCTTACGGTGGGTGGAATCTAGGAAAAGGTGAAGAGAATATGTAACTTGGGGCATTTTCTTTGTTCATCTTTTGCAGATTTTAAACCTCTGATATGATAAATCAATAATTAGAATAATTGTACAGCTCAAGTGTAGATTTTTACATGAAAGTTTCTCAGAGATTTAATGTCTACTTTTTTATTACCAGAAGTCCATTTTAATAGCAGATCACTTAAAAATGGCTACCACTTAAATCAAGAATCAATTAGGAGCATTAATAAAATAAAAAAATCAAATAAATGTTAACTTCCATTAGATCTTAAATGAGTTTTTTAATAACCATAAAGCATGCAGTTGTTAATCATTGTTTTTATCAAGATTATAAAAAACAGGGTCTTTAATTTCTCTCAAATAAATTAAAAATTCCCTTTGTTAATGAGCTACAAACAAAACTGATGTTCCAAATGAGGAAAGGAAAGGAAATCATCTGCTCAGTCACTTCTTGTTCATGGACTGAGGGAAACACTGGTGGAAAACAGTGTAAGCTAATCAGTAATTAGTGTAGCTTCATCTTCAGTGATGAAGAAAGACTCAAATCACGAAGGTATTCAAAAAGTCTTGACTCAGGATTGGGGCCTAAAGAATGTAGAAGATCACCACACAGTCTTGTAGGAATATTTTAATTTTTCATAAGAGATGCCTAAAGCATTGTGAAGTGCATAATGCCTTCCCTCTTCTGCCTTTTACCCTTCCTCGAAATGATGGATCTGTGAACTCATCAGAGACAACTGTTACTGGCTGTCATACACCAGTCACCACACGCTGACCTCAAAAGTGGGGAGAAGGTTGCTGGATTTTTAGGTGGGTATGAAATTCTCCCAAAGCATTCCTCCTTTAGGACTGTGGTCACCTATCCTAATCCTATTTTCTTTTCAGAGACCCTATTTATGGTTGGCATTATTTACATAAAAAATATAAAACTGTGAAGGGTATAGCTAGCAAGGCATTAAACCCTTTTTAACATTTCCTGCATTCATTTTCTGTCTATGTGATAGAAGATCTGTGACATTAGCGGGCTGAGAAGTAGGTAGGTGGGAATGAAAATACCTTGTGGGATTTATGGGCTTGGGCAGCACAAACAGTCACAGTGCTCTTCCATGTTAAGATTCTATGCAGAAAAAAATTCAAATTTCAGCTTAATGTCCAGTCTTTTACAACACTCACCCAAGCCTGGCCTTTAAGGCTCCCCCACCCCTAATTACTGCCTGCAGTAGGTTCACAACAAAATAACTATTTAGCCAAGAGGTGAAAATTTCCACTTTAAAAAGCAGAGGTGGAAAATGTGAACCTTCCCTCTGGATCAAATGTTCATACACTCATGAATATATCAGGCATTTTCTTCTTGCTAGGCTTACAAATATTCTCACACACACACAAAAGAATGGGTACTTTGCACAACTGCATTGCAGGGAGCCTGGGGGCAGCAGTGCCATGCATTCAAGAATTACCTAGGGGCTCTTCAAGACAGGCCACTGGAGGCGGAGGTGACACAATGAATTCGGAGAAAGTGGAGGAGTGCTGGCTGAATTGATTCTTATGCATTCTCTGTATTTAGTAATACCCACATATTGGCATTGACGTGAATTTCAGAGGCAGAGGGGTTGAGATGCAACATGGCATTCATAATGAAGGCTGATAGAAGCAAAACTGGAACAATACTAAATAGGACATCATTAAATATTATTATAAGATAAAGTTAAACTTGCTTAAGAGGAAAAATTCTCCTAAGAACTATATTTCAAAGACTGACATTTCATTGCTTGGCACATTCCAGCAATGACTGAGAGTTGAATAAAGACATTGCAGTCTAAGAAGAGCAGGCAGCAGAATATTACACTTCACTTTTTAATGTGTGAGTGAATATAGTGTGCTCTAAAGGGAGAAGCTGATAAAGCAAGCCGGTACTATGCAAGCTTCTGTCAAACACACTCTGCTTCTGCACTGCCAGAGCCCTTCTCAGCTACTCTTGGTCCCTTCTGCAAAGAACACAGGTATGTGCAGCTGAGAGCAGGAAGGACTGGCTTTTGTCTCTGGGGTACTAACTCTACACAGAACAGAGGTCTTCACCTAAGAAATGACAGCTCATAACACACACATAACCTGAGCCATCTAGATGCTACTGTCATTTTTAATTTGTTTATGAGCTAATGAAAGAGCTCTCAAGCTTAATCTTTAAGCCATAGTGAAGGNGTAGAGTTTCACTCTCCTGTAGGGAACAGAATACTATGAAAACCTCTGCAAAGACTCCACATTTCCCATAGGGTATGCAACACAGCCATTTTTGGAGCAGAAGCATGTTGGTAGAAGTATTGGTATGCAAGCAGTATGCCATTCAGTGACTAACCCCAACCCTAGAGCTGATTTGCTGCGCAACACTAGAGCTCCCACTGCCTACATTTATTCAAATGCAGTCCATTTGAACATCTAAATCTTCCTTAGGCTTCCCCCAATCTCTTACTACTATAAACTCTATCACTATCTAATACCTTAAGCTCACTCTGACCAATGTCTTCCTTCCTTTCTGTGATCTATTCCCATTACAACCTCTGGTTAATCTTTCCCAGGTGTGGCCAGTTGGTCTTTCAGCCATCCTTATTCACATGAAATTTTGAACAGCAGCTGTATCTCAATGTAGAGTGTGCCTATGAATATGGTATTCTCAAAATACTGTTCAAGGCTTTGCTAGGGTAATCTAGGTTCCCTCCTTTAAGATGTGCTATGCTTTAGTAATAGAAGGGCGTTCGTAACTTAGTCCAGCTTGATGCAGCTGTTTGTGGTTCAGGTTAGATATAGCTGTTCCCAGGAAAATAACTAGTAAGAAGCCCCGTTCAGCTGTCTGTAGGCTGGAAAAAGTGCTTATATATCAACATGATATGCCTTGGTGGTGGTGTTTGCCACACCCTGCTACGCTGTTCTGTTGTGATCGTTTGGCTTCTGCAGGCTGGGTGTTATCAAGTATATTCAACATTCCCTGTCCCAGCTTAGTTTATTGTGAATTAAATGTCAATATAAAAAACTCTGTGTGAAAGAGTGGTGGCCTGGTGCGTGGGCAATCCTGTGCTAGTACAGTGCCGCTTCTTTTCCGTAGCAGGGCAACCTATTTAGTCTTCACTGAGGACAACTGAGAGTGTTCAGCTGTTTGCTAACTGCTCATAAATATTCAGGCAAGAGGCCATGCTATCTCACAGACGCACTGCCAGTTTGGAGAAGGACACTGTTCAGTCTAATTAGGTAGCAGTTTTCTGTGCTCCTTCCTTCGAAGTGGTTCAACTCACTGTTACCTTGTACTCAACTGCAGCCATTTGTCCTTGTCCAAAAAAGTGGGTGGGGGCAAAACGTTACCGCATTGGGATAGTATACATTCATACTAACTTTCTGCTGAAGTAAACATGTTGTCAAGAAAGGAGGCAAAAGTAAACAGGTCCTTAGTTCTAAAGGCCCTGGGAAACTAAAACCAGGAGAGCTGTACAGAGAAAGCTATTGGCCCTGAGAAAGGCTGGTATTGATTTTTTCAGGTCTGCCTCCAGAAATCTTTGGGAAGCAATATCTAAAAATGATGCTATTCATATAAAATGTCACAAAATCAGAGTTATGATGTTGTGGGAACAAAATGGGGTCTTTATTGCAAACCTCTGTTCTTGGCGTGATAGCGTCAAGAAAATAATTCCTCACACAGGTCCAATTGAAATGTTCTTTTTACACTTCTGTTTTATTTTGTACCTTCCACATCTCACACCTCTATGACTTTCTACAATTGCTCTGAAATACATCTCTGAGTTTTCCTGTCAACTTAGCTCTGTCCTTCAGCGTACAGCATTTGCATTGATTGCAGTATGCATCCAGCTTGGGTGAATTGTCCTTTTGGAGATGCAAATTCCTCACTGTCCAAATAGGCAACTGCACCAAAGTTGCATGCCAAATAAGGCCTAACAAAAAAAGGCAAATATTCCCAGTTGTCTAATACCCTGATTCTATGATGCCAAAGGTAATGAAGTGATACAGCCCAGCTGGTTGGTCTTGGTGATGAAGGTCTTGTATTTGGAAAGCATTAATTTTTCAGAGTCTACTTATGAACAACTGTTCCCAGATATTTACCTGCCATGATAGTTATTTGAAATATTTGATTCAATTCTTCTTTTTCAATGAAAAATGAAATCTTTTAAAATGAAATCTTCCATAGATTTTTTTACTCCAAATATTCCTTTTTAAGAAAAAAATCTCAAATCCAAATTTTTTTATTATTTTTAATTTCAGACCAAACATAAAAATATGTTCTTCTTGTGTTTGTCTTCTGTTTTCTCCCTGCCTCTCCTTTGGGGAGGGGTGGGGGGCGGGGGAGGGAATCAGAAGAAAATAGTATGGGGAAAAAGGAGACAGGAGTGAAAAGTCACATTATAAGAGAATCTTTACCCATTTGCAAAAGATTATTTTTGACAAACTGCAAACTTTTTAAAGGAAATTATGGTGACCACTTATTTTTTTCCCTGTGAAACAAAAGAAAACTGTTTTACCTCCAGTTCTAGCACTGGTCTGTGCCAAAACTATTTAGCCCACTAACAGCTTCAGCAATTCACCATGGATTTTCTCTTTGTTGAGGGGAATTTTCTTTCTCATTCATCAATTATTTCTTATTTTCCTGCTGAAATTAAAAAAAAAAATTCAAATTCATTTTAAAACAAAAATGTCAGGCATTCTTGCTTAGGCTGACCTTTGACAAGCAATATGCTTGTTCTGTTTTTTTGTGAGACAAACTTAGAGAGAAGTGGGTACTTGACTAGGGCTTATGTAAATGTCTGGTGAAGTCAAACAACAGTGTTCTAGCACACTTCCACTTATCCAAGCCTCTTATGCTCTGCAAAATAAAAATACATATAGTGAAAACCAGTGTTAATATACGAAAAGGAAGAATTCACTTTCCATGCTCAAGATACATTGAAATGATGAGAAAGACACCTCCAGACACCTTCCTCACCTTTCACGCCTACCCTTCTAAAACAGCTTTTACAGAATCAATGGTTTCTACATAGCTGATGCATGCTTTGAATGGCAGAAGTACAATGTCTTATAAAGTTATAATCAGGCTAGATCTCACTAATCTGGGTTATAGCTCAACTGTGAAAGCTCTTTTGAGTAAAATCATTTCTTTATTAATGAGATTCAGCCCAATCTCACTGATAAAAATTACTTTAAAAGATGTCCCTTTGCTGCTATTCAAATGAATGGGAGAAAACGGTGGGTGTTTTAAGAGCTGTCTTCCTGTCATATCAGGATGGATCTCATTAGTGAAGGGAATGATTTAACCAGGAAAAAGCTTCTACAATGAGAAAACATAACCTACCATAGATGAGCAAAATCCAAGTCAATTAGGCTGGAAAAAAAAAAAAAAGAAAAAAAAAGAAAACCTTAAAAAATCATCTCACTGCTCTTGTTAATTTTAATAACACGAGAAAGGACATTTCCCTCTCAAAAAAAAAAAAANCCCCATAAAAAAAAAAAAAAAAAAAAAAGTTGTTTTTATTTTTAAGTTGAGCTGGACTGGATCTCATTAATATAGGAACTATTTTACTTAACTTCCACTATTAGTCTGCTGTTGAACCTTGATTAATCAAATCAAACATGATTGTGGGGGGTGGGAATAATTCAAAAGTGTTATATCTATTTCTAAAGCATTACATTTGATTTAGGAAACAGACATAAGGGGATTATAATCCACAGCTACTTTTAAAGTAGCTGGGATACATTTGCCCAGGTAGGCCTATAAACGAGTGCTTGGAACCTCAGCTAGATGTGGTCAACCACAAGTGACTGACAAAAAGGTAATTCAAAACAGTTTGCACGCACTGAGGGACCCCGTCCCTGATTCTAAAATAACCTCATTGTAATTAACCCTTATACTTTCCCTTAGATGGCTAGCAGGGAGGGCTAAAAGAGCCATAGACTCCTTAGCCATTCTTGTTTTCTCTGTCAAAAGAAAGTTTCAGCTGGGTCCTGGACCAGAGTCAATGTGCGAGTCTGTTTTTTCTCTTTCATTGTCACCCTTTATTGGGTTTGGAGATTCTTAATGGCTAAAATCTTGTAATCAGATCTGTCAATTAGTACTGCTCTGAATGCAAAAGACAGTGTTGATAAAGGAGGTTCATATGTTGATGGGGTCATTTCACCCTGATGGGCAGTGGAACTCCACCACAACCACTCTCTCACTCCCCCTCCTCAAAGGAAGAGAGGGAGAAAGTGCGATGGAAAAGGGCTCAAGGGCTGAGATAAGGACAAGGAGGTCGCTCACCAGTTACCATCACGGGTGAACAGACTCAATTTATTATTGCCTATTGCTAACAGACTAGAGCAGTGAGGAAATAAAAGAAAACTACAAACACCTTCCCCCCATCCACCCTATTCTACTTCCTTCCCCAGAGTGGCACAGGGGAATGGAGAATGGGGATTGTGGTCAGTCTGTAATACTTTGTCTGCACTGCTCCTTCATAGTCACTCTGCCCCCCTCCAGCGTGGGGTCCCTCCCACGGGATGCCGTCCTTCCCACACTGACCAACATGGGCTTCCCACAGGCTGCAGCTCTTCAAGAGCTGCTCCGATATGGATCTGTACAATGGGGTCCATCCTTCAGGAGCAAACTGCTCCAGCATGGGTACCCCATGGGCAGCAGCTCCCACCAGATCACCTGCTCCTGCGTGGGCTCCTCTCCATGGGCTGCAGTGTGGAGACTGCTCTGCTGCTGTACACCACAGGCTGCAGGGGGACAGCCTGCTCAACCATGGTCCGCTCCATGGCTGCAGAGGAACTTCTGCTCCGGCTCCTGGAGCACCTCCTCCCCCTCCTTCTTCACTGACCTTGGTGTCTTCAGGGCTGTTCCTCACTCCTCTCTCTCCCAGCTGCTGTTGCACAGCAGTTTTTTCCTTTCTTAAACCTGCTCTCACAGAGGCACAACCAGCATCACTCACTAGCTCAGCTCTGGCCAGCAACAGATGCCTTTTGGAGCTTGCTGGCACTGGCTCATATCTGATACGGGGCAACTCCTTAGCTGTTTTCACACAGGCAACCCCTGCAGCCTCCACCCCTGCCCCACCAAAACCTTGCCACATAAACCCAGTACAGGTGAGGGAATGGACATTTAGATCTTCATCTATTAAATGCTCCCAGAAAAGAGGAGAGAGTGGGAGATTGTGCTGCAGATGCACAATGCAGAGACCTAGCTGAACTGGAGCAACAGACTGGAGCAAATCTCACACTCAGTTCATGAAATTGCCCAAGCTTGGTACTGTGTTTGAACAGAAAATAAGCATAAGAGTCCAGGTGTCTTTCATGGACTGTGACTGTTATTGCAGGATTAAAAAGACAACAATGGTGACTGCAAGATCACAACTATAGACTTGTACAACCACTCTGGTTTCCTACTACAGAGTTTTTCTAATATTTTGATGCCTTTATTCCATTTTCATAACACTTTTCCATGAAGTAATACAGCCAGCTGCAGGTACTTATCCAAGCTGCAAACAGAAACCTAGACAGAAATCAGCTTTTGACTTAAATAGCCCTAAATTAATTAGAATCACTGTAAAACTACACACACCTGTGCCTATGGACGCCTTTTGCTGTGTTCTGGTGCTGGAACTTCTGCAGTGATTTCTCAGTGATTCAGTACAGCAGCAGCTGCAGTTATCTGGGAAGCTCCGTACGTAAGTGTGTGTTCACCACAACCCATTTTGGGGGAGAAGGTGTTTTGGGATTCATTTTCCCATTATTAAATGTTGCTGTTTGTATAACGAACATTAATTTAATAGACACATTATTTTTCAGTGTGCTTAAAATAATTTCTAATCAGCAGATTACTGAACATACTTGGAATTTAGTACAAACGTTGCAAGGAAAGAAAATGCAAAAAAAAAAAAAAGGTTTTGTGTAAAACATTTTATTTTTTTTCCATTCAAAAAGACTGACAGATTCTTTGGCATATTCACAGGCTGGAATTTGAGGACTCTTTAACATATACACTGCTCAGGGATTTGCAATTACAAATGACCTCTGTAACATACTTTACAATATTTAGCATAGAAACACAAACGCAAGCACACATAAACACACATGCTCACACACACATGAAAATCCATTGTGACCTTTTGTTTTTGTTAAGACACTTAAGAGTGGGATGACCTCCTATCATTCACATTTTGATATATTCTGAACGTGTAAAAACAAAACTGTCCATGTCAAAAATGTGCAGGCCATAGACTTTATCTTTCCAAATGAGAAGATTGCTCTGAGGACTGACTGCAGCTATCTGAAATAAAAACACTGTAGGTGTATCCCACATTAAGTGTTCAGCTTGAAGCTAGCAGTTAAGCATGTCACATTATTACATGCATAATATGATGAGCTGAAATGACAAAATGCCAGATTCCTACCAAAAATTAAAGCAACAAACACTAATTTCTTCAAAAGCAGTAACTATCACCTTGCACAGGAGCTTTGAGATGTGAAAATATGTGGTACACAGGCAAAATGGCATAGCAGTGAAAATATGTAAGAATGGAGTCGCTTCTCTGCTGTTCTCAAGTGCTACCGCAGCAAGCAAACTATCTGAAATACCAGATTATGGTCAAGGAACACACCAAGTTATAAACAGTGCAGCAAGTATTCAGTGTACATAAGAATAGTAAAGTCTGTTTAAAAAAAGTTAGTTTCATCCTCTTTCACTGAAATCAAATTTAATGCATGCTTGATTTGGTCCCAGATAATTACTAAAGACCAGCCAGATATGTTTGATGCATTAGAAAATGACCATTTTGAGAATCTTAGCATCTCTTCCTTCCATGAAAGATTTTGGATCTTTTTCACACTCACATGTAAGACCCCACAAAGTTTATCAAGATTAAAAAAGATACACTTTAATTAGGTTAGTATTTTATTTATGTTACAACTTTCCCCTGGTCATGCCTAACAGAGCATCTGTTTACAATCTTGCCAAATACCAAAGAAGAAACGAACAGAACATAAATTTACTTTTAAAAATATGTTACTTGGAGAAAAATTAAATTTGATATTCAGAATTTACATTTCACTCTATCCCCCCAAATATCAGCTTATGAAAAAAAATGTAGTTTCCAAGAGATCTTTTGGAAGCAAAACTTCTCATTTTCTTTTATTTTCAGACTGTTTTAAACAATTTTGCTGGTCCATATTTTGTATCATTTTGCTGCATTAAATTCTAATTTTAGTTAGCATCACACTGCAACTTTTTTTTTTTTTTTCTCCTTAAGTATCAAAGGGTCATTGTCTGTAAACAAGAAATCCCATAGAGGAAATAACATTCTTATTAAAAACTGAAAACAATCAGATCTCATAAAGAAGATTAGTTACATATCATACATATCAGGGCTGCTTGTACATCACATATATGAACATTAATAGCTGTAAATGGACAAAAAAAAATCAGCATAAACTTGCTTTAGTACATATTTGTGGTAATTAGTGCTGATTCTCAAGGGTCAGTCTCAGATATCATAGCCCTGTCATGTTGCCCTTTGAATTTCATCCTGTGGCTACTGGAGGTGATACATCCAAGAAAGAATGGGCTTTCCAGAAGAGGATAGAGAATACTGCAGGGCCATTGAAATTTGAGTGAAAGGACAGACATTAGCTTCTTAGGTGGTGTTCCATATTGTCTACTTATATCCATCACTTGTATAGGGAATTAGATAGCTGTTGTTATAAAACAAGATATTATATGATGGGTTCAGCACTTTATAGGTCAAATAGAAACGATAAAACACTCCTGTATTTTGCTTATTAGTCTTATTTTACTTACAGCAAACTTCAAAAACTAAATGCCATTCTGCATCTTGTGTTTTTGCAACAACTAAAATACACTGTAATCAAAGTTCAATCAAGTGGACAGCCCACACACTACTTTATTGATCTCAGAACAGTGCCCTTGCAGATGCCAAACTGTTTTGCTCTGCCTTGCGGCCCCCTAGGTCAACATGACCCCATTTTCGTCTCATACATCCCTGATTTAGAGCACTGAAAAACTGACGTGTCTGGTTTCTGGCAAACCACAGGGAAAAGAAAGTTCCAACCTCAAGCATTTCCTTGGAAAATACTATGCCAAATATCTGTCTCTGACAGCAGCAGCACTGAAGCTTTCACTATTTTTTCCCCAGCAGTGTTGCCATGTAGCAGAATTCTGCAGTCTTCAGAAAGTTATGGGCTGCAATGCTCACCGTGGCTGTATGTATTATGCTGTTAGGTCCCCCCCCAATGTTGTCCAAGTGAGAGTTCCCCAGCCTGGGGCATTTTATATACACCTACTGCACAACCAAGCTACCCAAGAGATAAGCTCACTGCAATATGGCACATTGCTGGGTGCTTTCTAGCACAGTACCACCTTTTAAGTCCTGGCAATGTTCCTCCACCACTCTTTCCTATGACACTGTTGTCTCCTTTCTCTTTTACTGTTCAGAGGACAGTCGTGAACAACTATGGCCTTCATGGAGTCTTCTCTGCCTAGTAACTTGTACATTTCATGCCCTAAGACAGGAATTGCTTGCCTTCGCTAAAGTGAAGAGTTGTGGTGAACATTTTGTTATGCTCCAGCCATGCTAGACAGGGTGTGTCAGAGCGCAGTTTGTCTAGAATACAGTAGACAGCAACACAGACATCAGTGCGAAGTTGGGAGCTTCCAGCATTGCCTGCGTCCCTGTTGTACACCCGGGGGATCCTCCAGAGGGACAATCAAGGGGCAAACAGTTTGAGTGGTTAGTAAGCTGGTTCAGAGCTGCCACCAGAGGAACTGTAATGAGGCAAATCAGCAGAGTCATTTTATCCTCACTGGCTCATCGTTTCATTTGTAGCTTCCCAGATGGGTTGCTACATTCTGCACTAACTTTCAGCTTCTAGGAGCTCTCTAGATACAGCTTCATGCACACCTCTCTGTAGTAGCTTCATTTTTAAAGTAATCAGGGCAAGGGCAACTGTAGTGAAGCTCACACATAGCAGAAATGCCTGCACCTATTCTAAATCCAAGTAAAAAAAATAATTTGCTGGAGGCTGCTATCCAAACCAAAGCTGCCCGTGCTCAGAGAGGGCTTGTAAATCAGGAACATTTCCTTCCATTTCAGCCTCATTGTAAGCTGAAATAGAAATTACTCAATGTCTTGATGCATCAAGCTCAATTTAAGATTTCTGCCTGGACTGTTCGAGCTGTCTTTCCTTCAGGTCAACTTCTGCAGGTGTTTTGTAAACCATTGCCTAAAGACAGGGAAGATCCAACCACTTCTCTCTTTCTCTCAGTGTAAATGAGCAGGGACATACACTTCACCTTCTTCCTTCTATCCCTACTCATTTGCAGTGTCTGGAGCCTCCATTAAATGTCTCTTCATTTCCATATGAATAGTATTATGTGAAATTGAGTGCAGTGCACTCACAAAATTGTGCACTCACTCAATTGTGCACTCACAAAATTGTGAGTGAGGGGGAAAAACAGAGCTATAAACTCTGATGGTCTCTGGTCTCAAACACAGTGATAAAAGGGCAACTTCTTTTCCCCTCCTCAAGATATGAGAGCATTGCTTCCATTCAAGTATTCGGCATACGTAGCAATCCAAACGATGGAGCTGACCAGGCAAAATTCTGCCCTCACTAAGTCCAACATAAATCTGGGTTTTTGTCCTGGAAGGGACTGCTGTGAGTTTTGCTGGGGTAACTAAGAATAGAGTTTGAACCACTGCCATAAGAAGCAGTGAAGAACCAAGCAGAACAGTACTAAAATGTCAGAGTTCATTTCTGGTCTTAACAGCTGTGTACAACACCTCTGCTCCTTCGCAAAAAGGAGCTGGAAGATCACTGTCATTTCTGGTCTTGAAGACATGTGTCACTCATTTCCAGCCTTTTCTGATATTTGACAGTGTGGACCTGCCTGGAGCACAGCAAGAATAAAGGATGACACAGCTCACTGAGCAAAATTTCATTAACAATTTTCCTCCTACTCAAATAAGAGCTCAACCCTGACCCCAAAATGTAGAGTTTGCTACAGAAGAGGCACTTGTGAGGGCTTCAGTTAATGCAATCCAGTCTTTGACAAAGTCAGGTCTCTGCCTTTGGAAGAATGTGTGAATTGATAACAATCTTTGATAAAATGCTGCATAATCTTTAAGAGAAAAATGGGCCGCTTCAGCAGAGGTCATGTTTTTCATTGTCTAGTCTGATCTGAGTTTGTTGCACCAAATGAAACCAAAATCACTGTTTCTCAGTGAAAACCACTGCATGTCTAACGGCTATACTTGTGTGTTCATACTCATGTCATAATTAATAGTTTACTCATAATTCGCAAATTAGATTCTATATTTCATTTCATTGAAACAGGAAATTCCATTAACAATTTAATTACTAGCTTGCCCAGAATACTCTGTGCTGCAGGAAAACACTGATACTTTTCTTTTTTACTGCACTATGATCTCTTCAAATGATAGTGTTTGTACCTGGATTAACACGATACAAGTTTTGCCTCATGACCAGCAAAGTTGCTCAGATCAAGCAGATGCCAGATTCACCAGGATGTCCAAGATGTCTTCTATTTTAAGAACACCTATATAGGGCTGTATATATAGCCTAATGCATTCTGTGTTATCATAACACATAGTAAGATAATTGAGATTTTACATTCTTATTAAAGATATAACATGAGGTTTCTTTTGGGTGAGATCATGCCAGTTGCCCATAAACATAAAAACTAGCTAGAGACAAATCTCCCAACCTTAACATTCCTGGGAGAATTTTGGATTTGAACTTTGTGGATTAAACTAGTTTCTAATGTTAAATGGCACTAGTTGCACCAGTAACATCTTCTGTTCCACCTGCCCATACTCAAATTAAGGTGATCTAAAACCAATGACGTGACAAAGAAAGTTGTATCAGCAGACACTGGTCTTCTGTAGAGAAAAGCATGTGCAGAAGACAGTCCTGTTGCAGTAACTTTAGAACTTCCACTCCAGTCTGTAAAAATTATTAATTTTCTGTGTTATCTGTTGTTTTAAAAAAAACTTGGGGCAGGAAGGAGTGATAATAATAAATTGCAGAGATGAAAGAAAAAAACCTTAATATTACTTTAATATTTGATTTAAATTTAAAATATATTTTCAAGACAGTTGTGATGTGGGAATGTGTTCATTTTAAGTAAGCAGTGTCTTATGTTGTTTTCATTTGTAATATTCCCAGTAAGTGAGAGGAGAGCTGTGACTGATTAATAATTAGTATCTGCAAGACCATATAAATAAAGCTGAATATTAAGATGAAAGAACACAGGAATCAAAAGAGATTCTGAGACCACTACCAAAAAAATTAGATATTTCCTTTCTGGACAGATCTTTTTTAAAAAAATCCATCAATGTATTTCTAACCAATACTTTAAGTTAGTAAGAACTCTTCCAGCAGCAAACACTTGAAAACATCTGCCATGAGGTTTAGTTTTTCTTATTGTTATTAATTCTGAATATTAGAGAGTAGGGATATTGCTTTAATTTTAAATTTCTGTCCTTTCAGTGAAGAATATATTAATGCAGACAGCTGATCAGAGTCTTAAAGCATGAGTTACGGCTGTATGGGGGAGACCTGTTCGTTGTGGGCGACCTGTCTCCCAAATTCAGTTCGCATAATTCATGTTTTAATTCATTCACAACGCCTTAGCAATTCACACCCTCTGATCTTCTCTTGTATATATGATGTTGGCCCTGCTTATTTCTCTGGTAGTTTCATAGTGGTACCTACTATAAGGTACCCAGAAATGAGACAGCAGTGCATCTTCAAATTTTATCACCTCGACACACTTAACAAGGCTTGCACTTTGGATAAAAATTTAGCTTTGTGAGTGCAAAAGCCAACATCTGAGGGGCTGTTGAGAGCTTTGAACTCTGCAGAGACATACAAAGAATATAAAGGAACACTTCACGTTATGAAAAAGAGATATATCTGAAAAGTTACAGAAATTTGTCCATATAGTTACATCAGGTCTTTTTTTTTTTTTTTTCTTAGAAGATATTTTATAGAAATTATCAAATTCTTCAGTTTCCTTCCATTTTAACTGAAATGGCTACAGGTTTGTTTTTTTTTTGTTTGTTTGTTTGTTTTTTAAAGTTCAAATATTTTCCGTAAGGTTTGCTTTGGTATTTAAGCAGAGAAAGGGAGAATTTATAGTTTCTTTAATTTAGCCTAAAAAGTTAAATCTGCAGCTCTGAATGCAGATAAAATTCTTGATGATTTCCAAGGTAAATGTAGTGTTCTTCAGGATGCTGGTTACTTTGTTTCTGACCAGAAGGCTCATGAGCAACCTCTCAAGGTTGTCAACAGTCTCCAGTATAGATTTACTGATCTATGACTTTGATACCCATAGCATTTAGTCAGGCTGTTAAATTATTGAGCTGGCCCTTAATGGTGTTAGCCAGCAAATGGGAGATCTTTGGAAGAGTGATTGAGAAAATATACCAGCTGAAAATGAATTTGGATCCAGAACACTCCTACAGGACTCCATGCCTCCTATATTGTCTCCTGTGCTTGTCCTCCTATTTACTGTGCTTTTTTAAGCTTATTGTTTACCTGTGAAGAAAATTCAGTCAGAACCATGAAACAGAAGTAATCATCAATGTTTGTGAGTAAGCAAAGGGTAGTAAATAAAGTATTAGCCACAGAACATCAGCTCCTGAATACCTGGAAAGTGGCCAGTCTGGCTGGAGATATGTATTCATTTTTTTCCCTGCTGTCATTTATGTCAGTCTTGAATAGATTCTGTTTCTCTATGCAATGGATTACACCCAGAGCTTACGGATATGAATATGGGTTGCTTGCTTTGCTCTCTCTGATCATGCTCCAATGGTATTAACACTTGGGGTCAATCTGGATTATCCCATGTTTAAAAGAT
Source organism: Chauna torquata (assembly GCA_013399475.1). Lineage (NCBI taxonomy): Eukaryota > Metazoa > Chordata > Aves > Anseriformes > Anhimidae > Chauna > Chauna torquata. Next base: position 366,891 of record VXAL01015241.1, read on the forward strand.
GGCAATTAAACACTTCAATTCTTAATTTCTGAGAATTTCTTCTTGCTTATAAGAAGAGCTAAAGCAATTGCTTGCACAGACTTGCTTTGCCAATATTGTGTTGCAGGTGGTCCAGCTGGTGGTGAGGGGAAAAAAGAAATGAGTTGCACAAGTATTCTCCCTTGGATGGGGCAACAGATCTGAATGAGCTCCAGGGAACCAAAAGGATGAACGGATGACTTCACTCTTCAGGGATGTTTTCTCCTTCTAAGTAGCTGTGTTGAGACTCAGCAATCAAAATTAGGTAGGACATGTTCCTAAAGCAAAGTCTGGAGTCTGAATTCTATCAGTTGTGTGTTTAGGAAAGAATATGGTTTCTCATCACATGAGGGAAGGGAGGCTGCATGTGAGACCATCTGGAATGCTACCTAGTGAGCAGGAATTTGGTGGAAGTGTTGGATTTTTTTTTTTTTTCCAACCTGGAAGAAAATCACAAAGAAAAACAGAAGGCTATCTTTAGCATGCCAAATACATTAGATGAAAAGATGAAATAGTCCTAAAGGTAAAGGAGATTTTCCACTAAAATATATCTCTCTGACGTCACAAAATAGCTGGTGTGAAAACTTGCTCGATATGTAGTAGCTTAGATATTTTAGTTCACTATTTTTAATCTCAGTATGTTAACTAAGAAGACAGTGTCAGAACTACACGAAATGAAGGCACTTTGAGTAAGAAAAAGCATTTCAAACAAGTTTAGAAATTATTATGAGAAAGACTTTATTTAAAATATTGCTAAATTCTCTTTTTGAAGGGACTGTTTTGGAAGTCGAACATGTCCAATGGAGACTGAATAGGAAGCTTCAAGGGTCCTGACAAAGTGAGCAAGGGGCAAATGAAAGGAAGATGTTTGCTCATACTCACTATGTGCAATCTTTTCTAGGGCTGGGCTATGAATTCCAAGCTTGACAGTAGTTATCCTTCTACTTTTTTGAAGGTAGGGTTTTTTTTCCTATAAAACGGACTTTGCAATATAACTATCTGGTACAGAGCATGTATATTTTCTATATTAACACCAGCATAAATCAATGATTTTAGTTTTTAAGATTATATTATTCTTTTCTCTAGTGGAAAAAATGTGTGTCTGCGTGACCAGATAACAGCTACATGTCAGTACCGATGTTAAATTTAGGTTGTTTCCAAAATTTATTTCCCATATTCTCTGACAGTATGCAAGGAACATGAAGTTCCCAAGGTTTAAAATATCCCACATAATCACAGGATTCCAGGAGGCCAGAATGCATACAAGTACCCATAGCCATGAAGGTGTTAATCAGTGTATGTACCATCTCATCTGCATCTAAGAAGCCCTGCAATTAAAATTAGAACTTTTATGCCTGGTCCCCACAGCTTGCTGCTATTCAAAGCTCCTATCTGCATACACTGGGGATGGAAAAGGCCTTTTGAAAGTAAATAATTGAAAAAATTAGAGGGATTTTTGAAGATTGCAGAGCTTCCCGTTAGGACCAGTCCAGGAGCCCTGTCCTTCTGTCAAAGTACAAATTACCCCCATATGGTAATGTCCGTTCGCTCAACTGTAATTTATTCATTATGCACAGTGCCGAATACCAAATGGTGAAAGCACAGCAGCAGAACAATGAAACAGGCTTAGGAAGCTAATAAGTGTCCAATCAATGAGAACCTAATGAACTATAACATGTAATACTTTATAAGGCATTCAAATTAAAAGGGGGTGAAAAAGCACAATGATGTAATATCAATTTACTTATTCCAATTCTAATCAAATGAAATAAACATCATCCTCCAAAAATACAGGCATAACTGACATTTGAGGAGAGGGAATCAGTGGAAGGTAGGATCAAGCCAAAATTCCTTTAAAAACATAATTACTTACCAACTACCTGTCCTTATTTAATGCAGACTCTTTGCGCCAAATTCCTTTGGTGAGGTACTAAAAGTTTTTTTCAGTATCAGCGCTTAGTGTAGAGAGAGGCAATATACATCTTTAAACTACATGAATTTAATAAAGGTAGCTGAAATGTTTATCAAGAACTCATAGGTGTATTTCATCAAATGCAGTACATTTACCTTTCAAGACCAAGGCAAAAATTTGTTTTTTGTCTGCACACAACCTTGTCCTCTCTATCCCAAGAGCCTTGTTTTACTGTGAGTGCTATTTCCACCTTTGTTAAAAACTCTTGGATCCAGTTCTGTAGTAATAAAAATAATTGATAAATAATGTACAAGGTAATCTCAGGTAGGTGCTCTGTCCTTCCTAAGCAGCCAATGCACAGAACATCTTCTGGATAGAGCTGTTTTCAATGAAATGATGGCAAGGAAATTATTAACTCCTATTCCAAGAGGAGAAGGTGATGGCAGAGATCCAAGCATCCTGTCTGAAAAAGAACTCTGTTGGTTTTCCTGTCTTCTGGGCTGCACAGACAAGAATATCTGTTCTTTACTCTTCTTGCACTAAGATACCCATCTTTAAATGAGAAATTTCAATTAATGTGTCTCTGAATTATTGTTTCTGCATTTTTTTTAAAGAGCTTATAGTGTTGGTAGGGTGTTTGTTTGTTTGTTTGTTTTTTGTTTTGTAATTTAAGTCCTCTTAATCCATTTTATATTGGTTTCTATTGCCTTCCCTGACAGAAAAGGTGCCAACAAGATGGTTCATTCTCATCTCAGCTAGCTACACATATTAGCAATTCTCACAGCAGTTGCCAAGTGTAGTTGTATGTCCTCATCTTCAAGACTGGCTGTAGTTTTCTTTTTCCACAGCAGTTGACATTAAGTGTCTTCTGCGTTTCCTGCTGCTCCTGTTTGCATGTGAGAGCAGTCAGTGTCAGCTTCACTATCTTTCCATTTCTTCTTCTGTGTGTGCTTATTTCCTTTTATAGCTTTCTCCATTAAAAATAATAGTAATAATAATAATAAATCTCTCTTTTCATTTATAATTCTGTGCTTACCCTAGGTTAAATTTGATGAAAGACATTGTAGACTCTGGACTTCTGCATCCAGTTCTGCTGCTGACATTGTGGCCTTTTGCACCAGTTGCGTGAAGTCGTTAGGTTACGCTTTAGGAGCCCTATCTGTGGCACAGTGCTATTCATGAAAGCAGAAACCTGAATGATGTGTGCCTTCAAACACATATGACATAAGTGGTCATAAAAGGTTTTGATGCTTTCACTCCCCAGATGGACAGAAAAACACTACCCTTAATAGTCATGCTTTTCTTAGACCTTTCTTATCCTGCATTAGTACAAAACCAATAGCAAAGAAACCCTATGAAATGGTCAGAGTTGCAACGTGACTGTGTCAATTCCTTCAGGATGACAATGTACAGGCACTAGAGCAGATGACTTCTGGGAACCTGAAGGATTCCCACACAGTGTAGGACAGGTCTCACTTTTCCATCGGTGAAAGGAGGAAAAAAAAGGATATTCTGTGCATTTGTCTGGATAGTTGATCCAATAGACAGAACCTGGGACGGGTGCTCAGCATTTTCGGAACATTAGACCCATGCAGGATATTTGAGTTGATTGAAAGAGTGGCTGAGGAGCTCACGTCAGTGAGATTTCCACCAATCCAAGGAAAAGACTTGAAAAATCTGATCAAGTCTTTCCAGGTCTGTCCCATATTCATACAACAGTAAAGACAAAAGGATGCAAATGCATCAAACTCTGCTTTTGAGTCTGACTGTAAGAAATAAGTTATTATTATTTGGATTTTTTTTTATTTTTATTTTTACAGTTCTGTGTTATTTGTTGGCTCACAGATCTTTTTCTTGCTCACACCTCACACTTTGGCATGACAGCCTCAAAGCAATTGCTACCAAGATTACATTAACAAACCTCATTCAGCAATGCAGGTGGAGTAAAACAAAAACGAAAATGAAAACAACAAAAGTCAGAAGAAAAAAAAAAAAGACAGAACTGCTTTGTTTCCCAAATTATCGTCGTGCATTCCAGACATGGGGAAGCAGTGAACAGCTATCACAGTGTGGATAATACTGAGAAGTGCTTCTTTGAACAATGGAAGCAGCCTCCCGTATGCAGAATGGGAGCTGTCAGTGGGAATTAGTGTCCAACAGATCTTCCCCATCACCCAGTGGATGGATCCAGAAGGTGTGCTCATGGGGTCAAGGGTGAAGGCAAAGTACAGAAGGTTGCAACACATGCAGTGTAAAGAAAGTATTATCAAACTACGTTGTCATTTTTTACTGCCCTGCAGGGACTCCAGTGGAATCTCAGTCCCTTTGTAACGAATGGAAGTTTTGCCTCTAACAGTAAGAGCAGGATAAATACTTTTAACTGTTTTATTTGGCTCTGTCTCTCTCTTTTTTTTTTTTTTTTTTTTTTTTTCTGTTTTAAAGCCAGCCGCAGCACATGGGGTTAAAGATGTAAAATCTCAGCATGGTGCAATAAAACTGATACTGAAATAGTGTCCCCCTACTGTAGGAGGAATCTGCAATCAGGACTTCCAAGCACATGCAAAAAATAACTCTTGGATCAGTCTTCTTGTCTTCCAGTAGACTTGGCAAGAAAGACAGCCATATGTGAAGCCAGCTATATATCAGTTATGTGGTCTTAGATATTTGCAATAAAACAAAGGACTTTGCTGTCAGCCCTCCTGATTTCATGAAGCCTTTACAGCTCACAGCAATGTCCCTTTATCAAAAGCCACAAAGTTATCCTTAGACATGTGCATTTCTTAGGGAAAATGTTCTCTGAAATAGCTATTTATGACTAAATCCGTCAGGGGAAGGGGAAGACATGAAAGGACCTAATACAGTCAGTTTCAGCCATGCATTCAGCATGAAAAGAGTAAGACTGGGGGAGGGGCAAGGGGGCAGAAGAATTATAATACACGTACACAAAACAATATGATCAAAAGGAAAATCTTTGTGACAGTGATGTGGATTCCCTGGTAAATTAAATGGAACTAAGGCTTCACCTCAGAATTGCTCCTGGCCATTTATTTAGGCATTATTAGCCACCAGTTTCATGTGGAGATCGTTCTAGGAGTGGGTTCAAAGAAAGAATTTTATAACGGATTTTTTTTCCAGCTAATGCTAGGTGGATGGTCTGCACACAAGGAACCAAAAAGAAGGCTGGGAATAGTTCTGGGTGAGCCATGAAGTGAGGTCAGGAGCTAATGAATAGCTGGCACCCCAGACTCACAAAACCACGTGGATGTGAACGGCCCTACGTGTGTGATTGCTCACATATGTGAAGTTCAGTGTTTGCTCAAGCTCAGGGTAAGAACTAGTTTTATTTGATATAGCAGTATAAGGAGTCAGGGAAGGGATTTAAAAAGTGAAGTGATGTGATCACGGCAATGTTTTTCTGAACTAGCCTTACAGAAAAGACTTAAGAGAATGGGCTTGTTACAAAACTGATAGGGTGTTATTATAGAACTGCAGTAATGGCTTTGGCAAACAGTTTGTGTGAATTTCTAGACTATAATGGCAAATGCTGATTTTTTTTAATCAAGTATTAATAACTATTACATTATAAAAAAAAAAAAAAAACCAACAGTAAAACCCCCATGGACAGATTAGCATTTCTGTTCACTTTGAAAGACCTCTTTTACAGCGTTCTTTTTGGCCAGAACCTAGGTTTTAAAAGTGTTCAAGCTTTCTAGGTCCAATTCAGCAAGGCTCTTGTATAGCTTTAAGTATGTGATTTGTCTCATTGGAATTAGTGGCTTACAATCATGTATATGTGTAAGAACATTGCCATGTCATCTAGGTTGTCTTAGGGAAGAAACCCTAAAATTGACTCTTCTCCCACCTCTTTTTTTTTTTTTTTTAATCCCTGTATATAAAATCTTTGCAAATAATCTTTTTAATCAGTTTATGGTTTCAGATACCAGTGAAATATTGCTTTGGAATGAGTATCTCTCACTAATGTCCTGCTCAATATCACGCTGTTTGTGTGGACTCAGTACATAAAGCCTTAGGGCTATTATTCAGGGATACTGCTATAGCTATGTTTATAATTTATAACTCTAGACAGGGCAACAAATTCTATTATTCAAATATTTGAAGCTATCACAAGGAGAAGAATCCTTTAAAATAATCTTTCACTCAGAAGTTACACTTGCAGCTCTTTTCAGTTACTTTTCATTATTTCACCACAGGGGAACAGTTTCAAGGAATTATTATACTAGCCATTATATTAAAAATGAGCCCTGGAACTCCACCCCAATCCCAATAAATATCATTTAACATTTATTGTTGTGGAAATATGCAACAGACAAGTCAAGAGAGTTTTTCCTTTTTTCCTTCTCACAAAGGTATGAAAATATTAGCAAATGCTCAGATCTCTACTACTCAAAATATTATGGGTCAGATCTGAGCAGAGTGGAGAGGTCAATGCTCCATCATCACAGCTTTATATCATTATGGGCTTTAGGGCATAATAGCCTGCAAGGAAGCTTGGTTAAAAGATGGGAAGGAAACCTGAAAAAGGTTAATTATGGCACGCACAGCACTTGACAGTTCCTTTTCAATCTGATTCAGCTCAGCTGTGAATGCCGCTGTGTCTCCTGCACAAAGATCCTGCTCGCTGCTATGCTACTTTCTGTCACCCCAAGGCTATGGCGTGGTTCACCCACAAGGACGTATTCCAACCCCAAACGCCGCAGGTTTTCCAAAGGGTGCACCTGCTTTGCTGTGGATTTGGTGCTTAGAGCTTGCTGCCTGGAGCCTTAACACCCAGAAACTTGTGTTGACAGTTTGGGTTATGTTCATTAGGGAATCTAAGGAGGGAATATAGGGAATATTTCGGGGCGGGGGGGGGGGNAGGGGGGGGGGGGGGGGGGGGGGGGGGGGGGAGGAAGCAGCAAGGAGGAGAGGGGAAGAAGCACAAACAAAACAAAAACTTAAGCCTGTGACTAATTGGCTGAAAGGATGTGAGCAATTCGGCTCCACTTAATTGAATGTGGGCTCAAATTAAAAAGAAAGAGTAATTGCCTTCAAAACTTTGCATTGCAGATTGCTGGCCTCTTCTATACATTAAGTGAAAGCCTTAGAGCACATGTGTCAGTGGTGTTGTTGACAGGAGCCCAAATATCCTGTTAGATGCATCTGCATTCAGAGGACTTCATTCTAGAAGGGATTAGCCTGCCTTATATTGATGGTTTTATTTACAAAATGAATTTTCATGAAAAAAGTGTCCTGATTTTGGCTGGAAATTTCAAATCATGATCATGCCTTCTAACTGCTGGCTGCTTTCCAAACATTTCCTGATCAGAAGACCTGAAATTAGTACTTCAGTTTTCAAAGTAAAAATAAAGAATTTTTGGTTTTGATGGCAAACCTGTATGTTCTGACTCAAATTTTCCTTTGAATTTAAAGAGAACTTCAGTTGAGCAAAGTGATACCTGCATTAAACATGAATAACCAAGGAGCAGAGAGTCAAGGAATTCACCCATGCAAGTACGTATCTCAGTTATGAGACCTTTCTTAATAAAGATCATGAATTAACTCATTTGGTCTGTACATTGCCATTTATTCTTTACATCAAGGCAGCATCCACAACTTCTAGCCCTATTGTGCTGTGCACAAAAACACAGAACAAAAGAAATGTCCTACCTCTCAAAATAATTCTCTGCAAGAGCAACAAAGACCCTTTGTTTGCTATTTAAACAAGATTGGTGGACATCATCTTTAAGCAGAAGCGCTGAGAATCAGCCTTTTCTGTCCTCTCCAAACATGCGTATGCACATTTTTCACAAGCCTGCTACAGTAAAAGGCTCCTAAAGAAAAGAATGGAGCAGAGCAAAAGGAAAATATTACTTTATATTAATAACAAATGGAGTGCACAATGCATTCCACATACAAAGGTTACCCATTTACAGAGCTGGAAGCCAAGGGCATTTTAAAACTTAAAGATCCTTTAAATAAACATATTGGTTTAAGTAGGAAGCAAATATTCTTAGCTCAGCAGGTAGTTGGTATCTAAATCACATTCAGACTTCACATAAATACATATGTCAAAGCATTTATCTAGTAATAAAAAAAAAAAAAAAAAAAAAAAACAAATTTTTAAGAAGTCAGTNTAAGGAATGCAGTTCAGATAGGGAAGTGTCAGTTATTTTGCACATTTCTTATTTCCAGCTCATTAGTTTCAGCTTTTGACAGGGGTGGAGCTGAAAGAGGGGGTCAGAAATCCTGTGGAGGTTTTTCTCTCCTCCCAGTTTCACATGAATAAACAGAGGGAGGGAGTCCCCTGCCTGTCTGCCAGGCTCTTATCTATCATATTTAGATGCTAGATGCTGTCAGATATTAGCTAGCAATGCCTGTAGGTATTGCCAGTTACTGGGAAATTAAACCTGGAACAGAAGATACTCCTTTCCATTCCCAAACTGACTTTGTGTTATAAATAGGTTTCAAAATCCTTCGAAAAATATTGATGTCCAGACGAAGGTGACAGCATTATATTTTTGTCATTCACTACTTGCATCTGATTTATTTTTTCCCATTCACTCCACGGTCTCTTAGAAACACCCCATCTGTGCCTTTTCTTTTGCCTATATTCTTAGATTCCTCTCGAATCCAGGTTGTTCCATTCCAGAAGTGGTAGGTTTAGAGTTACACTGCTGACTTTTATTTAAATTCTCCTCATGTAAGAAACCTCCTTGAGTATTAGAAATTCAAAGAAATTCTTTGTTTTCAAGATTAGAGCCAGTAAAAGTAGACAATTTTCCTTGATTTCCCCCCAAAATATTTCAGACAATGAAGATGTTCCTCTAGGCAAAAGAGTTGGTGAACGTTACTGTAAGAGGGATTTTGATCTAATTCTGATTCTTGGAAAATGTGCCTATGATCAGTAACAATCAAGTTAGCAATTAAAACCCTTGCACTAGAAGTTACACCCCTGTAAGCTAAGACGACCACGTGGGCACAGTTTCCCTCCTAGTAGAGAAAACCTAGCCAGCATAAATTGTGAAATAAAAGTACGTGTGCAGTCACCTACTGTTTCAGCTGAAGGCTGGTGACTTCCAGCTGATGGAAGGTAACTTCTTAAGATACTATGACTCTGCCATGGAATCACCCCCTGCTCTGTCATTGCCCCAGTACACAGTCTAAGTACTGTGGAGTAGTGCTGTTAAGTGACATAACTTGACATCCATTCCACCCGTCTTGTTCTTTTTTTCATACTCTTATATGTGCAGGCACTGTCCTGGTTTTTAGTAGGATTCATTAAAATAAAATAAAATAAAATGCGAGTGCATATTTGTGTGTGCATGTCGTCTTGTGGGTGTGCATGTGTATGCATCCAGGTATTGCCTTCACAGAGAGTAAAGCCAAAAATATGGCACAGCCCTTTGAATCAGTGAGGTCTCAAAGGATACTTTGCACATGTAGGATCATCCATACCTTTTGATTATCCTTTGAAAAATACCCTGTGTGGACCATGAGATGCTTCTAGTGCAATATGAATGAAACACGAAAGGAAAATGGCTGGCTTTAATTTGATGGCCAGGTGGAATTTCAGTTTGGTTCCTATCACTTCCGAGACTTGCTCACATGATTCTGCTCCTAAAGTCTGTATGCATTTGATGGGAAGAATTATGACTTGTTTTAAAACCATTCTCGAGATTAGGACACAGGTGAAATAAATGATCCATGACATTTACCAATAGTCTGTAGGATGGCACTTAATTAAATATTCACTCTGCATTAACTTGTAAGCTAGCTGCACCAACAAATACCACAACCTGTGTAATTTTTCTTTTGGGCTCAAATCTTCAATTTATTGTGTGGTACCATCACAAAGGGGGTGCAACTTCCTCCCAAGATTTTGAGCCATTACTAAATACAGCAGCAGTGGAGATCCGGAGAGTTCATGGTGCTGTGTGACTTTTCTACTTCATACAGCCAGATCAGGAGTCTGTCCATTGAGGCTGGTGAGGTATTTTAGAGGTCTATTTCTAGCAGAAATAGATCCAAAAATAAATTTACCCTTAAGGAAGGAAAAAGTTTTGGTGATGTAGTTTTCTCTTTATTTGAGACTGAATTAAAGACTGTGCCTTATCAGTCATACAAGATCATCATTAGGAGAAAAAAAAAAAGGCAAACAGGCACACTACATATTAAATGAAGACAAAACACTAAAGAAAAGTTGGACCAAAAAAATGATTTGGTGCCCTCCTTGCTCTGAGTTTTCAACTGTCCTATTCAGATTGTGAAGCTAATAGTAGCTAATAAGACAGTAAGTGAACCAAACATGAATAACATTTAGTTTAGAGCGCATCAGGTGGCAGATGGGCCATGTCTCATAGGTGTCGTGGAGACTGAGTTCAGTGGAGAAGATGCTGACCTAACAGTGGCAGAAATATAATCCTGCCATTGTTGATCATTTTTCACAAATTCCCAGCTGATTGTTTGATATGCAACTTCAAAAAGTTATTGTTTTTCTTCATTCTTTTCTGTCAGCCAATAAAGTGAAACAGTAACATCAGTGTTGTTTGAAAACATATTTATGTTTGTTTTCTCTATAAAAAGAGATAATAATGTTATGTTCCAATAATATTAAGTTGCAATGTTATTTGCAAGATTGCAGAGCTTTTAATTTTCTGATTATTTCCACAGTGGGAGTTTCAGCTCAATTTCTACCAAGACACTTCTATCTGTTTTGGTTATTTTTTTATTACAGCTAGAAGCAACAATAATTGCCTTTAGTGTATGAAAACATGACTGAGGAGACAATTGTCGTCCCTAAAGACTAAAATCATCAGCATACATTTTTAATGTAAAATTTTTGTAAATTAATTGTCAGGTCCTATAAATATTATATTTACTAAAATTGTGTTGTCTGCTGTCTTCAAAGAAACAATATATATTTTTTTAAAAAAAACTATGCTTCATTCGCAGTATATTTCCTGAGGCAGAAAACAAAAACATGGAGCAAAATATTACCCTTCTACTTTTGTAATTTTTCATTCTACTTCTTTTCTTTCCCAATTCTGGGGTTTCTTTTTAATATAATTCTGGTAGGATAGAAAAAAAATCAGTAACACTGTCAGTAATCAGGACCAATTTTCAGTTTTTCACTATTCAGCTGATCAAAAAATTGAATATATATCCCAAATGATAAGGCAATGTTCTTGCATTTGATTTTGTCACAAATCAAGAACATAAATTCAAAACATCAAATATTTTGTGGAATATTATTTTCCTTAATTTCTATTCAGAAATGGTAAAGTGAAATCTTTTAGATATCTCATAACAAAAGCATTTCAACTTGAAGTGCTCCCACCAACAGTTATATGTTGGGAGAAATCATGACTTACAAAGGAATTATCATTTACAACCCCCCATAGAGGAACCTCACAGACTGTCCAAGACCTGGAACTACAGTTGTTAAAAGTTTCTGAGATAACTTGGGTAGATGACAAGATTAATAAGCCTAATTAAAATTACACTTCTTTGTTTCCATCTTTCCTAATAGAAAAATAAGCCACAGTCAGCTTTTTACTGTGGGGGAAAAAAAATAAACTTTTATTTAAAAAAAAAATATATATTTTTATAACCTGACTGCGTTAACATCTTTTCAGCTGTGTTAGATCTCAGTCTGGTGTGTCCTGTGCAACCCAGATGTATAGAAGTTTCACAAGGTTTATGGGTGCATGGCAAAGCTCTCAAGACACCCAGATCATGTCCTTTTCCAATAGCTGCATTTGACTGCAGGAGTCACAACATATTTTGGATAAATGAGCTCAGCAGGCTTTTCTTTGAAGGAGATAGGCAGTATAACAGCTAATATCAAGAATAGTGATCAGTGCCAATAGACATTTCACCAGATTTACTTCAGTCAGAATAGCAGCCCTTACTTTTGAACAGGCAGTGCTTTGCAGTTATATTAACTCTACCAAATTTGCTCCTAGAAAAGCAGTAGAAAACCTAGGAAAAATCCGTACTAGGAAAGCATGCTTTCAGAAGAAGATCTGCTCTCCAAGGAGGATCAGGGACCAGATTATCCAACCAGGGCATAACTTGATGGACAAGGACAACTTCAGAAATAGCCTGTGGTTACTGTATAAGAATTTATTTATTTATTTATTTCTGAAGCCAGAGTATCAGAAAGTCCCTTTTTGAGTTAGTGGCAGCAACGCATTTCCTCATGCACCAGTGGAGACTGGTGTGGTGGAAGGGCTGCAGCTCACCCTCTGGCATCGGAGGGAAGGTGGGGGTGCTCTGGGTGTGGAGTAGGATCTGCCCCACTGGCCTCCCCACCTGATCATTGCTGCAGCTATGCCTGGAGCAAGACCCCATTTTGGTTCACGACAATTCCTACATGGCAGGATGCAGCTGGATATGCGGACTGCCCTTGTTTTTAGCCAGGTGTTAGACTTGCAACTTCCTACCATAAAGGAAAAAAAACTTCATGCCTGTTTTTTCTGAAGACTGAATTCATCTCCAAGTAGTACAAATGAGTACCAATGCACTTCCCCACAAGAACAGCACTGCGATCAAGCTTTCAACATGATTTACAAACTCTGTAGGATCAACCAATAATATGCTGGTCAGCCAATAACAATGACTGAATCATCTTTCACTTCAGGAAAGGATAATTGCGTACAACTTGGAAAATCTCGCACCGCTGAGTTCAGACTACTCCCACTAAACAAGCACTCCACTTCTCATAGATGCTGTATGGTATTTTAGCCCAAGAAGAAGTTTATGTCTATATCTATAAAAACAACTAGGAACATGAAGAATAATCAAATCCTAAATGATTGTGTATCATTTGTCTGCATTCATATTTCAGCATTTAAACAGGTTTCAGCACCTTGGAGTATGAAATGGTTAAACAATAACAGATTTCCTATGCTAAACAGCTTAAAGAAAAACATTCAGGGTACTTTTTTAAAACAACGGACATACTGTAGAATGATAATCCTTGGTATATCTTTTTTTTTCTTTTTTTTTTTTCACAAGGAAGATATAGGCAAGACAGACTTTGCTATAATTCTTCCTAATTGCTCTAATGTATTTCATTTTATTTTAGTGTTTTCAGCTTATAAAAACAGTTAGCATCAGTTTGTTTCCAGTTTTAATGGAGATAAACTTCATCTTTTCCCCCTGAAAAACTTCACAATATGGTTGGAAATGTCAGAAATAATTAGACAAAATGCTTGTGAAAACATAAAATAGAAACAATACGTCTTTTTATAATGGAATCAGTTTGTCTGATTATCTCAAACAATGTACATTTCCCACTGCCCAGGAGGGTCATTAGAGCTTATGAAAATCAAACTCTGTTTTTTCTGCTTCATACATCATGGACAGCAATATTGTCTCCAGGATCATTATATGTTGTCTGGATTTATAAATATATGTTAGACTTTCTTGAGCTACAGTGAACCTGGAGCATAAAATGCATTTAAAGATAAAAACTTCAGGAAGAAAAAAAAGCAAACAAAAACCACAACAAAATCCACTTGATGTTATTAACTAAATAACTGTTACTTAGAAATTGTAGTTGGAAACATAACCTCACTGAATGCAGTACTCAAGGGACCTTGGTTCTATTCTGTCTTCAATCACAGATTTCCAGTATAACCTCAGGAAAGTCATTTCTACCCTATGCACAATGAGGGCTATTTGTCCCTTAAAGCGATGGTTGTGACAGCGTTCCCTTCTGAGTTCCTGTCTAGGTGTGAAGTCTAATTCAAGAAGTTTCTGTTATTCCTTTGAGATACACTCGGAGAATAGAGTATCACTTCTACCTTTTTTCCCATTTGTAGAAATGGGGCTAATATTCCCCTACTCTCACTGGAGAGCTTATGGATACAATCCATTAGTGTGTGAGAGGCATTCAGATACCATGATGACAAGGGCCATTTAGCAAGTAAATATCTGGATGGAGTAGGAGGAATTCAACTACTGTTACCACCTTATATCACAAATAGTTTAGTGCAAAAGACAAAGGGGAAGTCTGGTAAATTTCTCATATTATCAATTAGAATCATGCAACAATTCTGCACTCTAGGAAGCTGGAAAGATGTTTCAAAGATGAAGTTTCCACCTGTTTAGTTTGTTTTCCTGTAAGTGCTGGAGTATGCTTGCTCTGCCCAGTGGTTTAAGCACTTCGCTCTTTCTCAAGGATGCTGGGTTTTCAGTCTTCACTTGTGTATTTCAGATTCAGTGACAGTGTCACCCAGCAAGGTGGAGTTCTAGGAAAGCTGCTGCTTTGTTTTGATCAGGATCCTACTATATCAGCTGCCAAAGTGCCCAAGGAAAAATTGAAATTTACAGAAGTATAACAACATGTAACATTTTCATTAAAAATGACAAGTTCTAAACCTGTTAGAAATACAAAAATCTGTTGAAGATCCTAAGATGTGTGTGGAAAGTGTGGTTAAAAAAAGAAAATGAATTACGAAAATAATATGCTAAAACCAAAGCAGGTATTTCTCTTCAATAGTATTAGTATTAGTACACATGTGCTCTTGTTAATACAAGCAAATGCTTACAAATAATGAACACCCTCTATTAGTTGCAATGTTCTAGCCCAAAGTAGACATAATGCTAAAACCTATTTTTAAAACACATGAATAAATTAATAAATAAAATCCTTCTGCTACTCCAAATTTGCAATGAAACCATTCCTTTCAGCCAAGCCTTCAGTAAAATATACAGAAGCATATTTTCAGAGGTGATTAAAGTGGTATATTTTCCATGGTTCTCCACATATTCCAACCGTACTAAGGGTTAGACCAGACCTACCCTACCAGCGCAGGTTTATTTGAAGGAGGAAGACAAGGCTTAAGGGGACTGAGGTCTCTCACCTTGCTTACACTGCCTCCCATGGCAGGAGAGGTGGGAGAAGTTGCCCTGCATCCCAGTAGCAATACAGGTGAATATGCTCCACCATAAAATGCTAAGAGCTCCATTATCGGTCTCAGACAAGAGTCTTGTTCTTAATTAGCAGAAACCAAACCAACGAAACTGTACCAACATATTTTGTTTTGTTTTGTGTGTTTTGCTCCCCAGCAGTTGTTGAATAGTTCATTTTAGTCCATTAATTCCTCAGCTAGCAACACAGGTCTGTCAGGGTGACAGGCCCAAACAGTATTCCACCTTTATGTTCATCTATTTCTTAACCAGTGAAATGCAGATTCATTGGCAAAATAAGCAGAGAGTTTTCAGATCAGAGGAGCACAGGAGTCACACTTCTCTCTCTTGTGTCTTCTACAGTGCGACACAGCACAGAAAGTAAAGCTCAGGGAAAAACAAACCAGACTGAGACCCCAAGGTCCTGCAGACAACATTTTCAAGCTTCATCATTGAAAGAAAGATTTGAGAAATCACCAATCAACAGCTCAAATCCACCAGAAGCAGAAGGCCGAATTTGCACCAACATACAGATTCTCACATGAGGCTTTCACATGGTAAACAGCTGATGTTAATGAAGGCACACAGGAGAAATAGTCAAAAGAAACATTAGCTGGAAGGGTAGGCCAGTTTTCTTAGCTCTCCAGGGCAGACTGAAATAATAGCAAAGGACACAGAGGAATGGGAGAGGAATTTTCACCTTGTGTACCGGTACTGCTGTGGAAAGGACATAATACAATCTCCTGAGAAGTCCATCTTCCTTATGTGTCCATGTGAAATCTGTGACTATGTCAGGACTTGGCCATAGCTCCACATTCTCTGCAGTGAACACGGGCATGCTCTGAGTGTGTTATTCTTTGAGAGGAGGAGCCTCAAGAAGTTCAACTTAGGATTTTCCCATCAGCCTTATTTTTCCATGTCCTCTACTTGTTTCTGATATTTTCCCACTTGTGTTATTAGCTTGCTGAAGCTCCTCCACTCATGGAGTTCAATAAATGGTGTTTGCCATCAGAAGAATTTGATTCTAGTTCTAGTTATAGCAACAAGCTGCTTTCTTCAAACATATTATGCGTTTCATTATTTTAAATTGTTATCTTCCATATTAATTACAGAAGCAGTTGATTTTTTCTAAGAAGCCAGCAGCTGCAAATCCCCCCCTTTCTAAATGTCTTATTTTAATAGGTGAAACATCAGGCAAAAATTAAATCAGGTTTCAGTATAATTCTCCAGAAGAAGATAGGTAAGTTACAGCACATTGCCTCCAGATTCCATAGGGTTACCCTATTCACACGCACTCAACCGTATCGCTTAGTATAGATCATAGCAAGCTGCATGCCACACAGCTGAATTGCAAACACAATGCCTCTAAATAAATCACACAGCAATGGCAACATTA
Source organism: Chauna torquata (assembly GCA_013399475.1). NCBI lineage: Eukaryota > Metazoa > Chordata > Aves > Anseriformes > Anhimidae > Chauna > Chauna torquata. The sequence goes on from VXAL01015241.1 coordinate 383,135, forward strand.
CTAATGAGACTATCAGAATCAAAGGAAGCAGAGTGATGCATCTGAGAAGAGCCTACATCATTATTCTACATGATTTGTTTGTGGTATTGTTGGTGAGACACGTTTCTCCCCCCTCCTTTCCCTAGTCCATTTGGATTAAAAATGGGAACTAAAAGGGGAACTAAACTCCTGGAATAGCCCGAAGACTACAGTCCTGTGATGGTAAGGACCAGTGTTCTGGTGCTTATTGCAAGGCATTTTGCTACACTAACTCCCTCATCATCTTTACTCTGCAGCAATTCAAGAGCTGAACTTCTGACAGTTTTCGACTGTCACATATTTGTAGTTACTGATCTCTGTGACCCCTGAATGGAGCACAACTCAGTTACTAAGCCTGCTGACACATCATACTTTTGGCCATCCTTACTCAAAGACCTCTGCCTTTTTTAAGCAATGATAGAAATGTACTCCTCTTTATAAAGTGCACAGCAGTGAGAGTTTCCAATGGGGGGTGGACTTTTCCTCTCCACTAGAACAGTTGTTAACATTCAGAAAGGAAAAAATTATGTTGGAGGTGAAAAATATGCTACCAGCAAAAGTACTTTCCTTAGCATTTGTATAAAATGCTTTGGATAAAATATCAGGATTTTTTTTTTTTTAAACAGCTCTCTGAAGTTGGGAGATCAGTTGCACAACACTGGGGCTATCCTCTGACCTAAATTGCTGACACTGTGTCAAATCCCTTCTGCAATTACATAATTGGGACACATATACATTGTTTTAAAAATGGAGCTACTCCTTTGAGGTGGTTAGTTGTTGGCCAATCATAAACATGCTTGGGAGGCAGAGACTCAACTTCTTAAATAAAGTATTGACTGCAGAGAGAATTTTTTTTTCTTTAAATGGCACAAATGCAAGCTAGATAACATTGAGATACTTTTGTATAGGAGCTTTCAAAATCCCTGCATTGATCACATCAGACAAACAAGACGGGGGAAAAAAAAAAAAAAAGAGTCAAAGAGAAGAGGGATTAAAAAAAAAAAAACACCCAAAACCTAGAGCTCAAACAATCAATTCAACATTCTCCCCCAGGAGCCAATGAACCTAGAGTAGTATAAATCAAGAGTTTATAATAAAAGACTAATGATCCTTTTCCCAAAAAATCAATAGTGCTCCCAAACATGTTTCAACCGATGAAGTAAGATTTTGCAATGATGAGTAGTCCAAAATAATGCTCAGATCAACCAGATAGTTACAACTGTGGTTTTCTGTACTCCCCTTTCATTTTCCCTTTCTTACATGTCCCTCCCGCTTTGCATCATACCAATTAATATCTTTCCTTTCCTAACAGCTCTCTAGATAATTCACAGAAGAATTTGTCTGTGTGGCCTAGCATTAAACAGAAACTATTAAACAGTCAACTCCTATCTCTTCTATAGAATTAATGTGAAATTAACTCCTAGCATGCCTTGCTGTTATGTCATATGTAAATGACATATTTTAAAGAAGTCGTAAGGTATTTCTCTCACACTCTACGCACATTCCTCTGATTTAAGCCGGGATATAGTAAGCCTGTTTTAGTTACAATATGGGAATTCTTCTTTTAATTGCTAATTTTTGCCTTACTAATCCAAATGGAAATCACAAGAAAAATCTAATCCTCTTTATAACAAAGAACCTGAGTTGAAGTTTTGTGTGGCTTACTACCTTCCCAGTATTTTATGATTTGCTGTTAAAACTCACATGAAAGTGACCTGAGGAAAAGTTGGCTGGAGGAAGGAGGAGGGGATCAGAGTTGTGACTGAGGCTTATGGGCATACTTTGGAGTGATTTAATACTAGATCCTACCACTTCTACTAGAACAATGTACTTTTGTTCTTGCAGTTCTAAGCACCTGAGCATTCACTCTCTGAGCACTATAAGTAACAGCATTCAGGGTCCTATTATATTCAATTACAGTGATTAACAGCCTCCAAATTTGTACTAAAGCAGTCTGATGCATTGCAAGCCTTTTGATCCAACTGTGGCTTATCATCTGTGGTCTCACTAAAGATGTGACTCCAACCACCATTCAGAATGGCAGTGCTGGGGCTGTGCAGGTGTGGCCACATCCCCTTTCATCTCAGGGCCTCTATTTTCTTCCTAAAATGTGGAGGTGCCATCAGAAATGTACCTTTTGACATTGCCTTGTCAGCCAGAGTCAATCTGCTAAATGACATGGGCATGATGTGTCTCCTGGGGTGGCTAGCAAGCAGTGACCCACCCAGATGTGCACTGCAACTGCATTCATGCTCAGACACTAGACACTTTGGCATATCATCAGGGCAAAGTATGGGACAATGCTGAATTTTACTGTGGTCTGACCAGACTTTAAAGAACGCTGAGATTCTTGCAGCCACACCACTTGTACAAGAGTCATTAACCCTAATATTGCTTCTCTTTTCCATCCCAGGGTATGGCTCCCTTCTGTAACTGTTCATAAACATCTGCTCACTCACAGGCAATTGAATGAATAAATTTGCTGTGCACACAGGAGTTGGCTTTCCTCTTGTGGGCTACACTGCTTTTCCAGACCTTATTTCATGCAGACTGCTAAAGAGTTGGGCAGAGGAGAGGAACCTGAACCTCATCGGGCAGAGGAGGGGAACCTGAAGGATGGGGATGGTTGGGAGAGGGTCTCTGCTCGGCGTCATGGGCAACCCCCCCCTCTGCTTCCCTCACATCCCCAAGTCTCCCTAAGTAATAAGTTTGTTGCATTGGACAGTGAGGGAGCGGGAAGTGGGGAGGAGCGGGAAGGGTCTCCAGAGAGGTTACCAAGGAAGAAGCAGTCGACTCCACGCATTCAGACTGCCTCTGCCAAAAAAGATAGAAGAGTGGTTGTGGTAGGTGACTCCCTGCTCAGAGGGACGGAGGGCCCCATTTGCAGACCTGACCTGAGCCGTAGGGAAGTATGCTGCCTACCTGGGGCCCGGGTCAGGGACATAGCTAGAATACTCCCGGAACTGATTTGCCCCACTGACTACTACTCTTTACTCGTAGTTCAGGTGGGT
>VXAL01015242.1:0-19273 GCA_013399475.1 Chauna torquata
CCTGCTGTGTAGCTTTTCCAGCAAACATCCAGGTGGTTGAAGACCTCTACCAGGATGAGAGTGTGTGAGCATGATGCTTCTTGTAGTTGAAGCAGGAAGGCCTCATCAACAGGCTCTCCTTGATCAGGAGGCCTATAGTAGACCCCAACAGCAAGATGTCCTTCATTGGTTTGGTCCTTAACTTTTACCCACAGGCTCTCAACCTGTCCATGGCTCTTTCTCAGAGGCAGCTCTTCGCAGTCAATCCATTTCTTAACATAGAGGGCAACCCCCACCCCCCACCCCACCCCAGCAAGTTCCTTCCCTGCCTATCGTGTCTGAAAAGTTTGTAGCCCTCTATTCCAGTGTTCCAGTTTTGTGATTCATCCCACCACATTTCCATGATATCAATTAGGTCATAGTTTTCCAATTGCACCATGGTTTCCAACTCCTCCTGCTTTTTTCTCATGCTGCGTGTATTGGTGTAGGGGCAGTTCAGCTGGTCTATCGGCCACATCACCTTTTCAGAGGAGCCCTTCCTAATTCCTTTGGGATAATTCACAAGTATTTCCCTGTTTCTCCCTAAAGTGATGGTGTTCCCAGCTCCTCTTCCATCTCTCAGAAGTACATCCTCTTCCCCTGCTGAATCTAGTTTAAAGCTCTGCTAATAAGCCCAGTCCGCTTGCTGCCCAGAATACTTTTGCCCCACCTGGTCATGTGTGCCCCATCTGGTGTCAACATCCATCTCTCAAAAGTGTGTCCAGGATTATAGAACCCAAAACCTTGATCATGGCACCAGCCACACAGCCAGTCATTCACTGGATCCATTCGTCTCCTTCTTGGTTCTCAGTCTCCAACTGGAAGGACAGGGGAGAACACTACTTGTGCTGCCAATCCCTTCAACATCCTTCTAAGGGACATAAAGTCCCTTCTGATATTTCAACTCTTTTTGTTGCAGCCTCATTTGACCCTACATGAAAGAGTAGGAATGGGTGGTAGTCTTCTGGCCCCACCAGGCTTGGTAGCCTCTTTGTAATATCACAAATGTGGGCCCTGGGCAGGCAGCAAAGCTCTCTGGAGAGATTATCCGGAGGGCAAATGGGTGCCTCAGTGCCTCTGAGCGAGGATTCTCCCATTACTAACATCCTTCGCGCCTTTTTTTGTGGCACTGGTTCTAATGCAGGTGGTTATCTGGGCCAACTTTGTGTAGTTGCCCTTTCCTATGTCTTTACAATTACTCACACATTCTCCTTTTTCCAGCCCTAGAGCATTGTATCTGTTCTGTAGGGGCACTTCAGGGGCAAAGGGGAGACTCTTCCTCCTGCTCTGAGCAGAGATGAGGGTCCAGTCTCCTTTGCCTTGTGAGTTAGTCAAGTTTGTTGGTTCAGAGTTGGAAATTAGGTTACCTTCCTCTTGCCAGGACTTAAGGCAGGGCTGTTGCTCAGCCTGTGTCAGCTCACAACACCATGCATCAATCTCTCGCTCTGATTCTTGGATGCTACATTGCCTGGTAAGCTCCTCTTGTAACATGGCAACCTGCTTGAAAAGTTCGTCCATCTGGGCATGCTTGCACCCTCAACATCCACCTCTGCCTTCAGGCCCCAGGCAGACTCCCAGATTCTGGAGTGCCCTGTAACCGAGGGTCTGGGCAGCACTTTCAGTCCTTGGGAGGTCTGTTTGGGTTTAGTCATCTGCCTGGGGAGGTTGGTGCCTCTCCATCTGGGTTTCAGCCTCAGTCCGGCAGTTGCGGCAGGTGGATACCATCTTTGTTTCAGCAGAAGGCTGCTTCTTGTTGCCCCCAGAACAGAAGAAAGCAACCTGCCTTCCACCCTCCCTGCGCGCCCTCCCGCACGAACTGCCGCGCCATGCCCCGGCTGCCACACCATGCCATGTTTGCCTAACCTGATCACTGCGCTCCCCAGGGGCTGCCCTCATCTGTGCGGGGCCGGTCACCACTGCTCCGGGCCCCATCCATGGCTCCTTGGTCACTCTCATGGCGGCTGCCGGGGGCTGGCAGCTCCCTGTGCCCCTGGGGTGCCTTGGTGCAGGACCCCCTGCAAGCCGCCATCCCCAGCTCCACTGCCCAGGGCATCTGCCCCAGAGCTGATCACCTCTGTGAGTGACTGATGCCCAACAGATGCCCAACAGATGACCAACACTCCTTCCTCACAAACTATACTTGTCTGCTTCTGACATATTGGCTTATGAACCTGTGTATCTTAAAGTTAATAAATTCTCTGTTTGTTCTTTGACTGCTACTCTAGTCATCTTTAGCTATAAACTTATTCTTCTATAAAGAATTCCTCAGAGCTAAATGTAGTACTGCCATTCTATTTGTCCATGCTGTGTGTATTCTGGCTTTGCTTACATACCCTTGCAATTGCAAAAATCCAATGCAGTTCCTGACCCTTTTACTAAAGCACTGTATCATATTGCCTTATTTGCCAAAGTATATACTGATCTGTCTTTTCTTTTCAGTGGACTCCACCTTGGAGCATTTTGTGCCTTTCTTCATCAGATCTAAGCTTTAATTTGATCTGTGTGATTTCCTTGCCTTAGTAAATTCTAATTGCATTTGTCAAGGATTAGTTTCAAGTGTATCTCTGGACATTTTTCATTCTAGATACCAATCACAGTTTGACACCGTATCAGATTTTTTTTTTAGTTCTCCACAAATTGCAAGACTGGCTCTTGAACCACAAATTCTTCTGTGCTTTAGAACCTAAAAACAAACAAACAAACAAACAAAACCAAAATAGGTTATATGCTTAGGGAGGTGTTTAGAAGTATAAAAATTCCTCCAATTTCTATAATGTTTTCATTTTGTTTTGCTTTGTAATAGAATTGTTCTGAAAATTACAAACACATCAGGGTAAGCTACTATCCTAAATCCTCACCACCTTCCTTTTAGTTGTATGCATTACTTGGGTATGCAAACCTGATGTGGCAAAAACTGGCTGTGCTCAAATTCAGACTTCCAACTACTCATCACAGCAAAATGTGCACAACGTAGCGTTATCTTCCAACCAGCTTTAGGGGGCGATGTTCTTCCCCACGGACAAATCATTTTCTTAAGGGTATTTAAGCATTGCCCTGTTCAGTGTTATGATGCCTAAAACTCAACGACTGGAATTGGCCCTTGTGATTTTCAGCCCTAAGCAATAAGGGGGAAGGAAAGTGCCTGGAGAAGGAAGCTGGAGAAGTCAGACAGCTGCATCTCCACCTTAAGCTAGTCAAGAGTGAAATGACATAGAACAGGTGCAGACCCTTATATGTGTAATTCTTACATAAAGGTTAAAAAACAATTTCAGTCTCTTTGCTGGAGCTCCACAGGATTATATAAGTAAGTATCAGCCACATTGCCTGAGAGAAAAAACATGAAATTCATATACCACGTACAATGTACGGAATTCCATACATAATGCCCTCAGTACAAAAGAAAACAAAAAAACAAAACTTGAACCTAGTACAGATATAGTTTTGCTGCATTTGGACCATCAGTCTTTGGTACAGGATGCCTAGAGATTTTGTACTGTGTCTGTCATTGGAGATTTTCAAGGCCCGACTGTGGTAAAGCCCTGAGCAACCTGGTCTGAACTCACAGATGACCCTGCTTTGAACAGAATATTGGACTAGAGAAGTCTTGAGGACTCGTCCAACCTGCTTTGTTCTGTCATTATATGATTCAAAGGTTTATTAATGACAGAGTGTCCTAGGACAAGGGATAATTAAATTTCTCTCCTTCATTCACAATTCTCCCCCACTTTTTGGGATGCGCTCCAATGCAAAATGAAATGAGGATTAGAAACCTAGCTTGCAGCACTGTTGGGAGGATAAATACATTAAAGATTAGTAAGTGCTCAGATACTGTGTTAATGGGGGCCCTATAAGTACCTCAGAGAGATCCAGAGTCCTAAATCACTATTAATGAATTGTATTGATTTCCCTTTAATTTCTGAAATGAAGCTATTATAATAAAGCTTGGCTTTTGTTTGACCTTTATCCAATGTGGTAATTATAAACACCGTTTTACAATTATTTTATTCTTACTCCCAAAGGAAAATAGTACATGCTAATCTAGCCTGGGCTAAATGTTCCCTCTTCTTCTGCTTCCTTTATCTGTCTGGGGTTTTCTTCTTAGGCAAATCATATCAAATTATTTTACAAAAAGTAAATCAATTGATAGAATGATTAACAGAGTAATACTTGAATTTGGGACTGGAGCTTGAGCATATTGAATTCATTCATGTTTGTTCTAGCTGTGTCTAGGGTCAACAATAATTAAATAATTGAAATGGAAAAGATGGCCTGGTGGGAAAAAACTGGCAATAGCATGAAGAAAATGTGACTCCACTTCTTGATTCTTTGGGCTTCCTTTATGACTTTTCTGTAAGTTACTGAAGGATAACAACATAAAAACCTTAAACACCAAGTCCTACCTATGAAGTCAAGTTTCTACAACAATCTCAAGCCTCTGCCTGACTCTGTGATTTCCAGAAGTCTTTTAGCATTGTGGATTTCACCCACAAACCTGCCTAGGTTCAGATGTACCCAAGTCCTGATAGTAAATGGAAGCTCAAGTCTGAACTGAAATAGAAAAATTTTCAGGTCTATAGACAAAGCCTTCCTTCTCTAAAACTGCAAGTGCAGTCCAATCCAGCAGACATTACCTGAATACACCTAAAGCTTTAGAAGACTTTGCACATACAAAATAAATAAATAGGAAAAAAAAAAAAAGAGGAATGAAAGGGAGAAAGAGAGAAAGAAGGAGTAATGTCTCAAGCTGCTACCTCCCTAGTAGTTTATCTGTGCAATCTAGTATTAAAGCAGTCACTGAAGATGTGGTCTTCCTTGTCTGAAGAGTTTCAGATTTTCTGACTCTCAGAAAGTACTCCAAAAATTGAACTATTCGTCCAGGTGTGGAACCAGGGATGTGTTTGACCTTTCAGTCTCTCTGGAAAGCCATTCTTTTTTATACAGAAGAATTAGTTATGCAAGGGGCCAAGAAGACCAAGTGTAATTTCCTAGCATCACAAGCTTAATGACGTAGATATAGCTTTGGGTGTAGAGACCTGGATACTAATCCATTTTCTGAATGACAGTTAACTAATGTATCTGTTGATTGTCTGTTGTGAAATACACTAACAATGGCCCTAGAAGATTGCCCTCCTCCTTGCCTTATTAGTGTAAGAATTCTTTTGTTCCCCTTTGGAAAGAGCTCACTACCACTTCTATGAAATGAGTGCAGAACTCAGACATGAAAGGGAGCAGCTTCTCAAGGAGGAACAGTTTTCCTATTACTTCCTTTCTAATTAAGTCATGACACATTGTTTAGAGTTTTCATTTAAAATAGAATTTTTTTACTATCAGACAAAGGCAGTTATTGAATGTAGGTCTTAAGCATCTTCAGTGCTTCATTAACCTGACATTCATTCATTAACATTCCACTGGATGGAAAGAGAGGGACAGCATCTCCACAATATGGTTGATTGAAAGAATGATTCGCTCTAGCTTTTGAAAGAAAAAGAATAGGAAAGCTCAGGAAAATTTTGAGAGTTGCGAATACATGTTTCAAAATAAACTACTCCACAGCCTGAGAAGATGATTAAGTCTCTAAGTCCCTCAAAAGATCAACAAGATTATTCAGCTATTTCTTTTAGGTAGACTTGTAGGTAAACATTGGGAGTGTACCTGAACAAATGGGTATTCCTCTGGTGATCCAGCACCAGCTCAGAAGAGCCCTGCTCTACTTAGACATCTCTCTCAGTTTCATGAAAAGGAGAGGACACTGTCCGTTGAGGCCATAAGTCCTCCTGTTTGGTGTGGAGATTTTGTTGCTGCCACCCCAGCACCACCTAACTGTTCTGGCCACACAGAGGCTCTGCCAGAAACAGCACGGATCATTCACCAAGTCTGATCTGCAGTTTTGTGCCGCAAGGAGTCCCCATTAACCAGGCTAGTGTCAGAGTATGAGGAGCACAATACATTCAGGCAAATTCACAAGCATCACCGCTCTTCTGCACACTGTCTGCACTACAGTCCCAAAGCTAAGGAGGTGCCCCAGCCCCTACCAGCTATAAACCGTTATACATCCCTATAGCCTGTATTAGAAACTTCAGATAAAATGTGAAAGCTCTAGACTAGTCAAGACATACCAGTACCAAAAATGGGAAGCAAAACCTGTAATAATACAGAGGACCTTGTACACTACTCAACAGCTCCTTGCTGTGCTGCTTTTTTATCTATAAGACAACTGTGGTTTACTCAGCCGCTCTCGTTATCTTGGTTCTTGATGATTCCTTATGGCCTTCATTGAATGTCTAATTCATTTGCTGAAAAAATGTGAGGTAAGGCTTAAGAAACTGCCTACTACTTACCATTTGTTATTGTTTATCTTTATTTTTATTTTTTTTTCCATATTTTAAACTGTCCCTTACTTCAAATGTTAAATTTTGCACCCCTCCCTTCTTTCTCATACACCCAACATGAAATCCAGCATTGTTAATTGTATATTCATACCAAGCTATCTAAGTCCTTTTAAAGTTTAATTACGCTTTCTGGATCTCTTTCTTATCTCTAAAAATCAGGAAATCACAGCCACTCACTTTCCCCCAGTGGGATGAGGAAGAGAATCAGAAGGGTGAAAGTGAGAAAAATCATGGGCTGAGGAAAAAAAACAACTTCACAGGTAAAACCTGTGCACGCAAGCAAAGCAAAACAAGTTCCTTCATTCACTGCTTCCCATTAGCAGGCAGGTGTTCAGTCATTTCCAGGAAAGCTTGGCTCATTGCACTTAAAGGTTTCTGGGGAAAACAGGCGTCATAACCCCAAATGTGCCCCCCTCCTCCTTCTTTCCCCAAGCTTTGATTGCTGAGCACAACATCATACAGTATGGAATATCCCTTTGGTCTGTTTGGGTCAGCTGTCCCAGCTCTGTCCCCTCCCAACTTCTTGTGTGGTGTGAGAAACAGAGAAGACCTTGATGCTATGCAAGCACTGTTCAGCAATAGCTAAAGTGTAGATGCATTATCAAGACTGTTTTGTTCAGAAATCCAAAACATAGCACCATACAGGCTGCTATGAAGAAAATTAACTCTATCCCAGCCAAAAGCAGTACAGTTATATAGACTGTGAAATGTTTATAATTGAGACTAACCCTTACCATGCGTTTGTGTAGCCCCTTTTATAAGGAACTATACACTCACTTGTATCCCCTACGATTTATGTGATATTTTTTTTTTCAGTGATAATCCCAGTAAGTACTAACATAGTGATGTCTTGACTCTCCAAATAACTTTTATTGGAGATCTTCACCAACATATTCCTTTACCACTAAACCCGAAGATCCTAGCTCTTAATTTGCCTCATAGAGTGCTATACAGCCTAACCTTATGTAGGGAAGTATTTTTTTCTTAGAATTTGGTTCTGAACCTGTGAAATACTGAGTTTGACTGACCTTCTTGACTCTAATGACATAAGTGGGGATTGAAATCTTTGAGCTCTTTATTGTTTTAGATCCCCTCGTTTCTTTAATCTCAGAAGATGACTTCCAGTCACACATGGTCAGCAGGGTACTAGCCTTTCTAACATACTCTTTAGAGCGGTTTCAAACATCTGACTTCTTCCAACCCTCTCATATCAATGAGATTTCTCCTTCCTGGTAAAAAAAACAACTATTCAATAGGTCTCATAACAACTTTAGTTCTTTGACACACTGTTTAGTTTGTTGTTCACTGACAGTAAATTCTAGCATTATAGTTCACTGTGTGATCCTGCACTATTCTTGTTAATTATACAGTGAGATGATCAGAAGCTGAGAGATGTAAAATAAAGGAAGTGAAGCAATGCCTCAATCCAAGGCTACATTTCCTAGTTTGCTGTTCATATGGATAATAGCATTACCTAAAAATTAAAAATAAATAAATAAATAAAACCAGCAGGTATCTCTTTGAAGCCTGGTAGACAGAAGCCTATCCTAAATACTGCTGGGGAGGAGAATGCTAATATGGATTTAGACTTGAAAGGATAAAAAACAACAAAGGCATGTCCAGCAAGTTGCCAGGAAAATTGTCTGACCTGCAAGGGAAAATGAACAAAAACAGATAAGCAGAGCAAAAAGTACAAAGCTCAGAATTCACAGAGAGCACACCTGCAGAAATTATATTGCTGAAATTAGAAAATCTAGAAAAAAGTAAATGTAGAAATGATGTCACAAAAACAGGTGTGCTGGTGTGGGTTAGGAAGGCTCTAGTGAAGGTGGAAGTGCCCTTAAAATACTTTTTCCACATTTTAAAAGCTGCCTTTCCTTAATGAGAATCCATGTATGCTTTCACTGGAAAAAATAACCCCAGAAAATGTTCCAAACTTCTGGAAATTCTCCACAATCAAAATTAAAATAAATTTTAAATAGGGATACTCTTGGGATTTGCAATAAGACAATCCAACACAAAAGTATGTGTCAGCATGGTATTCTTATATTTATGTGATTGAGTGGAAATTCAATGCTACTCAGGGGAGTTAGAAGAAATTAAAATAATGGTTAGTTGACAAAACAATTTCTTTCAATGACAAGAATAGATACTGAGCCATTTCCAGGGATTTTAAAAGAAAACATTTAGTCAGTTTCTTCTCTCTCTTAAAAATAAATAAATAAGTAAATAAATGGGGTGGGGAAAAAGAAGAAAGAAAGAAAGCATCCCACTAAAAATGTTTATGAAAACCACAAAGAACCTCCTTCCCAACATATCACTAAAGAAATCCAAATGTACTGGCTATTGAATATCAGTGACAGGAAAAAAATATACTTAGCAACCTGTTCAGATGCACAAAGGACAGAAAATCACGGGACAAAAATGGGACCTGTAGAGCAAATCAGTTAAATTTCAAACAATCTGATCTCAGTGCAAGTCTTCCTAGTGTAAATACAGGCAGTTTGAGCAAGGGTGCTGAATCTTTTCCATCACCAGCAGCACGCCTGCTGACCACTTCATGGGTGCCCACAAATGAGGGCAAAATGGCCTGGGCACCAGCAAGTGGGGACCTCAAGGTGCATGCATGGGACCTCAGGGGAACGGCAAGCAGGGACCCCTGGGTGCACATGTATTACCATGCTAGGGGTTTTCTCCTCTACATGTGCATTGAGGGTTGCAGAAAGCAGCCTGGCACGTGTACAGCTGGAGCACCTGCATCTCCTGTTGTCAGTGGGTGCGTGTAGGGACTGTACCCCACAGGGAAAGGGTTTACTGGTAACCCACAAAGCCTATGATGTATGTGTTGGGGAGTGCATTTGAGCACAGGAATGTGTGTGCCTGTATTTGTGTGTCTGTGGGTGTGATTAGAACTTCTTAAGATTTGTTTCTGAACGTTGTTTAGAAATTTGTACGTGTTCATTAACATTTTGTGTCTGTTACTGTGGTTTGTCAGTTGTCTTGCTGATACAGATCCTGAATGCATAGTTCACTGATTGCAAGTTAATTACATGCCATTAATAAATCAATACGCTGCTTCGATCTTATTCTGACTTAAACTACATGAACTGAGCAGTTTTTCCCTGCGACAGGCATCACAGGGGTGTTTTATATTTGTGGGTTTTTTTTTCTTTTTTTTTCTAGTAGAGGCAACACTGAATTTGTCTTCACTCTGAGCTGATTAAAACCCGTGAGAAGAGCTAGAGTAGTGCCCAGCATAGACTGACATTGTGGACATGATTTATCAGCTTGGCCTCAAAACTCTGCAAACACACTTTCATGGCTCTGGGATGAGCTCGAAGCTCAGCCTTGAGCAAACCTGAACCTGTTCAAAATACCAGAAAAGTAAGACTACATTTACATTTACTTCGTTTGTCATATTAAAAAAAAAAAAAAAGTTTGTGGAAGCTGTCTATTATGTGGATATCAATGCAAAGTAGAATCAATGAGAATATCTGCTCTGTCTTGCAATCAAAAGGAGACCTATACCATTTTTTGCCAGAACTGAATTAGGTTAGAGAACTGGTGATCAGTCTAAAAAAAGTTGAAAAAATTATGCACGGCTAACTAAAGTGTGTAAAGAGCAATATCATTTGTACGATGTGAAATATTTCTTTCATTTTCCTCAACACTGCATACTGTGCTCAGTCTCAGCAAGCACATTGCATTTCATTTTCTGAACTGCATTTCAGAAATGCAGTATGGACCAGTTTCAAAAGAATCTAAAGGAGACCAACTGGGAATTATATGAGATCTAGAAAGCAAGAGAGTTTGAAACAATTGGAGTAGTTTAGTTTATAGAACAGAAGACTGAGAGGAGATATAATAATGTGAAAAGTAACTGTAGAGAGTAAAGAAGCAGACTGTTCATGTCCTCTGTGGTTACAGCAAGGGTAATGGGTTTAAGTTGGTTCAATAGAGATTCAGCTTCAACTGTAAGGAAAGAAAATCTGTGAGTCCCGTCACCACATTTAGGGAGGCTGTGTTTTAAACAGAACATCTGTGAGGAACAGTTAATCTTGTATTGGAGCAGCAGAACAGACTTCTTTGTCTTTGTTCAGTCTCAGTTTTTTTTTTCTGACTATACAGTTCTTCTGGATCACATGTAAGTGATGGAAACCTTCCTGTGGTTTGTAGTGTTACAGGGACTGCATGTGCTGTTCCATCTACAGCAACATGACATAGTGCTCTGATGATAGCATCTGAAAAAAATCAGCCACAGAGTCGTCTTCCTTCACTCTTCATAGAATCACACAGAATCACAAGGTTGGAGAGGACCTTCAAGATCATCTAGTCCAACAGTCATCCTATCACCAAGACTACCCACTAAGCTACTAAACCATATCTTGTGCCAGGGAGTCCATGCTTAGGTGGCCAGAGAGGCCTGTGGATACACGTTGTGCCATAAAGGCACTGCCATGGAATGGCAAGGCTTTCACCCAGGCATAAACTGTGCCTGTGAAAACCAGAAGGGAAATGAAAGGGAAACTCGCTTCCTTAAAAGGTGGTGGAGACCTGTCTGTAGTCTGACAAAAGAACTCAAGGAAATCATGTTTAGAAAGGCAGAAATTGAAAATGAAATGGCACTGGCTGAAATAACAGAAACAGAATTATTGTGAAAGAATTTGTATTCATGTGTGAATTACAGCTCTTTCGTTACAAAGTTAGTGCTGTAACCTACAAGATTGGAGGTTATAGCAGCACACCATCTTATTATATGAAAGAGAACTGTATTTTGTAATAGATAAAGAGCAAGCTGTTAAAAACTGAGGGGGGTCAATAATAAGAAATTATGTTTAATTTTGAGGGAAAATGTAGAAGCACAAAATACTAGCCCTATAAATGAGGGAAAGCTAGGAATTGAGGAAAGGTGAATGGAAAAGCCTTGGTATTTTATCAGCTGAGACATGCAGAATGGTATCATGAGGCTGGTTTCTAGCCTTGAATCCACATACAAATTACCCTTTTATATTCAATATCGTTCTGTTGGTTTGTAGCATGCCATGTCTGGGTAAATTAGCTTCTCAAAAAAAACATTGCAGTGCTGCTATTCAGAGCACAGTCTAACCATGTCACAAGGTGATGTACAGCACTTCCACTGTGTTATCTACTGATTTATGTCAGTGAATTATAAAGCATTTGATATGTTAATAGAATGGCATGTTTTGTTGTTTGCAAGAGTTGTGGATTTGCTGTAGAGTCATAGCAGTACATTTTACTGAAGTAGAGCACACTTAGTACTGCGGAAATGAACCTTGCAAATAAATATTCACTCATGCACAGAACAAGACTTTCCTTCTACTCTTACAGAAAACACCCATAACATTGTTTGATAATAACATGATAGAAAGGATCAGCCTCCATTTATACCAATGACTAAGCATGACCCATATCCTCCAAAATCAAACTTAATTTTCTTTTAGTTCGTTGAATATCTTGTGACTCTCCTAAGGACTAATTTCAAGTACCTTCACAGTATTCTTCTTTTCTGGATTAGTAAATCTCTAAATTCTAAAATATGTGGGATGAGACAATTAAATTTTTCACTGTTTAGCTACAGCAGTAAAACAGAATCACTTTTTCCCATGTAGCAGACAATCCAACAGAAACAGATAATACTAAGTTAGTGGCATCCCCTGAATTACAGAGGCACATATGGGGTAAGCACCCCTTACATAACTAGCCTTACTTAACTCATCTCCACCCTCTTTCCACCAGCAGAAAAATTTCTAGTTACACAATAAGAGTATTTTGTGATATGCTGGTATGTCCCTTTCTGGCTCAGTAAATCACAGCACTAAGGTATCTATATTGGGTCAGGAAAGATGGAAGGTGAGCTGCACTGTTTTCAGCAATTAATAAAGATACAGATATCTTAATAAAGGGTAGAAATAGTGACATGAAACTAAAGAAATTGACATTAACTAATCTTGCAGTGATCACTTTGCCAGAACCTTAACAGTGTTAAGATATCAAATTACCACTAATTTCAATCAGATAGGTTGAATCCCTCTGGAGATACAGCTTTAGATACCTTAAGTAAACCTGGGAATATGGATCATTGTTCATCTTTTGCTACATTCCTCCCCCACATTTTCCTTCTTTCTTATTTTCATACTCTGCCTTAGCTCATCTCTTCTAATGTATTTTGAGAAACAGTATAACACAGAATTAGTAGAGTTGGGAAGGGGCCTCTGCAGAACTCTTAGTCCAACCAACCCCACTACTCAGAGCAGGGTCATCTTGAGCAGGCTGCCCAGGGCTGGGTCCAGTCAGGTTTTGAATATCTCCACAGAGGGAGTCTCCATATCCTGTCTTGGCAACCTGTTCCAGTGTCTGACCACCCTCACAGTGAAAAGCTTTCTTTTCTATTTAAATAGAATTGCCTATATTTCAGTTTGTGTCCATTGCCTCTTGTCTTTTCACTAGATACCATTAAGAAATTTTCTGTGATTTCTTTACTCCCCTCCGCCTGCCACCAGGAGACTTTTATTCACATCGATGACTTACGTTCTTCAGGCTCTCTTAGACCTTTCCTTGTAGGTCAGACGCCCCAATCCCTTAATAATCTTCACAGCCCTTTTTTGGACTCAATTCAGCATGTCAATGTCTCTCTTGTACCGGGGACCCTAGAATTCCAGATGGGTTTCACCAAGACTCAATAGATGGGAAGGATCACCTCCCCTGAGCTGCTGGCGATGGTCCATCAAATGTAGCCTGTTAGGCTGTTGGTCTTCTTTGTCACAAGGGCAGGCTTATGGCACATAGCTTGTTGTCCACCAGGACCCTCAGGTCCTTCTCTCCATAGCTGCTTTCCAGCTGGTTGGTCCTCATCCTGTACAGGTGTGTGGGGCTGTTCTTCCCCTGTGGCTAGTTTATCAGCCACTCCTCCCAATTTTTTATCATTTGCAAACTTGCTGAAAGTGCACTCTGCACCATTGTCCAGGTAATTAATGAAGAGGTTACACAGGACTGGATGCGGTATCAACACCCAAGTACGCAACTAGCAACCATTCTCCAACAGGACCTCATGCTACTGATCACAACCCTTTGAGACTGGAAGTTCAGCCAATTTCCAGTTCACCACACCACCCACTTATCTATCTTGTACTTCGTTAGCTTGTCTATGGGGATGTTACGGGAGACAGTATTAGACAGTAGTGAGGACCAGCTACTCCCTACAGGACAGGGAGACAGAAACTGAGTGTGAAAAGATAACCAGAAGCTCAGGGGGTGTTACCAGCCAGGATGGCAGCCCCTTAAAGATATGAGCAGGGCAGACCTAGAGATCATGGCCAGGTTCAACCCTGAGTCCTGATAATAATGAGAGTTTATGGTAATGAGGCAGGTTCAACATCAAGCCAAGTCAATCCACAGGCCACACTCCCAGAATAATTGAGCAGGGACATGTTAACAGGGATGGGCTAATACCAGGATATCAGCCCAGGGCCAGGCAGTGCACAACTGTGACAGATATTCCTTCAACATAGCTCAGTCAGGAACAGAAGACCCCAGGCTGAGATGAAGAGGGTGTGGTTGTAGACTCCAGGTGGAGCTGGTCAGGGCTATCAAGGCGTATAAAATGTTCTCAGGGTGTGTCAAAAGCCTTGCTTAATTCACAATAACCAACATTCACTTCTTCTCTCTTGCCCACCCACCCACCCACCCAACTAGTCAACCAACCAACCAGCCAACCAGTCATCTCAATATGGCTATCCCACTGACAACCAGAAGGCTATCGAGTATGATTACCCCTCACAAATTCATGCCAACTGCATGAACAGATTGTTGACTTTCACGTATTTGGAAATGGTTTCCAGAATGATTTACTCCGTCACATTTCTAGGAATTGGAAGGATGACTCACAGTTCCCTGAATCCTCCTTGCCTTTCTGGAAGATAGGAGTGACTTTTGCCTTCTTTTGGTTCTCAGGAAATTTCAGTGACTCCTTATTTGTGTGCATGTTTAGGGTGGCCCGCTTTCTTCACCATGTTTTGTAGTCTTCAGACTCTTTTGTCCACAGGCAGTACTTATTACCAGAAAAGAATAGTAATGATACATGCTCATACCATCCACCAGGCAGAAATTTTCAACACTCTGTCATAGACATAGACACTGACACACATAGGCCTGACACAATTAACAGATAAATGAGATTCATTCTTTCAAATGGAAGAGTCTTTTCATTGCAGAAGAAAGATCCGTAATGGTATGCTAAAATCCCCATCAGTCAGGATACACAACAGAATGACAAAAATAAAGCTTTGGCTGACAGAAGATGTGTTGCCATACTAGAAATAGAAGGAAAAAAAAAAAAAAGGCAAGGCTGTTGCCTTCGTCAAGGTTAACCCTGAAATAAATACATTTGTTAAAATTTTTCTTTTCATTTCCTGTGACACAGAATGATAAAAATGTTCATGCAAAAACCTTCTTAGCACCCTAACAATTAATTAGACCTATATAGCAGCAAAAAATAATCATTCACAAATAATGAATTAGCAAGACAATAAATCAAAATAATATGCCTTTGCTTATCCCAACTTTACTCTTATACTCTGGCTAGAAATGAGTGAAAAATTAGCATTTAACAATGCAATCGCTAAATGCAATCTTTCCATCATTGTAAATTCTATATACATCAGTGGACTTTGGTTCTTTTCAGTTGTGTGATTATTTGAAATTATTTCACTCATGATATATAAAGTTTTATTTTAAGCTATAGGATAACATTCACAGAAACTTCCACTTTAAATCTTCAGTGTGCCCATTTTGTATTTGGCTGCTTCAATTGACATGCTTTATAGCAGGTGATCATTGCATCAGAAATCACTAAAAACTTGTTCTGTGCTGATCAGAAGGGTTGTAGTGTCTGTTACCATGAACAGTCCAATGGATGGAATTTTTCTTTCATAAACATTTAAAAGTCAAAAACAACAGAAAGGCCATCAAATTAATTTATTATTTTCATTCAAGTGTGCTCTATAGTATTTGGCCTGCTCCGGCATTCTCACTGAGCACCAAATGCTTCATTTTGCCAAGTACAATGCAAAATGGACTTAGAAACATAAATATTGTTTGATTGTTGACACTTCATCTCTGATATTAAACGCGTAAGTACTCAATGTTTCTTTGCAAAGGAAGGATGGTCTTGAGTTTATAGGTTAGGAATACGAGTCCTGACTCTGTCACAGCGATTGGCATCTGAAGTCCTAGACCCAGAAACTCAAAGTTATTTAAATCTCTGAATCTTGATAAAACCAACAGGAGCAAGGTGCCCATGGTAGGGTTCATAGCCATTGCCATTAAAATGATGGATAAATAAAACTCTTTTTTTTTTTTTTTTTTAAATCAAATTTCTTGGTCATATATTCGTAACAATAAACTCCTGAGGTAAGAATGATCTTGCAGCTAACATTCTGTTGTTCCAGCCTTAATAGGGCCTTTGGCTAATTCACTGTTGTAAAGATAAAATGCAGTTCACCAAATACCAGTATAATTCAGCACAAATATTTCTATATTCTTTTATAAGGTTTTGACAGGACCCATCAGTATTTGGGGTAGAATTATCTCACCATTGCTCTAATTAAGTTACTACATTATTCTGGAATAGTTCACTTCTAAAATAACAATATACAGTTCTGACTATGCTATAGAATTTCTAGAAATATCTGGAACATGTTGACTGGAAAATTTTCTTTTGCATGCACAGTCTGTGGAGAGATATTCTGTGGCTTGTTTTTTATTTGTTGATATTTGTATTCCTTTTTAATAATTGTTATGCATTCTTTTTTCCACTAACAATGAATTCCATTTACAGCTTTATGTATTTTCATGAAAAACCAACCAGATGTTCTTCATGAAAGTGGACAATTTTTCAGGAACATTTTAGTTTAACTGAAAAGCTATTTCATACTATTAAATGTGGAAAACCTTTCAGCTAGCACTAGTTTTCACAGTTTTCTAAAAGATTGAAGGATACTTTGCAGACCTCTTCCTGAGAGCCAAAGTGGGAATAACAGAGTTGATCTTTTATCTTCTTCTTGGCATTCTGTTGTAGGTATCATTAAGCATAACAGTTTTTAAGTCTTCTGTTTCAGAATACCCATTTACAGAACTCAGTATAAAACCCTGTCTCCTGTGAGAGCACAAAGCAGTTTAAAATGCAACCTGATTTAATATAATTGCCATGTTCCAGTCCCTTACCTCTCTATTTAAGAAAACAATTTTTATGAGTTTGTTATTTTCCTTTTTAAATACACTTTTCAGACGAAATGTAACAGCTAGCAATTTCTTCCTCCCTTGAAAAAAATATAGTGAAAACAAGCTCCCTCTCACACTCACCCTCATTAAAGAAGACACAGAAGAAACACATGTCCTCTCAGCTTAGTCAGAGAGAGCTCTGACAAGGGTGACAGAATGAAAAATTTGGGTTTCATGACAATAGACAGCTCATTGTTTTCTTTCCATTGTTTATGGCTTTCAAGTTCAGAGGAGTACATGTTCTCAGATAGTACAGTCAAATATGCCACCCTCTAGTCTTTTTCTTCAAAGAGCACATCGCAGCACGTGTCACTAAAGTTCCAACACCAATGTCCAGGACAGGCATGTGGAGGGAAGGCACTGAATGCTCCATCTTTAGATCTCTGAGCTAGATACTCTAGCTCTCCTGTTTAGCTGCAGGGTTGCTATTAAAACAGGTTAAAACTGTTTCCCCCCTTCATAAGATACCATTGACAGTAGTGGTAATAATAAATATATTTATATCACCAGCAGCAAGAAAAGCAAGTAGAAGCAGAAGCAAGAAGAGCAGTAGAAGTGTTGCTAGTATTAGCAAATCCACAGTTCCCCAAAATCTATTAGGCATTCGATAGAAATACATCAAAGCCAATACTGAGCTAAATTCTCTATTAATAAGTTGGACCTTCTTCCTACACCCCTTTCTGGCTTCACTCAATGAAATTATGAGATTGGCATAAATATCTGAGGATTTACAGAAATGTACTATATGTGTAATGAGCTCTATTGAACCTGTGGTTTGAAGCCTTGACAATTTACTGAAGACACGTTTTCAAGCTCTGCTTCTCTGCAAATTTGAGATGCAGATTTTAAAAAATAGGAGATTCTCACCTACATCTCCTGCAGCCAAGGTTGTAAGAAAGCGTCACAAATGGTGAGGCTGCCTATAAAATTGTAAGATTTGACAGCATCAGAAAAGACAGTATTGTCCTATTGATGCCAATGGAGTTATACTGATTTCGTACAAGCTGAGAATCTCATCCACAGTTTCTACTGCAAATAATTTATAGTCTAATTAAGAAGTTACTGCTTTGTCAGCATTAAGTAACACAGTAGGTAGAGAACCAGAGTTTTAGAGAGGATACCTCTCTTGAGTCTATATAGTGACCAGTATTACAGGCTAAATTGATCTTGCAACAACCTGGACAACAGCCTGTACAGCTGCAGAAGTCACATAAATTAGGTCTTTTTTTAATCCTTTGAGGCTCTTTCTCTCAAATCTCTGCAATTACAGCCTAGTTCAGCAGTTTAGGAACCCAGCACCAAGCAATGAAGTACCTGTGTATGACATTATGTGCAATCACAGCCTGGGGCAAGTATGAACCATCTTTTCCTTTCTGATGTGTGGAGTAAGAACTTTTTCAAGTTAATGTCATATATTACACCCAGTGCCCAGCAGAGATCCTCCCCTAGATCAATAAATAACATTCTGTGTTTTTGGGGTGGAAAGAGCTTTGATACATTAATGCCAAGATCTTAGTTTAATTATTGCCCATGAATTTGGGCCCCCTGAATTAGTCCTCTGCTTCTTGACATGCAGCAGACAAGTATATCAGACCATGTCAGGCTCAGCAAGCCACCACTAGACAGCAACAAAGAGATAAACGTATCCACCTGAGTCAGTACATCAGGGGAAAGGGATAAAAAACAGTTAATATCCAAATAGATGCTCAGATGAACCACTATGAAGGCTTCAGACTTTTATGATCTACATGTAGAATGACCAGACATCAACATAGCCCAGGAAATATTGATATAATATATACCATTTCTACTAAGTGAACACCATTATTCTTCTCTAAGTACACTGTAGATTCTGAACTGATGACAGAGAATACACAGATTTCAACATGTATATTCTACTGAAGCAGCTGAAATGAAATGCTTGGAAGTGCAACACACAAGTGCCTCAGAGAGGGGGATATTAATAGTACCAGTAGCAGTGCCAGTGTTTGTTTGACCAGCCTAGATTCTTTTGGAAGATGGCATACTTCTCACAAAATGAGTTAGGAAAGAAAAGAAAAAATGATGTGACTGCTGGGTAAAGCTCTGGCCATACCATAAANAAGTTGATTAAAATCATCATGTGAAGGAATCTAAAAAACTGAAGGAAAGCACTGTGAAGGAAGGAACTGAAGGATGAAGGAATTGAAAGCACTGAAGGAACTGGTGGTTATGCTGAGCAAACTGGGAAAGATGTGTCATCGAGACCCTTGAACAATGTGGATAAGGAGAAGACTAAGCAAGACACAGAAAATATTAATAATGCCTTGGAGGAATAGCTATTAAGGACATGAAAAGTCTTCAAAATCTGTATTATAGTATAAAGAGAGAACTGAAAATTATAACAGATAATAAAATAAACTTCTGTCAGAAAAAAAGGTATTATTAGGTGACACCAATTAGTCAGAAGATCCAATGGTTAAAACGGTTTGAAGACAAGTCAGTGGCTAAATCAACTAAAATTCAAACGTAGATCACAACAACAGAATTTATTTGGAACAGACACTTATACAGAAATACCTTAATAT
>VXAL01015242.1:26248-38222 GCA_013399475.1 Chauna torquata
AGGCCATTCTCTGAAGCCACTTGTAGTCCCTTAACAAGCACTTCTGCCAAGAAAAAAATCCTTTGCAAAACTTTCTTAAAGAGAGGGAAAAAAAAAAAAAAAAAGAAAAGAAAAGGCATCTTACTTGCAATGCTGCTGTACCAGTCTAGCAAAAATTGTAGGTTTGTTTCCAGGGGGGACTATACATTTCTAGAGACCTTGTGCAAGCTAAGAAGTTGATAATATCAGTCATGGATGAAGAAGCTGTTGGAATCAGAGATGTAAGCCTGATGAAAACTGAAGTTGAATGTGAGACTACCTCATGGGTGATATAGTCTAGATTACTGCTACTTTGTCAACCTCAGAAAGATCATAAGGGCCCCAGAGAATTGTAGTCCTTGGAGACCTATTCTATTATTTTGTTGAAACTGAGCAAAGTTAATTATTTTTAAATGTTGTTCACTGTAAAATTTGTGACAACCTTGATTAACAGTTCTTTTTCTACACTGGAAAATGTAACAATTAGCTAGCAATATTTCATATACACTCACGAGGTGAAGATACGTGCTGGAAAGGAAAGTATATGAAAAATTCATGTGGACAACCGAACAGTGAATGAGTGAGTTACCATAAAATTAGATTTGGTATTCCATCTCAGGTAAATAAATTGAATAAAGAGATAAAGCAGTTTACTTTTGTGTTAGTCTGTAAAATGCTAGTCAGAAAAAAAAAAAAAAAATGTTTTTTCTTCTCTGACTGTTGTGTCATGAATCTGCAACAAGCAGATGTTCCCCAAAGGGAAATGTAATAAAGTTATCACATTCTTCCCCCTACTTACCTCATCAGTAAAAATTTCTTGCTTTCAGCATTTAGGTCTTCTTAATCTTTTTAATGCATCCTTCTTTTTCCTCTTTTCAACTTTCTTCTTAAACTGATTTATAAATAGTTTTTCAAATTTTAGAGTTGCAACTTTTAGAAGACAAAGGGATCATAAAAGAAATGAGAGAGTAGGGACATAAACTCTTACAATTTATAGATAAGATAATTGATTCCCTCTCTGTTCCATATCCTATCTCTACTTCTCTAGACAAATAGTTAAATACATTGTATATTCTTGTCATTAATGATGACCTTTGAAACCTTGCTGTCCTCAGCTTTGAAGCTCCACTACAGATCTGTCCCAAAGCCAGGAAGGTTGGAAGGTTTTTCCTCAGCCATCCAAGCTATTTGGTTGGTCGTGTGTAATGGACCACTGACAATTGGCCTCTAAGATTGCACCATAACAGTCACTGCAACATAATTCAAAATAGAAAAACACTGTTTTTTACATTCATTAATTCCTTTGGAAATCAGACCATATTAAGATTCCTTTGGAATTATCTCCGATTTTTTTTTTTTCTTTTCTTTTTTTTTTTTTTTTTCCCCTGCCCCTTGTAATGCCCAAACCAGACCTGGCACAGACCAGGACTTGCTTTTTCACATAACTGCAACCTTTGTTTTGTTCCTTTTATCTCATCACTAGTTTGGAGCTGCAGAGATGGATTAGAAGAATGCTTAAGGGAATGGAAATATGTTATGGTGATAAAACTCACCTGAGAAAATAAACCTGGCTGAGAGTTTTGGCTGAGTGACTTGGGTACAGCATCACACTAACAGAGCTATTTTGCCTTAAAAACTTTACCTGAACTGTATTATGTGGGCATACCACCTTGGGTCAGCATTAGCTCAGGTGTCTGTATCAAAGTGTGTAATGTAGACATGCAGGAGACTTAACAGATATGAACTGAATACAGATTTTTATTATAACAAAGTTACCATTATATTACTGAAAATCTAAGACATTTTATCCCAAGTTCATCTCACATCAGACTCTTTTAGATGAAATATAATCCCCAGAAAGTACTGGTTTGTAATGGAAATGCTGTCAGGCCCTTAGCTATAGAAGCTCTACCAGCTTTGCTACGCTACAAGATCCCTAAGTGAATTTTTATTCTCTAATTCAATGAGAGGATTTTGCTTCCAAATCACTTTCAAAATCCTCCAGCTGTGCTATTTCTTAGTTTAAGATAACCACATTACTTTTCAATTAAATTATTCCAATGTTCATATATTTTCTATATTCAATTGTAGTTAGATCTGAATTTTTGAAATATACTGGGATCTGTCCATATTTTGCCTTATAAGTACTCCAGAATAGGAGTTTCATATCATATTTAAGGCTTGTGGATACATAAACTTTAAAGTTACTGTTTCATTTTATCAGTTTCTCTCCCAAAAAAAGCTAAGTAGAACTTGTTTTGTTCTTGCAGGGAAGACAGCAAATATATTAAGATCCGCCATTTTATGTATGAGCCAAGACAGACAGGAATTATGTCAAAGCATGTTGTTGACTTCCCATTAAAGTGACTTCAAACAAATGTCTTAATTTGATATATACCACCTCTTCTAAATGGTGCAGTAATTTGAGAAATAGTTGCCTGAACAGAGATATCTATTGTTCTCTTTTAAGTGTGATGAAGTTTACCAGTTGTCCTGCAGATGCTGGTCCAGAATAATATGAGCTCCTGTGGTTTTTATTTCGTATGTGCGGATGTCTGGGATCCTCCAGGGCATCCTAAACGACACTAGATAGCCATTATGACTATGCTGCTACTTAAGAGTGGCCCTAGGGATACTTTTGAAGAGCAGTTTCATCTTCTCTCTATAGATCAAGTCTGAAGAAAGCCTGAAGCAAGCTCCAAGTTCCTCCAGAGCACAGGGGAGCACATGTTCCATACTTCTTCATTTATAGAGAAGATTATTTTGGGAGTTACTGAAAAACACTTGAAAGACAACAGTCATTGGTCACAACAGGTTCACAAAGGGAAAGTCCTGCTTAGCTAACTTAATGTCCTTTTATGACAAGGTTACCCATCTAGCTGACCAAAGGACGCCAGTACATGTAATCTTTTTGGATTTCAGCAAGACTTTCGATTCTGTTTCTCATAGTGTCCTTCTGGACAAAATGTCCAGCATACAGCTAGAGAAGTACATAACATGATGTATGAACAGCTGGCTAATGGGTCAGGCTCAAAGGGCTATAGTAAACGGGGTTAAATCAGGCTGGTGGCCAGCGACTGGTGGGGTTCTGCAGGGCTCCATTTTGGGGCCAGTTCTCTTCAGTGTTTTTATAAACACTGAAGGACACACGACTCAAATGCATACTAAGTAAGTTTGGAGGTCATACTAACTTAGGAGAAGTTGTTGACTCTCTTGAGGGTAAAGAAGCCTTGCAGAGAGACCTTGACAAATTAGAGGGTAGGGCAATCACCCATTGTACGAAGTTTAACAAGAGCAGTTGCCAGATTCTGCACCTGGAATGGGGCAACCCTAGCTATATGTACAGACTGGGAGATGAGAGGCTGGAGAGCAGACCCACAGAAAGGGATCTGGGGGTTCTGGTTGACGGCAAGTTGAGCATGAGTCAATAGTGTGCCCTAGCAGCCAAAAGAGCCAAACGCATCCTGGGGTGCATCAAGCACAGCATAGCTAGCTGGTCAAGGGAAGTGATTGTCCCACTCTATTCTGCACTGGTGCTGCCTCACCTCGTGTGCAGTATGGGGCATTGCTAGATAAGAAGGACATGAAACTATTAGAGAGTGTCCAAAGGAGGGCAACAAAGATGGTGAAGGGTCTAGAGGGAAAGACGTATGAGGAGCAGCTGAGGTTGCTTGGTTTGTTTAGCTTAGAGAAGAGGAGACTGAGGGTCAACCTCATGGCGGCCTGCAGCTTCCTCATGGTGGGGAGCAGAGGAGCAGGTGCTGATCTCTTCTCTCTGGTGACCAGTGATAGGACCTGAGGGAACAGCACGAAGCTGCATCAGGATAGGTTCCAACTGGATATTAGGAAAAGGCTTTTCACTGGGAGAGTGATTGGGCACTGGAACAGGTTCCCCAGGGAAGTTGTGATGGCACCAAGCCTGCCTGAGTTTAAGAAGCCTTTGGACAATGCAGTCAGACGTATGGTTTGACTTTTTTGTGGTCCTGTGTGGAGCCAGGAGTTGGACTTAATGATCCTCGTGGGTCCCTTCCAACTCAGGATATTCTAAGATTCTATGATTTTATACCATAGAGCAAACTGCTTCATTAACATGCCACCAGACATACTTGGACAAGCACTCCATAAGCAATCTTCAAGCTGTCCACAAGCAGCCTTATGAACAGAAAGTAAGCAACGTGTAGACCATGGAAGCTCTGCAGCCGCTCCAGAGCAGAGTACGAAAAACCCATTGACGAGAGCCAAAAGCATTTTTAGGCAGATAAATCTCCAGCCTGTTCACTATCCTTGTGGCCACATTTCCTGGGAAAGATTTCTGAATACTATGTGCTCTGTAGAAGTAGGTTGTCACACTGAAGATTGAGAGCACACCATTGCCATTATAACTTTGAATGAAAGTTGTTCTACTCCATTGTTTTGTGACATCAAGACAGTTGATGTGTCTCAGAGTGTGACTGTCATTAGCAGTATATTTTTGGAGGGTGGCTGGGGGCTCAGATTTCACAAGACTAAGCATTTTGATGAGATTTCTGGGTCATTCCTTTGGATTCAGAAATCTGATTTACATATAAGTATACTTTTAGTTATTTTGGATTTCAATTTATATCCAAAGATAATATTGTAGAGAATAAGCTGTACTGTTAGCAAATTTGCGTAGGAACATATATATCAGGCTTAGAATGAAACTTGTGTTCTCAGCCTTAATTTTGGTGGTTTAAGGCTAAATTTATCTCCTTAATTTAAGCAAGGAAGGGAGGATTTACTCAGAGATTAAAATGTTGATTTTTAAACATCCGTATGTGGATTTCTAGGTGGACATTAAGGGCAGAACACTGAACATGCATGTCAATTTTTATAGTACCACTGTGGGATAACGTTACAAGGCCTCCAGCTGTCAAACCAGAATATTACAGGGTCTTCTTTAAGTCATGTGTCAGAGCTGCCAGCCCCATGAAGCACCTCAGTAACCTCCAAGCATCTCAGCAAGGCTTCTGTGCTGAAGCAATTAAATCACCTCCTACTTATCTTTGGTCTAAGCCAAATCACTCTCTAGACTACTGATTTCATTTACTGGAGTTCAGACTTCTAGTGCTTGTTGACACTTACTTGTGCTGGACACCCAAACATAGATATCTCAGTCTCAAATGAATCATAGAATCATAGAACAGTTTGAGTTGTAAGGGACCTTACAGATCACCTAGTTCCAACCCCCTGCAATGGGCAGGGACACCTTCCACTAGACCAGGTTGCCCAAAGCCCCATCCAACCTGGCCTGGAACACTTCTGGGAAGAGGACATCCACAACTTCTCTGCACAACCTGTTCCAGTGCCTCACCACTCTCACAGTAAAGAATTTCTTCCTAATATCTAATCTAAACCTACTCTCTCTTAGCTTAAAGCCATCACCCCTTGTCCTATCACTACACTCCCTGATAAAGAGTCCTTCCACAGCTTTCCTGTAGGCCCCTGTTAAGTACTGGAAGGCTGCTATAAGGTCTCCCAGGAGCCTTCTCTTCTCCAGGCTGAACAGCTGTAACTCTCTCAGCTTGTCTTCATAAGAGAGGTGCTCCAGCCCTCTGATCATCCTTGTGGCCCTCTTCTGGACCTGCTCTAACAAGTCCATATCTTTCTTATGTTGGGGGCCCCAGAGCTGAAATTGGTGCTCAAGGTGGTGTTTCATGAGAGTAGAGTAGAGAGGGAGAATCACCTCCCTTGACCCGCTGGCCACACTTCTTTTGATGCAGCCCAGCATACGACTGGCTTTCTGGGTTACAAGCACACATTTCTGGCTCATGTTGAGTTATTCATGAACCAACATCCCCAGGTCCTTCTCGTCAGGGCTGTTCTCTACCCACTCATAGCCCAGCCTGTATACATGTTTGGGATTGCCCCGATCCAGGTGGAGGACTTGCACTTGGCCTTGCTGAACTGCATGAGGTTCACATAGGCTGCACCATACAGCTTGGTGTTGTCCGCAAACTTGCTGAGGGTTCACTCAATCCCACTGTCCAAGTCACTGATTAATATGTTAAATAATACCGGTCCCAATACAGACCCCTGAGGGATACCACTCATTACTGGTCTCCACCTGGACATTGAGCCATTAAATTCCATGAAATTCCACCCTAGGGATTCACAGTTGTTTTAATACCATTTGAGATCCTTGCACTGAGACTTAAACAACCAGACCCACTTTGTAATGAAGAGGAGAACTATCATTTCCAGAGGGTAATTAATTTAACCTACCTTAGGTGCCTATTTTAAGAGTGGAATAACCCTCTTGAATATTACCTGAGTAGCTTAGAGTCAAAATAGCTAAGATTAAGGTATGATGTTTCCTACTTTGACTTACTTCCAAATCAACATTTTTAAATTCTGAGAAAAAGAGAAGTCTACAATGAATAAGTTCCTGGATTTTATTTTTAATTAGCAAGGAGTACATATTTGTCTTCACTAAATTGTTACCTCACTTCAGAGATGTGAATTTACAAAGAGTCAAACTTTGGGAGCTTTGAATAAGCCTCTAATCAAGCCAAGTGAAACATACAGACTTTGATGTAAAGCAAACATCACAGAGTGCTTACAATGACTTTGGGCCATTGCCATAGTTTTCACAGTTTCTGAAGCAGAAATCCAGACAGGAGGATGATCTTACTAGTGGAAGATGTTATACAGTGTATTGTTGAGTATACCTATCCCAGAAAAGTGATAAACTTTAGACAATCTGCACAAGAAGGTTTTAGACTAAAATGTAGGACAGGCTCATGGTGTAAAGAAAAGAAGAGATCTGTCCTTCATCTGGCTTCCTGTTTTCACTTTGTGTAAGTCTTACTACCTTCGTCTGTCTCCTGTCTTTCTTCTTGCAAAAGAAGACATAGATGGTCTCCACCATCTCCAGCACCCTTTTATAGCATTTCCATAGGTGGATCATCAGCTCCTGTATGTTCTATGTTTTTGTTATGTCCCTGGATGATTCCAGACCTGAGGGATTCAGCTGATCTTTATGATGGGGAGACTTTACAGACAGTGTGAGAAGGGAGCACATACATCTGTAATTTCACTGGTGTCCTTTGTCTGAAAGTAACATTAGCCCATAATGACAGTGTATTTGTTGATAGCTTCAGTGACCTTTTCCC
Organism: Chauna torquata; assembly: GCA_013399475.1. Taxonomy (NCBI): domain Eukaryota; kingdom Metazoa; phylum Chordata; class Aves; order Anseriformes; family Anhimidae; genus Chauna; species Chauna torquata. Next base: position 33,400 of record VXAL01015242.1, read on the forward strand.
TGAAGGTCTTACATAGCTGAGTATATTAAACACACTCTCACACATACAGTAGCTTGCTTTATTCATCCATCTTGTCTTCTCTAGAGGGATTTTTTTCCATTTTGATGTGTTGCTCACCTTGTTACGACTCATCTTGTCGGCTAGTTCCTCTGTGGTTTCAGACATTTTATGCATGGTTGCTTATGTCTTGTTTTCAGATTCTTTCTGCCTAGGCCTGGAATAATTTTTGTCGATTCAATCCTACACTCCATTTCCCGTTTATAAAATTTTGAATTAATTTTTGCTGTATCTTCCCACCTACTTTCAAACACTGCCTAGGCTTAAACACTGGAGGAGTGGTACTAGCAGTGGGGGCTGGAGAGGTAGAATTTACTGAAGGGGATAAAAGTGAAAAAGCGATGTGAAACTTGTGACAGTACAGCACTGTCTGAGGCTGGCAAGGCTAATGGGACCATCTACGTCACTGAGAGTTTAGGCACAGATCTGAAATGCTCTTATACCTATGCATGCAGTATGAGGAACAAATGTGTCAAACAGGATAAACTGGAAGCTTTGGTCCATTCCCAGAGCTATGATATCATTGGTATTAGTGAAACTTGGTGGGAGGAGTCCCACAGCTGGAGTGCTGGGATGTAGGGCTATTGGCTGTTCAGGAGAGATAGGCAGGGCAGGCGAGGTGGAGGTGATGCAGTGTATATAAAGGAGAGATTAGACTGTACAGCCCTTGCAGTTTGGGATGATGCAGTAGAGAGCCCCTGGGAGAAGATGAAAGGGAAGGATATTACTATTTATCTTTACTATCCATCAGACATGGTCATGGGTGTCTAATATTGATCACCCACCCAGGATGATAGCACAGATAAGCTATTCTATAGGCATTTTGCAGAAATCTCTGGTTCAGTTGCCCTCATCCTTATGGGAGATTTCAACTTGCCAGACATAAACCGGGAATATCATACTGCTGCAACAAGCAAGTCTGGGAAATTCCTGAAGCATGTTGAAAATAATTTCCTGTCACAAACACTTAGTGTGCCAACTACAAAAGCTTCCCTCCTAGATCTGTTGTTTGAGAATAGGGAAGGCCTTGTGGGAGATGGTGATGGTAGGTGGCTGTCTTGGCCACAGTAATCATGAAATAGTTGAGTTTAAAATTTTTGGTGTAATGAGAATAAAGATCAGCAGAGTTGCCAGCATGGATTTTAAGAGAGCAAACTTTAAGCTTCTTGGGGAGCTAATTGGCAGTGTCCCCTGGGAATCTGCTTTAGAGGGGTTAGGGGTCCATGAAAGCTTGTGATCTCTGGAAGCAAGATCAGCTCTTTGCAATTTTGTACGCTGTGAGATCAGATTTCCAGAATTGAAGAATAATTAAATGTCATAAAGGGAGTGTAGAGATGGGGTTGTAGAGTAGACAGCTTCACAAGTGGAACATGGGAGACTTTTTCATAAGTAGCAGTCTCCCACTCTCAGACCTTCACTCTAAAGTGGAATTTGAACTAATATGGACATCTGTGGGGAGATGACATAGGACTGAGTAGAGAGATTAGGAAACTCATAGATTGCACTGGTGACAATTTCTTTATGTGAACTCTAGAGAGGCCAGCCATGGGTAATACTGAATTTGTCTTGCTGCACACAAATAAAAGAACCATGTTGACATTGGTTTGAAGCTTCAAACTCTGTTAACAGTCAAGAGGAATCCTGGAGGTTAGGCAGCAGGGTTAAGACTGTCAGGAGTGCAGCATTTAACTTGTTTAGGGAATTGCTATGCAGAATACCCTGGGAAGGCACCATAAGTAGTGAAGGTAGCAAGGAGAGCTGGCCTTCAAGAATAAACCATCCTGTTTTGCAGAAGGACTGAGAATTTTACAAGAAGACTAGAATAAAATTTTGTGTGAACTGACATTAAAAAAGGGAGCATACATGAGGTGAAAAAAAGGATAGGCAGCAAAAAAGGGGTATAAAAGTACATTCTAGTAAAAGAGTTGGATTAGTGCCCTCTCTTTTGATATTCCCTCCCACTGCGACTGTATAATAGAGCCTCAGGTAGGATCAGACAGAGCAATGTGGAAAGGGTGCCTCTGAGAAGAAGGCTGAAAAGACAAATAAGTGTTGGAAAAGGGGAACATGTGTGTCATCACGCCAAACACAGGCAGTACTCTTCATCTGAAACACTCTAAGTTTTTATCTAGTGCAGCAACACAGGTGTGAGTTTTCTGTCCTTTAAGTGCTTGGTGAAAGCTCGGTCTCTTTTCTCAGGTGACAAGCTCAAGAAAATGGTCTCAAGTTGTGCCAGAGGAGGTTTAGATTGGACATTAGGAAGAATTTCTTCATGGAGAGAGTGGTCAAGCTTTGAACTGGTCTGCCCAGGCAAGCGGTGGAGTCCCCATCCCTGGAGGTATTTAGGAGATGTGTGGACGTGCCACGAAGGGACACGGTTTAGTGATGGGACATAGCTTAGTGGTTGGACACGGTGTATCAGATTGATGGTTGGACATGATGATCTTGAAGGTCTTTTCCAACCTAGATGATGATTTTACTTTAATAAGAATCTCTCCACTGGCATAATAAGAATAATAAGAATATCTTCACTGGCTTTGGTTTCAGATCCCTGTATGTTAAGGATTCTACGTGATGAGTCAGGGAATGAGCAATCAGGCAATGGAATTTTTTGAAATCTCATTATCTCAACAAGAGGTGTTTGCCTAAACAGGTTTTAGTCTCTGTTTCCAGATGTGACATCTGCACCTTTGTGGTTCTCTTTGTTTTTCCACATTTTGCACAGTCCTGTCATAAAACTCTTTGGTAATACAAGACAGTCTGGAATTAAGGTGTCAGTAATAGCAAGAGTATCCATTATTCTATTAGAATGTTATTTTAACATCCAATATTCTATTAGGAAAAAGCTTTTTGATTCCTGTAAATTTCAAGGATTAATCAAATTTTAGCCCATCACCTGCACCATTAGCCTTAAGCACTATGAAAATCTTCTGCATAATCTACTGAACATAGAACCAAGTTAGTTAAAAGGATTTTTTTCCCTTCTGATATCGCATAATCATATTTAGGAAATTTGAATCTGCAGTTCTAAGATTTTCCACTGCTGCGATTCACAAACAAATTGACCAGGACATACCTCTCTTTTATAATCACTGTCCTCCTATAAAGACTACTCTGCATCAGAGGTTATTGCTTAAAAATATTTCCAACAGGCCCAGGAGAAAGCTGGAAATGTGTAATCCCTCGTTTTCATGAAGACAAATTGCATTTTAAAATTCTCCTAATGAAACAGCATTCATCAGCCTTCCTTCATCTATCTTTTCAGAGTGAGTTTCAGTGCGCAGATAAGAAGATTAATGCCTCTGAACTTTCCAACACTTTTTTACGGTGTTATAGTAGTACCACAGTGAGATGAATTAAATCAATATGGTTACTACTGAATCCAGAAACATTTTCACATATTATGTTATTTGTCCCTTCTGCCTCTTTATTATAGGTCAGTAAAGATAAAATAAAACTATTTTGAATCTGATTTGAACTTTGAATCTCATTTCAATACCTAGGACTCTTAATGAGTGGAATGAGTAGGACAAAGTTCATCAGTATAACAATTCTTTCAAGTTCATGTGTCTGTGTGATTATGCAAGTGTATGTATGTGTATATGTATCCACCAGACAAGTTTTCTTTGTTTGTTTCTAAATACTTACGGAGTTTGCTGTCTTCCTAATTAGAAACAACAGAAGAATTTCCGCGTGGCTTGTCCTCTGCATTTTGCCACAGTATCCATAATTAATAGTTGTCTTGGAATACTGACTGTTGTGCCACAAATGCCATCTTTCCAGCTCCCTGATTGTATGACCTCACAGAGCTGAGCTCCCAGAGTATTTACTCAGGCCAGAAAACGCCATGATTACAAGTTTCAGCTGTTAAGGGCTGGAATATACTCACTTGTTTTGACTGGCTTGTCATTCCATATGCATTCCCATGGAGGCTAGTAAGGTTGGTGCAGTGTAAATGGCTACCCAATGTTAGTAAAGATAAAATAATCTAATAAATGTGCCTATCAGAAGTAAAGTTGATGGAAAGAATTTCTAAAGAAAAATATTAGGTTAAACTTATTTTCCATCATATAAGAGGTTTCCAATCAGAAACTAAACTGTATGTTGTTCAGAAAAACAAACAAAAACAAAAACAAACAAAAACAAACAAACAAACCAAACAAAAAAACAAGATTTGTCAAAATAATCACAAGTAATCTAGTCAAAATCATACTTCAGAGACCATATATTTACAAGAAAACACCTGTGGCTACTTTTTTTTTTTAGATAAATTTTTTTGCAGAATGTATTTGGTAAATAGTTTTAAATAATACACATAGCTGAAAAAAATCACAATACGTTTGCCAAAATACAGGTAATAAAAAACAATATTGCGTGCAGATCAGAGCTGTGGCAAAATCTGCATCACATCATTCATCATTCATGAAACTACTCCAAGCACTGTTAGCAATACCATGACAGTCAATCAATTTTTTTTTAAGGCAGTGAAAATTCAAGGAAATACCAAAGAAAGCAGCTAAGCAAAATCAGAATCAAGCCTTTGCTTTTTAACATATATATGTATGTATACACACACATAAATGAATCAGGGCTCCAGCACGATGTGCAAAGACTATCAGTGACATATTAGAGCATGGGTTTTTGTCTGTAACTTGCCTCAGTTTGACATGCCTATATTTCAAGGAAGCATTCACATTTCACAAAATGCTGCCACTTCCTTCTCGCTTTTTTTTTGTTGTTGTTGTTTTGTTTTGTTTTGTTTGTTT
>VXAL01015242.1:57254-68829 GCA_013399475.1 Chauna torquata
AAAAATATTTTTAAACCAATGTTTTTTTTCCCCAAAACCCCAAAAAAAAAAAAAAAAAAAAAAAAGTTCAAACGTCATTCTTTTTTCTTAGGATATTTTTTTACTAGAATTTTGATTTAGGATAGTCATAGTTCTCACTGAAAATGATTTTAAGTGGAGATTAGGCTTTAGAAAAAGAATTGCTTGCTTGTATTGATAAAAAGAGGAGTTACACTTATTATACTTAATGCTAAAAAATGCTTTGAGACCAGTTATAATCCTCACTCTTGAGAGATCAATGAAATCTGATCAGAATGAAGCCTTCCTGGGGACAGTCTCTAATGCATTTTCCTAAGTTTCTCATCTGGCCTCTGCTACAGAAAGAATATTGGATTAGGCAAGGTTTTCCTATATTCTTGTGCTCCACTAGCTGGTAGGAAGCGTAAGTTCCTGAGAGAAGGGGCTTACTATATGTAAGAACTGTATGAAGTTTAACAACGATGAGTTCAAAGTCCTGCACCTGGGACAACATAACCAGAGACCAGTAAAGGCTTGGATCTGCATAGCTGGGGAGCAACCTTGCCAAAAGGGACCTGGGGGTCTTGGTGGACAACTAGCTGAATATGAGTCCACAGCGCAACACTGCAGCAGCGAAGGAAGATCGGATTCTGAGCTGCATCCACAGGGGCATAACTAGCAGAGATAGAGATGTGATCATCCTAGTCTACTGAGAACTTGTCAGGCCGCATATGGAGTACTATGTCCAGTTTTGGTCCCCACAATTCAAGTAAGATGTCAACAGACTGGGGAGAGTACAAAGGAGGTCCACAAACATGGTCAATGGGCTGGAGAACTTACACTATGAGGAAAGACTGAAGGAGTTAGGTCTTTTGCCCCTGGGGAAGAGAAAGCTCAGGGGGGACATCATCACAGTATTCCAGTACTTCAGGGGCAGCTACAAAGAGGATGAAGACATTGTCTTCACAATTTGCCGCATGGAAAAGTCAAAGGGTAAGGGGTACTAGGAAAGGTTTTGTCTTGATATAAGAAAGAAATTTTTTACAGTGAGAACAATCAATCAGTGGAAAAACCTCCCCAGGCATATGGTAGAATCCCCATCAAGATGTGATTCGACAGAGTTCTAGGTAATCTCGTCTAGGCTCCCTTTCCCACAAAAAGCTGGACCAGATGATCTTTCAAAGTACCTTCAAACCTGGGCTGTTCTATGATTCTATGATTCTATCTTATGTGTTGATGATATTATTGACCTGTTGATATATTTGCCTCATTTACAAGTCATGAACCCATCTGTGTGTTCTGAAGAACACATTTTTCAGGCATGTTCTTGGAAGTTTTTAATAAAAAATGGTTTAATTACATTTTCACATCCTCAGAAATCCATATGCACAAAAACATGAATTCTGAGAGAGAATATATATCTAGATCATGTTACATATGTCAAATATATTTTAAATCCAATATATTGGGGAAATCTGTAAATTCTATTTTTTCAACAATATAAAGCTTTGATTTCTGTCAACTAGCAATGGTAAGCTAATTTGACAAATAGCAAAATCATTGTATGCATTCTAGAGCCATGTGATAAATTGTAGGAAAGCTCTCATAGGTGCTGAGATTGAAGCATAGTGAAAAAAAATACATCTGAAATGTTTAAGCACAAAAGCATCGCCCATTAAATATTGAGTCTTCATTCTGAATGTGCGACTAATTTTCAGTGTTGCCTTGAGCAACTTACCTAAATGTCGCTGTTCAGTTTGGTGTCTTTAAAATGGAGATACTAAAATTTTCTTTTTTTTTTCTATATATAGGTATCTTTGATTAATTAGTTAATATTTGTAAAATACTCTGGAAATGTAAAGTGTTCTATAAGTATGATGCATTGTTTAAGGAGAGATTTTCATGCATAAATGACAAATTTCTCTAGTCAGTAAATTTGCCAGAGGAATAGATTAAATGCATAAATGAACAAATTCAGAAAGTGAACAGGAGCAAGGTTAGATGTAACTGCAAGGGGGAAGCTGGGCTTTAGATGGGATTGACTGGTGGAGCATCAGATCTATCAATATCAGGCATATTTATGTCCTTTATACACACTGTGTAAACACTGTGTAGATCTATTACAGTGCCTTAGGAGGATGATGTGGCAGTAATACACAAAAATGTTATAGAACTAAATTAAAAGTGGTGGCATTAAACAGGAAGTTGTAGAAGCATATTTTGTATCTATTTGAAAAACAGGTAAAGTATTGAGGCATAGTAGCTTGGTATAATAAAAGCATAATGAATGAAGGGGCAGAGAGCAAACAAAGAAAATATCACCTCGTGGTCATATGCTACAAACTGCTGAAAAAGAGAAGAATCACTGAACTCTGGGAAGCAAAATGTTAACACCTAATCTTTAGATAAATATACAAACACAAACCAAATAAAATAGTTAAGAAGAGAAATCTTGAGACTGAAAATATCAAGATAGTAAATATTTCACCAAAGAAAATATGTGTGTATTTACAGTACATAGAAGATTTCAAGTAGTAAGAAAGAAAGAAAAAAAAACCTCAGATGGCTGATGGATCATTGCAAAAAAAAAAAAGCTCATTATTTGAGATGATGATGTATTTATGCATGGTGAGTCTCTTTTAGCATACAATTCACTTAATGTAAGAACACATACCACTAAATGATTCTTATGAACAATGTCACTTATGAAGATACTGACTGTGTGAACGAATTGTCATTTCCTGCTGTTCATTCAGGTCCATCCTTGCACAGCTTTGCATAACTTTGATTTCTAATTATAGTTAATAGTTGAGATGATGTTTGCACTGACAATGTGAACACATCAACTAGCACACTCATCTATACCCTAATCACTAGCTCCTTGGTTAGCTTCAGTATCCAATATACTGCAATGTTTCCTCAATGGTCCTTATATTGTGTCATCTGAGAATGGATTAAGGTCCTCCAGAGACATTTCCCCAGATGACGATAAATAGTCACTTACAAGGACCAAATCCCACACTGCTCCAGCAGTGTTGTCATCTCTATACATCTTTTCTCTGGTGAAAAGCTTGATCTTGTTATCGATCCCAAACTGACTTGGTAAACCTCCCAAAGACCTAGCTAGTCTTCTAGATGTGAGGGACTTCATTTCCTTCAGTACTGGTGTCAACTTGCAAAATTGCCTTGTGAAATTAAGCACCATCTTTAGTCCATCATATACTGTAAGATCCAGCTACTGTAGAGAATGTTTCATTTTGTTACATTTGGTACATCTCAGACAGCTATATATACATATGAATTTAACAGACTGGAAACTATTAAGACATACTCACTTGAGGACCTCTTTGAATGATTGTAAGATCACCAACGTGAGGAGGAGAGATCTAAAAATTCAGAGATTCTATGACTGCCAGATATCTGACTGAATTGTTTTTGCATCTTTGATTTGTTTATCAGTCGTTTGACATCAGGTGATCTTTCAAGAGGGAAATACATTAAATCATGTTTATATTTCCAGTTTCTGTATGTGGACATATATATAGTATGTGTGCTTACTATAAGTAGCAAAATAACAAGATATGCTTGAGATATTTAAAAAAAAAAAAAAAACTTCACGCATGCAAAATACAGAAAGAAGCAAACATAAGCTACTGATACTCCCCTCCTATTTCTCCCTGTGCCAACAGTTGAGTATATGTCTAGAATAAAGTATGCAGGTCCTCACAGTATTAGAACAAATCTTGACACATTGGAGGAAATTCAAGGAAAAGCAACATAAATTATTAAGGTGCTGAAAGGATTGACTTACAGTGAAAGATTAAAAGAAATAAATATGTATAACTTGTTAAGCAATGACTGGAGTGAGGGAGAGGGGAAGGGACACATTAACTATCTACATATATTTGAAGGCTATAAATATCAAGGATAGAGAGGAATTATTTAAGGTGGTCTTAGTGTATAACCAAGTGTAAATAAGATGCACTTCAAATTAACATTGGTGAAATTAAACCAGAAATGAGACAAACATTGTAAAAATATTACATTCTTTTCAGATGTGGAAGAGTCTTCTAAGGGAGACATGACTCTTCAGAATATTTACCAGCCTTCCTATTTGGCCAGGATGTGGGAAAGATACATTCAAATCTTTATAGCATAAGAAATAGGAACTCAAGTTTTCCAAATTGCCAGTGAGTTTTCACACTGGTGGAGCTTTTTTCTGGTGTTGGTCTATCTGTCTTTTTTTTTGTTCTCTCAGGAGTTTCAGATGGTCTTTTGATTCAGAATGAAAATAAATGCTGAAACCTCTGGTGGTTTTGTTGTTGTTGATGATGATTTTTTTGTTGTTTGCTTTGTTTTGTGTGCTTTTTTTTTTGTTTGTTTTTACAAAACTGAGTTGTTTTCTGTCTAGGCCTGCACTAGATAATTTACCATAGGAAATGATCTTGCCCTGACAAGGAAAGGGATGAGATAAACTAATAAGCTTATTTCATCTGTGATACCTATATTTATGTGACAATTTTTTCAGGAAAACAAAGGCTTCACACTCTCAGACAGTGATCAAAAAGCTCACAAAATAAAACACAAAGATAGAATGCTGAAACAGCCTGACAACACCAGACTTTCAGGCAGTTTTTTTGTCTGTATCCTCTACTCTTATTTGGAAAATGCTCGAAAATGCTCTGATCCCTTTAAACTGCTGGATTACTTGTAAATCACAAAAAACTTGTGGCATTCTTTTTTTTTTTTTTTTTTCTTAAAGCTTCAAATGAGACCAGTAAGGTTGTTCAAAATCTAAACTTGAGTCATTTATGTAATTTTATATTTTCATTCATCAATAATGAAGAATAGTTGGAGTCATACGGGTATCCGGGGACCAACAGTAAAGTAACGTGTTAGGTGACTGAGAAAAAGCTCTGGAGAAGAATGAACTGGAAGCCAGATTTTTATTGTATAAAGGTAGGTTGCCTGCTAGCTTGGGAAATCTGAAAAGACTATTTCTAGTAGTAGTGTATCATTCATCTTATAAATATAATTTCTTTAGATCAGGACTTTTAGGAATTGCTGGTGAAGGGTTTACTTTCAAGCAGTATTAAGGCCTCTACTATTTTTGCTTACTAAAGTGGATTACTGGAAAATAATAGGTATAGCATGGCCAGGACTCAAATGGCAAATATTTAACAGAGTTCTTTCCTGTGTTCTTTTTCCAGCAGTTAGTAAATACAAGCATATGGCCATTCCATTCTTGTTCCCTAAACCTCAAAGGCAAATGGATGGAGCTTCGATGTGAACTTATAAGCATATACCACAGCTTTGTCAGCAAGAATTTCTGTTGAACATGCCAAGGTAGTCAATGTCTGTGTAAGCTGTAAAGAATGAGAGAAGCTGTTATTTAACTGATATTCCAAATACATGGAAGAGTACTGATTTTTTAGTTTAACCCTCAAATGTTGGCTGTCATGGCTTAATCCACTAAACCTCAAACCATATATCAAAGCATAACAGAAAACATATTATTTGCTAGCTAGTTAGCATAGCCAAACAGTAGATCCAGGCTATGTGTCAGAGCAATCAGCTGTTGGAAAGTACTACAAGCTCTTCTAACTTTGGAAGGAAATTTGAAACATAATCTTCTAAGGAGAATATTCAGTTTTGCTTGGAAGATGAAGGGAGGAACATGGCTCTGACTTGCTATAATGAAATTTTTTTTCACCATGAGGACAGTCAAGGTTTGGAACAAGTTGGCCAGTGACTTTTTCAAAACCCAACTGCAGAAAGCCCTGAGCAACCTGGTCTGACCTCTTAGCTGACTGTGCTTTGAGGGGCAGGTTAGACAAGAGACCTCCAGAGGTCCTTTCCTGCCTGAATTATCCTGTGGTTCTGTAGGGGTCACTGAATCTGACAGTCCAATAGAGGTGAGGCTGCTGCAGCTCCATGTCCCCATGGCCAGCCACTAGCAAAGCTGAGCATGTACTCCCAATAGGCACAAACAGACATAAATAGACAACACACATAAAGATACATAACCAGTCACAGATCAACACAGATAAAACACAAACAACATTCATACAAAAAACATTCACAGAAATTCAAAAAGCACCAACAGCCTCATGCTGTTCTCCTCTCTGGCTCATCAGGTTGAAAGCCCATTAGTGGAAAGTATATTGACATATAATGTGGATCGCTCCAGGGGCTGGCTTTGGATACTAGTTGTGTTGTGGGTGGATAGCCTGAAATATTTTGCACCTAAAGTACAACTTGACCAAAATGCAATAGGAAACCTTGTACTTGAATTTTGGATCCAAAGATTATAGAATCACTGAATGATTTAGGTTGGAAGGAAACACTGGATGTCACCTGGTCCAAACCCCCTGTTCAAGCAGGGACACCTAAAGCTGCTTGCCCAGGACCATGTCCAGGCAGCTTTTGAAGATCTCCAAAGAGGTAGACTCCACAACCTCTCTGGACAATCTGTACCCGTGTACAGCCACCTGCACAGTAAAGAAGTGCTTCCTGATGTTCAGAAGGAACCTCCTGTGTTCCAGTTTGTGCCCACGGCCTCTTGTCCTGGCACTGTGCACCACTGAAAAGAGCCTGGCTCCTTCTTTTTTGCACCCTCCCTTCAGGTATCTGTAGACATCGATAGGATCTCCCCTGAGCCTCCTCTTCTCCAGGCTTAACAATCCCTACTGTCTCAGCCTTTCCTCATAGGAGAGGTGCTCCAGTCCCTTCATCATCTTTATGGCCCTTCATTGGATGAGTAGAGCATTAGTGATCTGGGATTCAATGAATTCATAAAGAGACAGAATTTTAGCACTAGAACTTCTAGGACAAAAAAGAAGGAAAGAAACAAAACCCTATCCTCTTACCCTGAAAATTAGCTTAAAAATCCTGAAGCCCAAAGAAGCACAAGAAAGATAGCACAAATTTAGGGTGGTTATATCCATTAGATTTCTGCTTCATTTTTAACATGAACCTGGATGGTGTTGGACTCTTTCTCTTACCTTAAAGTGTCTCCAGAAGACATTCAAATTGCACTGTAGTCATTGCTTCAGAAGTATTTCTAATGCTTTTTATTTAATTTTCAAAGCAAATTTGGATCGAATCCAGACAGTTACTTAACAGAGAGATTCAATTCCTGAAGGTATTTTCCTTTAAACCACACCAAGATATATCTCTGCATGATTGCTTTAGGTTCAAGAGACTCTGATGAGTAGATTCCACATTCCTTTAAGTATGAATCAACATTGCTAGTTATTGTAGTTTTCTCATAAGTCTCACAACTGTTGGTGATGACTTTAAAGATATTCTGGAGACAAACAATAACATGATACAGCCTTCTATATTTTACTTGAGTGAATTTTGTAGCCTTAATTTTGTACTTTAGCTTGAAAATGTCATTAGTAGGTGACTTTCAACAGGTTTGGAATATATATATCTGTGTGTGGAACTGTATAAATATGTATCTCTGTGTGCACTTATATTTTATAATTAACCCATCAGTTCTGAACCTCTAAATTTTCCATACTGTGACTGCAGTGTATGCTTTCTTAAAATAATACATTATCTTACAATTATACAGTACTTTTCATCACTAAAAATCTACAGAGGCCTATTTCTCACAGAAAGCCATTTTACATTTCAAGTCAGTACTATGGACCATTTGGTGCACAAAACTTCACTTTATTCTCATTTTCAGACCCCTTTAAACTGCCACAGATAAATAATCAAGCTTTTGTGTGACCAGAAATCCCGGCCAAGATTCTCATTACAAGAATAACTCTTAGTTGCTGATCACTGGATGGGACTCAGCAATGTTCCATGACCACTAGGACAGCAAGGGAAGGTGTATTAGAATCACAGAATCACAGACTGGTTTGAGTTAGAAGGGACCTTACAGATCACCTAGTTCCAACCCCCTGCAATGGGCAGGGACACCTTCCACTAGACCAGGTTGCCCAAAGCCCCATCCAACCTGGCCTGGAACACTTCTGGGAAGAGGACATCCACAACTTCTCTGCACAACCTGTTCCAGTGCCTCACCACTCTCACAGTAAAGAATTTCTTCCTAATATCTAATCTAAACCTACTCTCTCTTAGCTTAAAGCCATCACCCCTTGTCCTATCACTACACTCCCTGATAAAGAGTCCTTCCACAGCTTTCCTGTAGGCCCCTGTTAAGTACTGGAAGGCTGCTATAAGGTCTCCCAGGAGCCTTCTCTTCTCCAGGCTGAACAGCTGTAACTCTCTCAGCTTGTCTTCATAAGAGAGGTGCTCCAGCCCTCTGATCATCCTTGTGGCCCTCTTCTGGACCTGCTCTAACAAGTCCATATCTTTCTTATGTTGGGGGCCCCAGAGCTGAAATTGGTGCTCAAGGTGGTGTTTCATGAGAGTAGAGTAGAGAGGGAGAATCACCTCCCTTGACCCGCTGGCCACACTTCTTTTGATGCAGCCCAGCATACGACTGGCTTTCTGGGTTACAAGCACACATTTCTGGCTCATGTTGAGTTATTCATGAACCAACATCCCCAGGTCCTTCTCGTCAGGGCTGTTCTCTACCCACTCATAGCCCAGCCTGTATACATGTTTGGGATTGCCCCGATCCAGGTGCAGGACTTGCTGAACTGCATGAGGTTCACATTGGTCCACCTCTTGAGCCTGCCAAGGTCCCTCTGGGTGGCACCTCTTCCCTCCAGCATGTCAACCACACCATGCAGATTGGTGCTGTCCGCAAACTTGCGGAGGGTTCACTCAAGCCCATTGTCCATGTTGCCGACAAATATGTTAAACAGTACCAGTCCCAATACTGACCCCTGAAGAACACCACTCGTCACTGGTCTCTACCTGGACATCAGGCTATTAGATATTACAGATAATAATATATATATTGAGATTAGATATTAAAAATAGAGATCTTTACAAAATGTAATTCTCATGATCAGGATTGACTGGAAAATCCATTCCTTCTAAAAAAAAAAAAAAAAAGTTGTCTTTAGTCATTAAATGTTACTAAAACACTCAGCAATCAAATTGGAAGGCTTTGGTGAGAGAGAATAAACATGTAATCACTAAGGAGTATGTCATGGCTCTGAAAGTTTTCAGTCTAATACACATAAATTCAGGCTGAACGAATTATATCTACTTGCCAAGTAACTACTAAGAGGTCCACTAGAGCAGGATCCTTAGTGTGTTACTGACTGCTGCTGACTGCTTTCTTTCACAGAGAGATTGGTCATGGTTAACTCCAGCTCTTTGCCTTCTTTACAGAGCCGCTAAGCCAAAAAAAAAAACACAGTACTTCACCCATCACACCTTCAATGGCATTCACTGCAGCAGGGTCACTGGAAGTCCATGCCTTCAGGGAGCCAAAGCTGCCTCTCAGAGATAAAAAGTCCCAATACTCTTGTTAGGGCCTTGAATATGGTGAAAGTGGTGAAAGACATAGCACTAGGAGAACAACCCAGTCATCCTAACTGCTTGCCCCCCAGAACTGCTTAAATACCTGCAGATTTTGACAACTCCCAATAGCAGAGTAAGAAAGACCATACCTATATTTACAGTGAGCATTTTTTATGTTTGATATTAGTTTAAGTATATTTATGTGTACAGTGAATAAAGCTGTGATCCACATGACATCCTTGTCCCTAAAATGAAGAGACATGTATTTGACAGATGTACCACTTGGTGGATAAGGAAGTGGCTGGATGGTCGCGCTAAAAGAGTTGAGGTCAATGGCTCAATGTCCAGGTAGAGACCAGTGATGAGTACTGTCCCTGAGGGTTCAATATTGGAACCAGTACTGTTTAACATCTTTGCCAGCGACATGGACAGTGGGATAGAGTGCACCCTCAACAAGTCTGTGGACAAAACCAGGCAGTGTGGTGCAGTTGACATGCTGGAGGGAAGGGATGCCACCCAGAGGGACCTTGACAGGATCAAGAGGTGGGCCTATGTGAGTTCAGCAAGGCCAAGTGCAAGGTCCTGCACCTGAGTCCATTCTATAATTCTGTGATTCTATGAAGTTTCTGTATCTTCCTCAGTCACTCATCCAGGCCAAAAGGAATAGACTAAGCTCAGAAGTTGATAAGATGTATGATTTCCCCCTCCTTCTAAGGAAGCAACCTCCCTACCCTTAATCATCTTTCTTATGAGTTCTCTTCTGTGAATGATAGATTGTTGTTAACATTAAAAACCACAGCTGATTAAATCTCAGTGGGAGTGACAACCAAGTTTTAAATCTCAGGGAGTCTAGAATAAGCACTGAAGTCAAATATCATTGCTGTGAATTCTGTCTGGTAAATGTGAGATCATAATATGGAGCACCAAAACATTAAACACTTTTTATATCTCAGTGCTACATCACACTATGCCTAGTTAGTAGTCAAATGCCACCTTCTAAATCAACAACACTGATGCTTGTAGAGTTTCTTTAAAAGACTCCTGCCTTTGTACTAGACTAATCACACCCAACTTCACATCAGCTACTGGCATTGAGATGTCTACATCCTTCTAGTCTTCATAAATATATTTTTTTGTTATTCTAAAATCTCAAATTCATCATTAAAATTCTACTGTGGTAGGAGAAGCCTCTAGCAAGTTTGTCAGCCCTCTATCACGTGTATGTTTTAGGGTGGTACTGAAGAAAACTTTCTTGATTGTAGTAAGATAAATTCTCCAGACAACTTATGTTAATTTTTTTAATGGAAGGGAAATTTGGAACACAGCAATTATTAAAACAGGGAAACACATCCAGCCTCTTATTAGATTAGATAAGGAAGTCATTTTGCTTAGAGCAACAAATTTGAAATCTCTTAATTTTCTTTCCTGTTCATGTGACTCTAGCATTTTAGATAAAACAAGCAGTTAAAGCAGATGATGAGTATCAGCTCTCAAGTTAATACAAAGTAAATTGAATTCTGAAGTATCTCTTCTCGTCCTAACTTTGCTGCAGGTGCCAGGGTTCACTTTGTGAATAGCTTCAGTTATTTAGCAACATTGCTAAGGTCCCAGAGTAAGTTAGAGAAAGATAAACTTAAGTAAACGGCTTTCAGTTTGACAGATTTTCTACCCCAAAAAAAGCCTGAAGTACCCTTCAAATTCACATATTGTTTTTAATGAAAATTCACATTATAAATCACCATCACCATTTTCCTTTCCCAGAAGCTATTTCCTATTTTCAACCACTTGGTTAATTGGCATACATACTACAGGAAGCCTCATGGTAGAGAGGCCTTAATAAAATCTTGCTGGGGACAAGCGAAAGATTTTAGTTGACATCCGCAGGTTTTGTTTCTGTGCGTAGGAGTGTGGCCAAAGCCACTTGGTGGGGGATTATAATGCTGGTTTTACACTATTCAGTGAATTCACATATAGTGATAAATTCAAACTAGCATACAAAGACATCTCTTCTGTTCAGGGCTCACCAAAAACACTTTGGAAAGAGATTTTATTTTGCAGAGTAAAAAGACCATGAAAAAGGCTTAAGGGACTTAAGGGAGTCACCCATGAGTTCAGCAATGCTCTGAATTCAACTCAGTTAGGTGGTGGTGGGGGTTGTTTGTTTGTTTGTTTGCGGGGG
>VXAL01015243.1:5950-17318 GCA_013399475.1 Chauna torquata
GGAATGCGACAATGACGGCACAGTCATTTCCACCAACTTCGTTATTACTACTGCTATATGTAAAATTCTGAAGTATACTTAGTTATTCGCAGTATCATGACCGAAGTTTACAGACAGTGAGAACAGAATGGAATTGCAAAGGAAGATGGAGTTACAGCTATTTCACAGACTCCATTTATTCATCAGGGGTGAAAGAACTCAAACAGTGAACACAAATCTCAGCTATGCTCTATTAAATAATCAGAACAGAAATTTGTACTTTATGCTAGGATTTCAAGTTTCTGTACATCTAAGTTTTAAGAAAGTCCAGCTTGAACCCAAAAGGCTCATGACCAAATATGAAAATCTACTTTTAATCACAGAAGCATATGGAAGAAAACTCCTGGTCTACAGAGTTTTACTTACAACAGAAGTTTAACAGTCAAATTATGTTTCAAAGTTACAGTTCAAAAATATGAGTGTAAGAACCTAGTAATATAATACGTAATATAAGCCAAGGTGAAAAACAAAACTACAGTTGCACTTACCGTTCAGGTGACTCTTCAAAAATACTGTGACACTCAGTATTCTCAAGCATGAGACTTCGGCTGAGATTTTGTACTCCTGGGTAATGGAAATTAGCAAAGGAGTGCGACATTGGAGAAGTTTTGGTCCCAAGGTCTGTGATTCGCTTATCATGATTCGTTAATCCACATGACAGCCCATCTAAGGCAGGGTTTAAGGAGCGAGTCATGTAAGCATCAGCCGACTGAGGCCGTCTCATTGGGGATGATGGATATGGAGAAAGTTTGCTGATAAGAGGTGTCAAAAGATCAGCATATGCAGCTTTTGTAGGCTTGAGGAGTTTATCAACATGAATATTAAGCATCTTTTGTTCAAAAGCACAAGAAAAAACAGTAGCTGGCAGATTCTGCAGCCATGACAATAAGCTAAGGTCCAAGTCATCGCACCCATTACCACATAAGAGATCAATGCCCAGCAATACTTCACTTTCTGTAATTTCTTCTCCTGTTGCTTTACTCTGACAGAATTCTACACAACATTCATAAAGCAATCCCTTCATTACAAGCTGAAATAAACGATTGTTACTTGCTTTGAAACCAGCCTCACTCAGTTTCCTATCAGCAGGAATAAACTCTGCCACCATTACACAAGCTTCTTCAAAGCAATGCACCCGGGCCGTGCTGGGATTCCAGTCTTTGAATTCTGCATGGTTGGTCAAGCGAGGCAATGTGAGTAGCAAGCAGAGTTTACTGTAGTCTTCCTTAGAGGGACAATATTCTTCCAACGCATGTAGGCACTGCACAGCCTCCCTCATTGTGAATTCCAGCTACAGAAATATTAAGATGAACAGAGTAGTTTGTATTACAAAATCAGTTTCTACAGTTACTTGAAGAACAGGCAACAGCAGAATTTCTCCACTATCACTCCTTTATTACTATTACTGTCTGTATTTAAGGAAAACAGCAAACAATAGAGCCTGAAATTGCTGATGCAAATGTAGTTACAACAATCAAATTCCTGGATATTTTTGACTTTCTGAAATCCCCACCCGCCCCACTCCCAGTCTCATTTTCTACAGATCTATGGAGCTTTCATGTCACTGGAGGTTTTATAGGCTTAACGTTTTAAATCTGCAGCCAAACAGTTTCAATTTTATCGTAGTACAGAAGGTTAGCTCCATTCTCAGGGCCAACTGAATTTCTTTTTTCTCTTTTGCATGTCTATTAAAAGCTATTGGCATAAATTATGAAAAGCTGGATACTTCTCTAGTTTCTGGTAATTAGCAACTTTAGGTTGTCTTTTATATTAATATTTTGTGTTCTCCAATCATAAAAATGTTAAAAAAAAAGTTCAAAAAGTTAATCTCTAAAGATAAGACCTCCAAATGAATATATGGCTTTAGTAGAAAGCTTGTTGAAACTAAAAGCCAAAAAACATGCTAAATACCTGTAACTTAGTATTTTTAGTTACAAAGATTTAAAAATATATATTAAAAAAATCCTACCCATGTTCCCTAGCATACTCTCAGTAGGCTCAAAATATTCTCAAGCCTTTCATCCACAACATGCCAACACATTTGTTAACATTCAGCACAAAAATAAAGGATGTAAGTCTGACTTATTTTTTCCTGCACTGTTATCTAATAACTGTGTACAGATAGACCAATTAGGAGAGAAGTACACATTCCCTTTACAGCAATAAAGACTTACTTCAAGCTTTCTCTATACTGTTAACAGAACACCCTGAAGCATAACATGTAATGGGACAGAGAATTAAAGTTAACTCAGTTTGGAAAACAAAATCAGTCACCTTAAAACTACTGGAATTCTTTGTTCTTGATAACTTTTTGTGTTAGAAATTTGTTATTCCAGTATTATCAACAAACAAAAAACTAATAAAGTTCACAAACTGCATGCCTTTTCTGTATGTTTGAGTTGCCATTCATGTCTCTTTCCATACTGAGAACCTAAGCTCACGCTCCTGCTGTTTGCATGTTTAACTAAATCAGTCTTTTGTGACCACATCTGTTCCCTTCAAAGAAACAGTGTCCTTTCTCTCTAAAAAGAACAAATTAAGATTAATTCAAACTAGAATCTTTCATTTAGACCTGACTCTGACAATAAATTTCCCTGATTCTCAGACTTGCTTCAGAGCACTCCTGAAAAAGAGCATTGTACTTTAGCATAACAGCGTAAAGTAAATTTCAAGATAAGGATGACAAACATGACGTGGTCACTAATCTATACTGCTAAGTTTCAAGCAGCCCTTGTATATAAAATTCTATTTGAGACCTTGGAATCACATTCATTTCCAAAAGATACCAACTAGTTTTTCCATTATCTATAAAACTATTTGGTAATAAATTAAATTTGTGCATTTGGTGTGGGAGCTTTCATTTTGCTTTTAATTAGAGTATCTCAGTAAGCTTTTTGTCAACAAAACAAAGAGAAATCTTACATGCTGAGGCTCATCTTCTGCTGACATCGCATTGTTTACACATAAGGCTTCTAAGAACTTCTGCTTCATTATAATGTAACGAAATCTACAAGTAAGAAGTGAAATACAGTGAAATACTGTATATCCTTATCAAGTAGCTCAATATTCTTTTATAGATGAACAGGTATTTTACAGCTACTTTTTGAGTTAGGCATAGAAATCGCAGTGACAAGGAGCTCTGATCAAAGGTTAACAAATTGGTAAACACAAAATTTTAGCAGGAATTTTCCCACCCCCCCCAATTATTGCTCTCAGAAATACTACATTAAAATATTAAAATATTTGAAGGGCCATAAGGAAAAAAAGTATAGCAAGCATACTCATTTCTTAAACAGAAATATGATAGAGTAGCCAACTATAAAACAACAGTACGAGAGGCAGTACCATATTCCTAAATTTTATGACAAATGAAGACTCATTACACAGTGTGCACATATTTTTCACAGTTTAAGTTAAAAAAACAAACAAAAGAACACAAGCACACGTGAATAGGAACTGTATATAGGACAGAAAAAAATTAAAAACTTAAAACTACTGCTTTAATAAACAATACTTAGAAATGTTGTATTTTCTACAACTCAAAAAAATTGAACTCTGACATACATTCTATTTTACCTTTTCTTATCGAATTTTTCCATACATTCAAGAGGCTGAATAAATTGAAGAACCTCATCCCATTGACCATCAAGAATCAATTGCCTAGTAAAAGAAAAGAGTCACTGCTTTAATTTCACTGGACAAGTACAGCTTTCTTCTAAACAACCAGATAATTATATATTGAAATACACAACAGGTGACCGACCTGTTTGGAAAAATTAATGCTTTGCACAGATGCTAAGATGACTGATGTAGTAAGTGCAAAATCCATGTCCTTTCTCAATATTTTGTAAAATATAATTGCATGTAAGTACAGATGCTGATTACTTTTAAAGACAAATCAAAAAGGACAAAATGGTCCTGTGTCTCCTGATTTACTTACAATTGTTATTTTAAAAATTCTTGCTTGAAGGATACAAATGAAATACACTTATTCAATGAAGACATCCTGAAGAATGAAAGTAGACTTAAAAATTAGTTAATTTTAATTGTATAAATACTGCTGGACCTATCTTATATGAAGAGGGGCAGAGCCCCTATATTAATAATGTAAAAGGAACAGGTTGGAAGAAACTATGCCAGCAAAAGAGCTTCAACTCCAAGACCAGTGAGCTAGACTGCACAGGTGCAGTCAGGTTCAATTTCTTTATACACTCATAATTAACAGAGTTCTCTATAAAAGGTCCAGTTCTAGAAGGAAAGGCTGTATTTCTCATCAGATGCATACTCTGACTAAACTAAGAATGAAACAAACAAGAAGTATTAATAATTTCAATCTTTCTCTAATTCTTCTTTCATTTTATTCCAATATCTGTGATTTTATCAGAAGGGAAGCCACATGAGAAAACTTGTTCAGTGATAAAAATGTTTTTATCGTTTTAAGAACTGCTGGATAAATCATTTTCTCGTGCTTCCAGAAAGTTTATTAAATACTTTTGTCATGAAATAGAAGACTGCAATGCTAAAGAACTTGTGTGTATTTACAGTAACGCCTTCTAATAAGTCAGAAGGCAATATCATGAACGGTAAATCACAGAAACTATCATGCCTTGATGACCTCAGACACTCCTTTCATATTGCTTACTTTCAAAGAAACCTAGGTATTATTTCGAAATACAGATAACTTAAGGGCAAAGCTTTGGAAAACAGTACACTCATCCCAGAGCTTAGGACTAGAACATTGTAAAAATATTTTATTTATATTAGAAGCCAATAAACTAGATGCTCCGTTCCATGTGACATGGTAAGCAGGCAACAACAGATCACTGCTGCTAAAAGTAGATCTTGCTCTCCCATCTACTGCAAATGAGCTTTTTCTGACTGAGCCTCTGCTGACACTGGCACTTGTTAAGACCCCTTCCCCCTTGAATTCATTAGCATGCCAGAAAAATAACTAAGTCAAAATGAATGAACAAGAAAACAAACAAACCTAACTCTAAAACCTATGTTGATGCTTAGTCAGTTACTTCAAATGGCTCACAGAAGGACTTCATTAACTTCAGACCTGGAACAAAGAACAGGGCTGTACCACAAAACTGGGATCAGGAAGAGGCTGAGTAAGATGAGACCTCCTGTTTAGTGGCATGAGGCTGCCCATGGAATCACAGTCCAACTGTACACTTTCATATACATGATAATTAAGTACTGGAGAAAGAAGTCCTACCTTAAAAAAAGCATGTCATCTGAAAACAGACCATTAATGACCCCACTTTCTTTCTCAAGTGCCAGCATACTGATATGAAGTTTCCTGGAGTTCAGGAAATCTAGTATTAATTTAATTATTTCAGCTTCTTTAACATTCACTGTTTCTTCAGCCGTCATGATGGCAGCCTAAAAGGAAAAGGAAGATAGAATTTTAGCTATGATCAATATCTTTTTTTAGTAGCTACCATTTGTTAAACAAGTGTAAATTTTTCTTTCTAGTTTCACATGGCAGAATATTGTAGCATTACAAAAAAAAAATCAATTTCTTAATCTCATTTATTTAAGAGGTTGATCATGAAGCCACAATTAAGACTAACACTGCATCTTTGTATTTCTGTCGTAGGTCCAGAGAAACAAACCTACCAGGAAATCAGTCCTACTGTAGTGTGGAAGTACTGTTGCTAGCGTGTATACAGTATGTAAAATTTTTCTTCACTGTTTGCATTTTGGAAAAGAAGTTCAAAGAGCATAAAAATAAGCCACTTATTATGTCACTATCTAGATATCTTACATATAAACTTAAATGTTTCTAATACATACTAAAAGCAAAGCACACTAAAATGTAGCACTAAATGTGCTCTTCCCCCTCCTCACCTCCTTTATAGAAGCTGTAAATGGCAATTAAGCCAAAGCTCTCTGTTTTTCCTTTACAAAGACACCTATTTCTGTCAGTATGCTTTATGGAGAATCTAAATCTGCAAGTCCACGACAGCCCAGGCCAATTTAAGCAGTGGCAGCCACAGTGCTGTTCACTTCCGTGTCTCCAGCTGCCCGTCCCCGGCCTCTGCTTGGCGCTGCCCACTGCTGCCGTCGGGCGAGCTTCCCCACCGACTCGCGTCTTCCCGCAGCTCAATGGCCTAAGGAGCTCTCCCGCCAGCAGAAAGGAAGCGCGCAGCTGGGGCACGGATGAGGGCTCGGCAGCCGCCTGTCAGCTTGTTTAACGCTGCCATGGAATCACCCCCATCAAGCTTGGATGTGGTACCCATGCCCGTCTGCAACACGTTCCTCCAAGGATATGGAAGTTGTAGCGGGTACTTCTCTTAGCAAGCCTGAAATAAGCTCTGCTTCTGGCTAAGTCTGGTGTGGTTTCTCAAGTCTGACTTAAAGTGGAAACTGCTCAGCTTTTTTTTTTTTTCTTTAAAACTTAAAAAGACTTTATAGCTGTATAGCAGATCAACTTCGGTGATCTGCTGATAACTATCTGGGATTTGGGGAGAGACTCTATACCACGATCAAGTCACATAGCACTGCCTCATCAGGACTTCTTCAAAAAAAAAAAAGCTGGTGGCTACACGGGTGCAGTTTCACATGAGGTTAAATTCAGCTGAAGTCCACATGTGCGCTCAGCCAGGCACAAATGAAACACTTGTTTGTTCGCCCTGTGGGCACGAGGGCACTAACACCAAAAAGAGGAACCAGCACAATTTTGCTTTCTGGCAGAAGCAGAGTATTAAAGCGACTTAAATTGATTATGAGAGCGCACAAAAGAAAAGAAGCCGGTATCTATGATGAACCCTCAGCAGGACGCACGATCCCCACAAACAAGGAAAGTAGAAAGAAACTGATCAGGAAAATGAATAAAGGGAGATTACCATAGAGAGCAAAACGTCCACAGCAAGAAGTCAGAGCTACCCTAATTGCTCCCCCTTTTAATTCAAAAGGCAAGGTAAAAATACCTCTTAATTCCTTCATACGACTATCTACTTATGTGAAAAATCTAGCAACCAAGAGGCTGAACATCAGCTGAAGGTAATGCAGCTCCCAGGACCAGCTTAAAGTGTGATGCTGCCTCCAGATACCTTGGACTTGGAAAACTGGAGCCTGTAAGCTAGTTGTCTATCTCATATTCAAAAAGATACACAGAAACTGTGTCATGGTTTTGGCTGGGATAGAGTTAAATTCTCTTCATAGAGGTTCACACAATGCTGTGTTTTGGATTTTTTTATGAAGATAATGGTGATGTTTTCAGTTGCTGCAGAGCAGTGTTTATACAGAGCCAAGGACTTTCCAGCTCCTCGTATCGCCATGCCAGCGAGGAGGCTGGGGGTGCACAAGAAGCTGGGAGGGGACAGGACCAGGACAGCTGACCCAAACTGACCAAAGGGATATACCACACCATATGGAGTCATGCTGAACAATAAAACTGGCTGCTCGGGAACAGGCTGGGCATCGGTCAGCAGGTGGTGAGCAATTGCATTGTGCACACTTGCTTTGTATATTCTTCTACTACTACCATTATTATTATCATTATTTTCCCTTTCTTTTCTGTCCTATTAAACTGTCTTTATCTCAACCCATGAGCTTTTTTCCTTTTTCACGATTCTCTCCCCCATCTCACTGGGTTGCGGGGTGGGGGGAGAGCAAGCAAACAGCTGCGTGGTGCTGAGCTGCTGGCCGGGCTAAACCGCAACAAACTGGTAATAAGTCAAAGAACAAATTTTGAATAATCCAAAAAAGAGACTCCCAGTGTTAACATGGAAATTAATTATTTAGCAGAGACAAGGGGAAGAGACAAAAAATCCAGTGAAACCTCTCACTGTTCATCATAAACCAATGCTACTGAACTTGAAGCAATACAAAAAACTAGGCATTAATAGGACTTTTTTCCATCTTCCTCACAGTCATATGCCAACTTTTTTCCAAGAAGGTTTTTGCCAGAACTTTTGACCTAGGAAAGCATTTGATTCTAGCAGCACTGTTTGTTTTGGAACAACAGAGACGAAGTGGCCTAACTTGTTTTTTAAAATGGCTGAGTTTAATTCTTATTTTAGTCACAGAAGACTCCAATCATCAAGTATTTTGACAGGTCTCAGGGAAGACACACCCAGAGACCACGCGCCCTCTCCTGGCTAGTAAAGTCAAAGGAAAAAAAAATTAAAACCTGGCATGCAGAATGCTTTTCTGCAGGAGAGAAAACAGATGGACAGACAACACACAAACCTAAAGCCAGCACTTGTAGAAGATGCTTTTTCCTTATGTTTTAGCACTGTTTCAATTTTCCCCTTTTTTGGCAAATGGGTAGGGATTTTTGCTCCCAGAGAAAAATTCTGTTCCGTTCTTACAGACCGGAGAAGAAATCAACACAAACTTAACTAGCAGTTTAGCATTAACATCTTGATTCCCAACCTCACCTAATGTATTTGCATTTTGCTTTTATTACGCTTTATTGCATTGGTGGTTTTCATGTAACTTACATGAGCTTCCTTGCCAAACAACAAAGTAAAACTTCAGCAAAGCTGTATAGGGACTCACCATCAGAAAACTACTAGACTAATACTCCCTTAAAAGAAAGGAACAAGTCCAACTTTGTTTTCAACTGGATCCACTGAAATCAACTCTAAACCTACACACCCTACATAGCTTTGAGATTATCTTAAATTATTCATATATTCTGTTGATGGAAAAGTGAGCCTAACACTCCGTACTTTGCTTAAGAGTACAACTACATTAAGCAAAATTTAACATCCGCAAGAAGTACTTAGCTTTCATTTTCCATTATAGTTTTAACAGGACCAGTTTGTCATGAACATAGAGCTTTTTGCCAAATTCTAAAACTTCAGTTCTTTTACTTTATTTACATCATCCATATAAACTGGATAATGGATAAGATGAGCAGCACCCTCCATTTTATATGGACTAACTAATGACACTTTTGGGGTTCTGCTAAGGAAAATGAAATACACAGTTTGGATGCTGAACTTCTGAAGACGATTTGAATTATATCAGTAAGGTCGTAAGTTAGCAATATCATGAAAATATCTAGTGTGCATCTGATGTCAGAGCAACACTCCTATTGACAAATAGCTAGAAAAGAATGGTAAACCTACTAGAGAAGATTTTCGCTTAATTGAAGGTGTTTTAGACTGATGAGTTCAGACTTCTCTGCATTATGCTGTCAAAATAATAAGCAGCACTGTAACACCATCATGAAATCATAAATATACATAGGTTTACACATGACACTATGAAATAAATCAGTTTTTTGACATTCAATGGGGTGTGTATGCATAAAAATAAATTAAAAAAACAACACAATGAACAGCAGGGAAACACAAGATTAGAGCTCAAGCCGCATCTTCGGTCCATCCCACTGTATTGCTTTCTGCCAGCACATATGGCACATAGCGTCACAATCTCATCAGCTCAAGCACTAATACTCAAGAACAACTGAAGCACAGCATTAGCTTGAGGTATAAATGAAGATAAATGAGAATTAAAGCTTAAAGTTTCAGGTGCCTTCCACTGACGAGGTTTTTGCTACAACCTTTTTTTTCCTTACCCAATCTTTTCACAACAGCACTTTTCCATACCTGGCCTTCTTCTCATCATCTTCCCCTCGTTCCGTACTTAAACTTGTTTTCCTCCTAAATCAATCTACATCACAAAAAACAAACGAAAAAAAGAACAAAATTCCCTGCCACACCTTTTCTCTAGCTTCAATGGACAAGATGTCCTTTAAACAGGCTCTTTGGAACATAATCCATCTACTCCCATATTTTGTGGGGAGAGGTTTCATTCTTGTTCTGTTCTTACTCATGTTCTAAGAACAAACCAACAGCAAGAATCCTCTCATGGTGTTATAAGCATAGGAAAACAATTCTTTTTAAAAAATAAACATGCATATAAATACACTATTTTAGGAAAATGCTTATGAATGGTAAGTGATTTTTAGATAATCTTTAGGTTACGTTTCTTAGAAGAAATTTAAAACGCATATGCATTCACACAAAGTTACAGGAAGGTTTAATATTCTGGAATACAAATGAATTTTGAAATTCTAAAAGAAGTTATTCTTATGCCTTTATCAGCCGAAATAGACCACTCGCCAATAGTACACAATATGCATTCACAAGAATAGACAAGGAATTTCAGTACTTCTTTCTTGTATTTCTGGGTAGTTAGAGATTATAGATCAAATCCTAATTGTCATACTGCCAGAGACCAGTGATTTGTTTAAACAGCGAAGCAACACCTAATGAGAAGTTGGTTAGCCGACTCCAACAACAGCTGTAGCACATGTACATAACCTCAGCATCTTGGCGAACAATTTCACAGAAAAAATGAAGCGTAAAGAAGTAATACATATGTAAAAAGCCGGCAGTTATGCATAAAGTCATTACACCCTTTAATCCTCCCCGCAGTAACTTACATATGACTCTCCGGCCTGCCCAGAGGCCACTCCAGAGTCCCGCCTATGCAGACCCCACTGGGGAATCAGGGCCCGGTCAGTACCTAGCGGCTCCATTTCTGATGTGCCCTCAATCATCTTCCAGTTACTCTACAATCAAAAGAACGTATAAAAAAAGGTCTATGGGCCAAATTTTTATTACATTGATTCCCACAACAGTTAGCGCAACTCACTGACAACCATCTTAGCCTAAGAGGCTACACGATTCGTTATTGCAAATGAACTATATTGAAGACATTAAGGCCTTAACAGAAAACCTTCACCACATCTTGCACAGCGGAACTCTGCGGTTCAAACCCTCTCCCACTCCAACAGCCAGCAGTGTCCCTTTCGATGCTAGCCTTTTTCCCCCTCATGCAGTTTTTCCACTGGCTTGCCCTCTAGTAGTCCATCGTCACCCCGCTCGGGCCAGCTGTTGCTTTGGAGCCACCATGCAATCCTCATCTCCGTGCTTTGGAGGGGGTGGCAGAGCTCTTTGCATTCGTCAACGCCTGTTTCAACACGCATACTGTTTCACAGATAATATACACGCATTACTGAGCACTCTGCATGACAAATGCCAAAAAGGTGACATTAAATTATGCAGTACTTCCACACTAAAGTGAAAACAGAATGGAGAAAACAGGTTACAGATGAAATGAATGCGTTTGCACTACACGGCGCTTGCTCCATTATTTTCTTTTTCCTCCTCACGCGCGATTCCTCACGGAATTCACCTCCGCTGCAGGCGGATTTCGAACCCAAGGCGCTGTTCCGTGACACAGCGCCGAGCCCGGACGACCGCTGCCAGACGTCGGCGCGGCGCGGGCAGGGCCGCAGCGCGGCCGAGGAGACCCTGGAGCGGCCCCGGGGACACCGCGCACCCGCGGGCGCCGCCTC
>VXAL01015243.1:29478-46336 GCA_013399475.1 Chauna torquata
AGATAGGGGTCATCTCCTGTCAAGTCTGTGTGAGTAAGCTACATCAAGCCTCTTCTAACAGCCAATACAGCTGTAAGAAATACCCCTCTCAATTAAAACTGATCATTTGTAAGAGATGCTGAGAGATCTTAGGATACTTGGATCACTTTATTAATTTTTTTTTTTTATGTAATAACTAGAAAGTTAGTTCTCAAGACATCAGGGAAATGGAAAGGTCAACTGAAAACAGCTGCAGGAATACTGAGTTGATGGGTCATGTACACTGATCATGAAAACATGACATGATATAGTAACATGTAATATTCGTGATCAATCCCCCTTTTATTAGTTTGCCTTTCTTCCATGTCTTTTCTATAAAAAAATAGTATTTCTCTAAATAAAATTAAATAGTTGTACAGGAATAATCATTTTATTTCTCTCAACTATAATATAATTTTGTACTTAAGAATGTTCTGTTATTTTTTATCTGTCATTTCATTTTCAGGTGATTTTTAATGCAAGATAAATTCTTGCATTCAGAAAAGCCTGAAATTCCAGTTAACACAATACTTTCCCGTACTATTGCTAAGCGGAAATAACAGAAAAGAATTTGCTATGGTAAGAAAGAAAAGAAGCTATGTAACTGCATTTAGCATACAGGTTTAATAAAATATCCACAAGTTGAGACTTAACTATAAATAGGTGAATTAAAGAGGCTGTGTGAACAGCATTTTGTTTTGACCTCATTTATAGCTGCCCAACTGGTTTACTTGGTAAAATTTGTGAAACAAATGATCATGGCTTGGTTCCCTAATGCCTGACAGTGGAAACAATCAATGTCTCACATCAGAAAAACATACCCGTTCTTGGAGTAGGAAATATACACATCACCTCTTTAAAATTAATGCTAATTTTATGTAGATGATTATCAAATTTTATTAAATGAAATGGTTATTTTAGCTTTACCTTGGTGTTCTCTTGCCTGACTGCACACTCTCATTGTCCCCTGTATTCAGTGATGCCAATGAAAGACTAGATACTGAAAAAACACGACAAAGCTGTGAACCTGGATAAAAACAAAGTTAAAGCTTATAAACCTATGCAAGTAGCAGAGTCTGTTCATTAGACCCAACACCAGCATCAAAAGCTTGTAAGTGCTTTTATACACGTGACTCTTACTCCCCTACATGATATACCTCCATGCATATGTGGTGTGCTTTATCTGATATAGTCTGTGACTAAGCATTAACACGAGGCATGGACATGGGAACATGGGCACTATGCAAATCAAAGAGTGCAATCAAAGTTAAAAAGCTCTCATAAAATAGAGCTTAAGAGACTTAATTTGAAGCTTAAGGATGGACTCTTGGAAGGTGTTAAAAGAATAAGTTACACTGAAAGATGGAGGGAAGCAGCTAGAGAAAATGCAGCAGAACAACAAAGTATACGATGCTATAACAAAAAGGATCACTGAGCAGTCTGGTTACTTTTTTCTAATTGTAAATCAGCAACGCTTCTTTCAACCATTACTGCAGTCATTTGGTATCTAAAAGAATGCTAAATTGTTCCACAGGATTAGCGCTTCCATGCTGGTATCTATACATGCAGTAGCTAAGTGAGTGAAATAGAATGAAAACATGAAACATAAAAGTAACCTGTTTTAGTTCTGTCTGTATTAAGCGTGAGCTTAAGTACTCTTACCTTATAATGACCATTTATTTACCGATCTCTTTTCTGCCAAGTGTTATTCTTTCTTAGCTCTACAGGTGCAAGAAGAGATTAGTGACTGGGAAAAATATATGGTGTGATGAAACTTGTTACATACATTGGTGCTTCCATTGGGTTTTCCTACGGTTAACTTTTTTGTTTGTTGATATATGCATGCATGCATAGCAGGGAAGTGACATTCATCTTTTAATTTCTATTGGCAAATTTTGCTTTCCAGTTTTGTCATGTGCAGCTTCAGTTTAGCACAAGACACTAATAAATGCATGTGCTTGTTAGTACCAAAACCCAAGCTGGTGTTTTACCATGAACAGACTCTTCTTCCATATGAACATTGTTTACCTGGTGGACCTTTGACTGGTGTCTTAGGTGATTCAATGTGATCCCTATGAATAGATTTTGGACGTGGCTTTTTTTGTTTGATTGACAGGGAACGTGGTTTTATGACAGTATCCATATCTTCCATAAGCTTTAGTTGTTTCCTTCTCATATATTCCTGCTTAATGAATTCTCGCCGTGCTCGTTCATC
The DNA here is from genome assembly GCA_013399475.1 of Chauna torquata. Lineage (NCBI taxonomy): Eukaryota > Metazoa > Chordata > Aves > Anseriformes > Anhimidae > Chauna > Chauna torquata. Next base: position 31,712 of record VXAL01015243.1, read on the forward strand.
CTCCTTCTTCTGACGTTCTTCTTCTGTTTTGCGTCTAAAAAAAATCAACAGTAGGAACTTTCCAAGGTAACATTTACAGCTGGTATGTTGCCAGTGAGGAAAACACAGGCATTAGATTTCCAGAACTTAGAGTTCTTAGACATCAGTAGAAGAACTTGCCATTGTGCATTTGGGCAGACTAAAGCCCAAAGTGATAAACTCTCTGTCAGAACATAAAGTGCAGGGCAGGGTAACAATCTGAGGAGCTTCAATCAGGCCAGCAGGGCTCATGTTGAATCTAAGCTATGGACTGATGCCACCTGCTGATTTCACAGGACCAGCTGGCATGTGTTTCAGCTGGGCTCGTCAGCACATCTGGCTCTAGGATTAAATAGCCTTGGATATTAAGATGCAATTATTTGACATGGAAGTTGCGCTTTTAACTATGACGCTTTTATGTTCGCGGTTACTGGTCATTTGGGTCAGAACTTGTAGTTAGTTTTACCTTGTCTCTTCTTTCTTATGTTCAAGTTCTGCTTCCAGCTGCTGCTTTCGAAGCAGAGTCTCTCTTTCCCTTCTCAAACGCTTCTCCAATAAAGCTGCTCGTTTCATTGCCATATCATTTTCTGCCTTTTGATCATCCTAGCAGCAACAGTATTTGAAGGAAAAAGACCCAAAATATTAAAATCTCTACATTCATCAGCTGATTTTGCCAAGTCATTAGACACTTAATTCTGTAGACTGGGTTGCAATATCCTAATATATTTTTGAGGTATTGGAAATTAGTTTATTTCAAAAGATTTTTCTTAAGACTACTAAAAAGTTCTCATAAAGGAATTTTTACTTCCTAAGTCAAACATAAAATTGAACACTGATATGAAAAAAACTGCTAGGTGAAATATTCTAGTTTAGAGTCAGATCCCACACTGCATAAACTCCTACATTTAGCTTTGGAAGATTCTATGTATATGGAGATGAAGATACTTTATTACAAAAAGCAATAACTATGCAGCATATAAAAGTAACTTCTGCTGAACAGCCAGGTGTTAGAACTGAGGAATGCTCCCAGACAAGCAGGGCACATCTCTTGTTGCAAGATTTTGGGGTATTCCAAGATGGAAATTCTGAATCTGGATAGCTTTCAGTGTCTAGACCTCTCTCTTACAACATGCATTATAGTTAAAAGCCTGCCTGAATATAACTCTTTAGTAAGACAACAGGGAATGTTCCCAAATGCCAACTTCAAAAGGGAGTCTCGAAAGACTATGCTCCTTCAGCTAGCCAGTAGAAGGACAAATGCTCTCTAAAGTGCAACTCCGAGACGTTCAATATTTTGAAAAACCCAGGCTGTACTTTATAAGCTTTTAGTTAAATTTGGGTGTGGAATGTGTAAGTGAGAGTGAGAAGTGAGCATATATAATTAAGGTCACAAAAGCTTATGTTAAAAAGAAATCTACATTCAGCGTGCATCTTCCTCACCAAAAACCCCAAGCACTCTTCCACAACTATGAAAAGAAAGGGGTACTCCAGAATGCTCAGAACTGCAACATGCTATAATCTGACCACTGCTAAGATGTCAATTAGTCATCAAGTGCAGAAGACATGCTTGCACATTTAGAGTTGCAAAACTATCTGCTTTGACTTCAATGGAAAGTCATCACTGAAATGCCGTATCTGAATTAATAAGTTCCCTTTCAAAAGAAGCTGTGTAGCAGGCATACACATTTGGTAGTTCTCTTACCTTAAAAAAGAATCCACAACACACTTTCTGGTCATCCTCAAATTGTTCTCTATCACTCTCACCTTCATATTTCTCAACAGATACTTCAGTTTTTTCCGGTGGCTTCAAATCTGATAAGGAAACTTCAATTAAGTTAGCTGTTTTGGGAGCTGCTGTTGGTAAAATTGGTTGGCTTAGCTGATCTTCATTTGGGGTGAGGCAGACAGTTTCTGTGATGGGCTGAGATAATACTTCAGAAACATTAGATTCAAGAGGTTTAATCTCCTTTTCCTCCAACTTCTGTTCACACTTTTTCAGTGATTTTGGTCCTTCTTCTTTTGCTACCTCTTCTGTGGGCTTGACTTCCTTCAAAAGATTTCCCCTTAACTGAGGTTCACCTACATGTTCACCATCATCTCCAAAGCAAACAAATGATCTAGTCTGAATGGGAACCTGACTTGGAGAAAATCTTCTCAAACGGGGAAGACTATCCACAGACCGTGGAGCAGTCAAGGTACGATTGAGAGGTGTTATTTTCAGTTCATTTGGCCTGGGAGTCCTTTGCACTTTAATGTGAAAAGAGGCATTCTTCCTGCTGGACGACTGTGGAGATTGATGTGTAGAACGAGGAGATTCCTGTGAGAAAGGTGCAATGGGAGATGGAGCTCCTATTTGCCTTGATGAAGACTTAAACTCACGAATTTGCTTCTGAGGAGAAGGCTGAGGAGGAGAAATAACCCAAGCCTGTTGCTCTCTCATTTGCATCAGCATCTCCTGTTGAAGGGATAGACGTTGCATTTCTTGTTGCAGAAAGTGTAAGGAAGAATTTAGTTTTTCAATAGATTTTGTATATTCTAAGATATCGCCTTCATTAAAATTTTCTTCTGAGGGGCTTGCTAAATTCCACTGTTTTTCAGCATCCATAGGAGTAGCAGGAGACTTTGACCATTTGTTGTGAGAATTTTCAAGGTTTTCTTTTATTACTTCTGAACTCTTATTAGTTTGTTCATCTGTTTTTTGAGTTTCTCTTTCTTTCAACCGATTACTGTCAGTGAACACCTTCTCATCTTCAGCTCCCGCTGCTTCTTCTCGGAGAGGTGATACTCCATCACCTTTCTTTTTCACAACATTAAGAAATGCCGTTCTTCCCATTTTCTGCCGCTGCTTAGTGAATGCAGCTTCAACTTTCTTCTTCTGTGCTTCAATCGCTCGCCTCTTTTCCTCTAGCTTCATCCTGAGATGCACCATTTCGGAAGCCAGTAACTGTGTAGTGTCTCTTCCTTGGGGAACAGATGCCTCCTCAGGAATATGAGTCCAAGCAACCACATGAGGAATATTCAGCTCAGAACCTTCTGGTGTGGTTTTCTGAGAACTGCTTCCACTGCTTCTACTATCTGTGTGATTCAGCTTCCTGAATTTCTGCTCTGCAAAGCTAGTCATTTTAACCCCTGAACTTGAAGAAGCACTGCTGCCTGCCTGTGATTTGGTACTTACTGAGCTGGGACAGGGACTTAATTGATCTCTGTGATTGCTAGCTCGTATATCATAATCCTGAAGAAATTTAGATGGTTCTTCCATGTCAGAGTCCATGCTTACAGTGTAATCTCTCAAAGAAGAATCCTCATCCATAGTCTCTGGAATATCTTCTGAAGGAACATGTATTCCAGTATCTACCTCTGTATTGTCAGTTACAGGACTTAGAGCACCTTTTGTGTCTGTAGTTATATCAGGGGTAGATTGATTTGGTTTAATATTTGAATTCAAGATGCTCATTTCCTGATTATGAAGAAAGAACCCGTTTGTAATTTGGTCTGGCTGGATAACTCTGGGAGATTTTTCAGTGTCATGAATTATCTGCAAAGCCTCTTCAATGGTTGGTGTTTCAATCTGATTGCCAAAATCATCCAGAACTGCTCTGTTTTGCAAAGCTCCATTTGGAAACCTGTAGCGACTGCTCTCATTGGCATTTCTTTGATTTGTGGTAAGAGACTGATTGGCCTTTGTGTCTTTATGAGCTATCATGTCCTTTTCCTCTTCCATATCTTGATTTTCCTCTTCGCCATTTACTGGTTTGAAGGACAGATTTTTTCTAATATGTTTGGGTATGCGATTGATGTTTAGTGTAAGGCCTTCATTGCTCACAGATCTAGTAATACCTCTGTTTGTAGTAGATACCGGAATGCTTTTTTCTTTGTCAAAAGAAATGTCAAATGAAACTCCATGTAATGATGACCTAATTGAGATAAGAATAAAGGAAATAAATGAGCAACTCATGATTAATAATAACTAAATATTCACATTCAGTTTTTAAATTAAGATTGTAGTACTAAAGGGACTGTTATGTGTCTTGTATTTTGACTAGCTTCATATGCAAATAAAACAAATTAGAAGTGCTATTATATTCTATTTTATTGTGCATTTTCTTTAGGGCTAGCCAATGCTTTTTAGTAGTTTGGGCTAAGTTCTGGGCACTTTAGGAATATAGGAATTGCCACACTAGATCAGCAGGAAAGTGTGAAAAGACATGATTTAGACTTGCTGAATAACCCTTCACTATAACTCTTAACCTTTTAACTTTAGTTTACATCCTACACATTATAAGTTTGTGACTGGTCTAAAAAACAAAACATCCAGCCTGATTGTTCTTACTATACACAAAATAACACAATTTTTGATACTACTGAGCTCATTAGCCATGTGACTCTTACCTCAATTTGGTTAATTGCTATAGGTAAATGTAAACATATTTAATACCAATAATTCAAATATCTTGTGCAAGAATACCTCACTTCAGTGCAAAAAAATTGATGATTTATTTCTTAAGGTTGTCACCTATTACTGAGTTCTGAATCCATGATATGGTTTTTCCTTTGTTCTACTTTTGCAAGTCGCTTACAAGATTTTGAAAAACCAAATCACAATGGAGAATTTACTACTGTTTATGACCAATACATATTAATTTTTTAACCAACTCTTATGGTGCAACTGCTTACCTTTTTTCTTTTGGCCACGTCCCAACATACCCATCTACGTAAGACATTGACGTGGACCTTCTGATGACTCCTACGTGAAATTAAAATAGAACCCAAGGTAACTGCTATGAAAAATCATTTTAACATTATCTTCTGTTTCTTTAACAAATTAGTTTGTTTCACTAGTTAAAACACTACAACAGCAAAAAAATTGTTTTTATATTAAGAATAGAACCAGAACAACTGAGTCAATGATGTCATCCTGTATATATACTATACCCCTAATCCCTCAAAGAATTTACTATTGAGTAAAACATACTACAAGTACTGCTAAAACATACACAAATAATTGTTGTAATCCATATTCCACATAATGAAAACAGAATTCAAATTAAAAAAAAAACATATACAAGAGGTACAAACACAAATTTCCTACTTGTACATTTTATGGATTACACAACTCGTTCACCAGCCTTTCATGTAAGGCTCTCTCAGTAACTTCTGCATGAATAAGGTTTGAGGAAATATAAACAAGGTAGCAATTTACACAGATGACGACACCTTGTCTCATTGCCCTTTCTACCCATTTGTAAATTGTTACCTGGGACAGATGAATAAGGCTGCTGGGGTGTATGCAGTTGGTGAGATGGTGTGTAAGTTGGACTTTCCAATCTATAAAGCAAGAGACATTAACTTAGAAGTAAGACATCAAAAGCCACATTACAAAACGGCAGCCAGACTTCTTGTCCTGGGCCAAGAAAAAATATTTATTTTTTTGGAAAAGTGAAAAAGTAAGGTGTAATTCTCTTCTTGAAGCATTAATTTATTAAATAGAAGGAGCATACTATGTTATTACCTTTAATTAGACACAATACAGATAGACACAAAAAGTCAAAAAGATATTTCTCTTATACAAATGGCCACGGAGCAGTGCTAGTTTTGTTAACATACTTGTCTCCTGATGTATTTCAAGTAAATGTCATTATTAGAAGGTTCTCATTTTTAGGTTTGATTTTAGCACCAAAATAAAAACTGAGTGACTGCAGCTAATATCACACACTCTTCACACATCTCTCTTTTCAGTTGCTTAGTCTGAAATTTTTTATTTGTGTCTGAACTGCAGTATGTGCTAGGAGTGGATAAAGGAGATTTTGTGATAGACCTGACTTTATAAATGCAACAAATATATTCACTACTAAAACAGTAATTACAAGCGTTTTCTCTGTTTCTAGTTAAAACAGTGTTTTTTTTTTGTTTTTTGTTTTTTTTTTGTGGTTCATAGAGAAGGCTTGTAATAGACTAGGATATTTAATCTAGAATAGGCTTTCATAATTCAGTGATTTGATCCAGGTGCTTCTTCAGGACCAGAACAAAAAAGACACATGCATAAAGACACTTGCTTTTGTATGTAAAACACTTGTAAAGAAGCCAGACTTCAAAACATGCTGGATTACATCCTTTCATGTTCTGAATTTTGTTCAGTGAATTTTAAAAGCACACTCCCAAACTGTCTTTTTTCAATCACTAACTTTCAAAATATTTGTTTACTGCTGTTATAGTTTATATACAGTATGCTCTAGAAATGTTTCTAATGAATATTTGTAGGAAGAATATTCACTATGTACCAAAGCATCTTCTGTAAGTATATATTAAAATTATTCATGATTTTTGGTGTTAATAACACTACACACTAGCTAAATAACATATCTGTTTTAAATGGTATTTGAAATTTCTGTGAAAACTTTTAAATAATAGAAGAAATGTTTGTAAGTTATCTTAAAAGAAAAGCATGCATTCAAAATTTCATCCAGCAGTCTCTGAAAATTTATTCTACCACAAAGAAAATCTATACGCTTCATTTTCTCTCAAGAAAAGACTGATTTTGGCAGCATGACTGTGATTCCATGGCAACCTCAGACATTGCAACTGCTTACTGCCTCAGTCCCACTCCTCTGCACTGGATCTGGCACTCCACCGGAGTCTGCTCTGAGTCATTTTCAATAGCTCAGCCAGCAGAAAAACATTCACTTTTTCTGACTGGGTTATTTTTTTCTGTCAGTGTGCACTGAAATGACAATGTCAAACACCGAAGCGGGCAGCACTGTGCAGCTGGGACAAGGACGAAGGCCAGGACCAAGACATCCTGCAGTCAGAGGGCAGATTTGGCTGATGGGGAACTGTAGCCTGTGTATTAAATTTCTAGCATCTGAAATAACTTCTTAGGCTCCTTTTTGTCATATAATGCTATAAAGTATCACCAAGTTGTATAAAATACACTGGTTTATGAAGAAAGATATAGCTCTTTCTACTACTTATGGATTGCTTTCATAATACAGCAACACCAAACCATACCCATCACTTGTACAGAAACTAAACAAGTGTTGTGATGAGCTAGTACAATATGTTATCCACCAACCATACAGGGTTCACAATGATTTTTACTATATCTCTGAACACGTCTCAGGAAACATAAGCAATATTATAAAACACATTGGTGGCAACTTACAGACCTGACAGTTAAATTTGGAATGGTACTGGTGTGTTTATGAATTGAATTCAGATGCTTATCTTAAAACTTTCAATAAGTCCTCTTCATTTTAGAAGCCAAAATCATTTGCATAGACAAAATGTACACCTTTGGATAAAACATGGATTTATTTAGATGAAAAAGATGCTTTGTTACTGATAGAATTTATCAGAGCAGGGATAAGTTCTGTAGGGCAAAGAAAGGACAAAATAAAGGGCAAAGTTCTTTACTGAACTGCTTATAGTGGCTTTGTAAGGTGTCAATGGTCTTGGGAACCTCTCTTTTAAAAAGCATATCTGAAACTACTCTTCTTTTTCTCCCAGCATATACATTCAAATTTACACTAAAGTACCTTCATTGTCTACATGGGAAACACTTCAGGTACACACAGTAAAAAAGATTCAGAATCATAGCATTTTATGACTGTAAGAAATTTAATTCCCTAATTCAAAGTCAGTATAGATTCCTAAATAAAAAAAATTAAAACAAACAAAAACACAAAACAAACACCAGAAAACAAAACAAAACAGAAAAGGCTGAACAGTATTAGCTGGGTTGGCAGGGAAGAATTTGCTGAACATTCACTTAAAATGCAAATTTTACCCTTTTCTGTGTCTGTTCAGACAATTAATAAACCTTTGCCCTCAAATTAGAAATATAATGCAATGCTACCCCCTCTGCTAATAGGGGGGTAGCTGATTCACTATGTTCAGATCAGATCACTGGGATGCTTCCTTTACCCTGTCAAAAGAAAGACTGAAAGACAGTAAAAGAGTACTACTGATTCTCTGGCATTACCTGGCTACGAAGTCGGAACCACATGGGCCATCCACATAATTTCTTCTGTTAGCATTCAAACTGTGAGAAGAAGCTGCATCTTTTATAGGTTCAGCTGCCAGGAAGAACAAAGTTCAAGTTATCATAGTTCAGTATTCAGTTAAAATCCACAGCAGAAAAGCTGTTTGAAATAATCTGAAGTAATTATTTCCAATGATTTAAAAAATTTTCAGTGGTTCCATTATTTAGATTAAAAATGCGATTACTTCCCTTCAGCTCTACCTTTTCCAAAGTTCCAATATTGGCACTGCTTAAGGAAATGGAGAACGAAAAAAAGACTAGAGAAGGCAAAGGAAGAAATAATAAAGGAAAAAAATCTGAAAAAGACAAAATTAAAAGTAAAAAAAAAATTTTTAAATCAAAAATAAATGTTCTTATTCTGAAATAAATTGTTTTCTGATAAAAACATTTATTCCCCAAACCCTTAGATTAATTTTCCAGCTAGGAGACAGTATTTTGGTCATATCCTAAGTTAGTCAGCAATATTTAAAAAAATCAGATTTTTGTGTGTTATATAGTATATAATTGAAAAAAAAGGTGTTAAAGCTACAAAATGGAATTCTGTTCCTTGCTCTCAGAGAGACAATCCTAGTACTACTATATGAATGTTTAAGTTACCATGACTCTATACTTACTAACACATCTCAAGATCTACTTGAAAGCTGTATTTTTAAATTTAAGAATTTACTTACAGAAGACTGTGCCTTTGCACCCAGGTGCAAAATGACAGCCTACAGTTAATTATTTGTCTACTTTCCCCAGATTTATGTCCCTTTCTTGTGGTTTCTTCTCCTCAGCAATACAAGTTTTCAGGCTGAATTCTGTTATTGGCTCCTTACTATGTTTGTAATCCCTGCACGGGCATAAATGGATTCTAGGCTTGTTTAGGTCAGGAGAATTTGCAAGTGATTATACCACAATAATTTAAATGAAGCTTTGGTAATAAACAACAAAATCTAAATATGATTTATGAGATGAGATGAAGATTAACACGAGGAAAGAGTACTCCTTCTTTAAGGGGGCGGTACACTGCCAAATCCCATTAACTAAAATATTCACTGTATTTGTGAACACGACGGTAATCTGAACACACACATATTGAAAACGTGCATATCAAAACCAATCCTTTATCTAATTACCGTGGGGATGCACAACAACACGAGGTTGTACAAATGATGGCTTCACCACTTCAAACCACCAGAACAGTTCTGCCATGAACACCATGTAGTTGCTCTACAGAAAAAGTAATAAGAGAAACATGTTAAAACATAAGCCTTAACTGCAAATAAATAGAATAATCAGCATTTGGAATATGCCTCTGTTTCATCCAGTTTACATTCTCACCTCTATCGCTTCTGCAGAAAATGAGAACAGTAACAGTGATCTGTAGTACCAACTATGTGGCACCCATAACTTGACCAGATCACAACCGTTTGGGTCAAAGTGCTTCGTAAGGAGCATACACTCAGGCCTGATATCTTGCAGGCAGGGTAGAGAGGTACAGGATGGGTGGAGAAGGATGCCTGTCAAACAGATTAGCCATTTCCACAGAAAAAAAGAGTAGTGAAAACCCCTTGTTTTGCAAGGTTGGGCAATAAAATTTTCAGAGCTTTTTAACGTGAGAAAATCTGGTAGCCCTTAGTTTTAGTGCAGGAATTTTGAGTCTGATTTAGGCCTGCGTGTCACGCATATGATTTTTGGCACATTAGGGAACATCTATCCAGATTTACAAGTCTTTACAAAAGAAAAACCAGCAGCAGTGTTTGTTCAATGTAGGCCAGTTAGAACAAGGTTTTAGGTCCAACGATCTGTGCACACTTCACGTATTGCTGATTCATCTCCCTTGTTTATTTTCAGTGATCCCATTACACAGCTATGAAACACAGAAGTATGGGAGCTGCAAGGTTGTTAACAGAGGAAAAAACAGGTGAAAAGGAAGAAACAACTGGTGACATGAACTGCAACAAAAAAGTCAACAGAGAGGAAAAACAGGCAGAAGCAGTAGCAGCACTTTCTAGTGCAAGAGTATAAGGGCTGTAAGACTACATACATAAAAAGGGGTGCAAAAAGACCAGAAGGTTTAATGACTGTGGAAGCTGAAGAGTTCAGAGACCGAACAATCACTGACCTAAGCTGCTAAATCCATACAAGTCAGCACTACCTCACACCTAGAAACACCAACTGAATGAGATTAACGAGCCTCCCGGCCTGAGCTGGCTCCAACAGATGCACACTTCTGTCACCAGTCTTACAAAGGCAAAAACCTAACCAATACAAACCTCTACTTACATGTTAATTGGGAAACCATATTTAAACAACTTTTAAAAAGTTTGTTTAAAAAGTCTTTCTGCAATAAACGTCAATAATGTCTAGCTAACTATGCTTACAAAAGCGTCTTTAGTCACTTTTTTCATGTCATTAACACTGACTAATTTCAAATACCCATTCAAATATTCATTTTCTCCACTTAATGCTATTTCCATTTAACATTTCATGCAGCTTACGAAAAAATAACTAACTTATTGGTTTAATTCTTACAAAGTAACATAATGCCAACTAATGTTGAAACCCAGAAATTTGTTTCCATGTGGCTTTTTTTTTTTTTTTTTAAATAAAACTTTCTTTATATTTGGTCCTATAAAACTTTCTGTATTTGACAAAATTTGTATTTTTGCACTAAACTATCAGACACTATCTTTCTTTTTATCTTTTTTTGAGAATGAAATTAAGTGAAAATGGTCTCAGGAAAAGATGGAATTAGCCCAGAAGTGGTATGGCAGTTGGACTCTGATCTTTCTAAGTCCCTTCCAACTGAACTAAACTATTCTATTCTAATATTATTTATTTGCTTCAGAGAAAAGTTTCAAAGGAAAGCAGTGTGTCTTCTGAGTTTTGTAATACCACAAGGAAACCAGAGCTGATTTTGAAAAGAGCAACTACCTAATTTTGCTTTAAATTTTTTTTTTCTTCTTTTATACCAGTGGAGATAGTTTCTACATTTCCTACATGACAGACGATGATTTTCAGTACAGACTTTGCTGTTACAGATACTAACAGAGCAATCTTTACACATATGAAACAGTCCCATTAACAGAGCCTGGGACTTTTTTTTTTTTTTTTTTAATTTGTAGCACTTTGTTAGCAATAACACCTTCATTTGGCTCCAAGAAAATCTTGCTGCAGATTAAGAAGTGCATTTGAGCTCCTGAAACAACACCCATATAAAGTCTTAGAGTCCTAAAAAAAAATTAATTTCAATTTACAAATAATTTGCTCCTTCAGTTTCACAGAACTCCGTAGGAAAAAGACCTACGGTGTATCAATGTAGATGTTGTTTCTTTTCTGAAGGATTTTGAAGAATGTGGGAGTATTAAATACCAGCTAACAGACTGCAGAGCTGTAAGAGTACAGCAGATAATTTAGTTGACAGCTCTTTAACAAAAATAAGACAAGTTCTGAGAAAGTAAGATCAGTGGTACAGGGCTTCTATTTTAACTTCTTCTTTGGTCAATGAAACAATTTTCTGGTTGGTTCAGGTATATATGGCTGTAAGGTCTGTAAGTCTCCCGTCGTCAATGCCCAGCTACCAGCTGAAAATCTAAGGAGAAAGATAATGTTTTTGGTGTTCCGACATGTAAGGAATTTCTTTAAAAGTACAAAGAGAAGAAAACTGCTTTGTGTTCTGTGACAGACACATTAACTTTCCACTGAGATACAACTGCATAAACAGGCAAGATTGCTTACATCCAATGTTTACCTGTACATTTGAGCGCACCTGGTATATGCCTGCAGAGGATTTACTGAAACAAAAAATTGCACCCAGACTATGCAAGACTTCTATGTAAGAATTCTTTTGACAGCTTCACTGTGTTTTCAGTCCCTCAAGTGTCAAAGTTCATCGATATGTTAATTTTGCTTCCTTAAATATGTGTACCTCAAATTTTGGGAGTACAGGCAAACATTTGACAAAAACTCTAAACAGAATATCAGTTTACTTCAGAAACAAACTACAGACATTAGGGGTAAGAATATCTTTACAAAATAAACTAAAATTTACAACAGAAATGTTTAATAATAAATGAGATCACCTCAGTTCTGTATCAGTAAATTTGAAAATGTAATTTTAGATATCTGTTTGACACTTCTGATCAGATTTATTTTTCCCTGAACATTTCTAATGTAGATAAACCTTCATTTCAGTGAAGGGATACTCTTAGAATGAAAGCTGCTCACATATTTTAGTATATGGTGAAGGGATCAGCCAGATGTTGCCACAGTTATTACATACAAGCTATAAAAAGACTAGGAAAAACCCTGCATCTGCTTATTCAGCACAATAGAAACAGAATAAGGAAAGATTCATAGCAAAAGTTTTTCCATTCAAACAAAATGCTAAGCATAGCATTTTGGTATGACACACCGATTTCATTAGGAAAGAATATATACAAAGAGAAAAATCAAATCTACTTCTCAGACAAAATATGATCTTTAATATTATAATCTGTCAGATATTAATACTTCCACTCTTCCCTTCCCTCAAATTTTTACATTTTTAACTTGAAATATTTTTACTATGAATACAATTATAAAATATTCTAATTATAGCTTTGTTTCCATCTAAAATAGTACTGTACTTAGATACTCCAATTTCTTATTTTTATGTTGAGACACTGCATTTAATAGTGTGACTACTTTATGAAGGACTCAGATATTCCTTCTGAAAATATTTTCTATGCAGTCCTGAGCTACTGAAATAAAGCTTGTTTTATTTCAAAAGCGGTATTTACCAAAGAAAATATAAAAACTCTTGGCTGCACAGCTCATTTAAAACTCAGGCTACTTTAGATGTTTTATGGTGAAACATCATTACAGAAACTGCATTTTCTTTCAAGTTATTTCTAGTTAAGAAAGGGATGTTAATAATTACCAAAGGGGAAGACACATAATCAGTAACTTAGTTTTTTTTTGGAGAAACTAATTATGGGTCTGTAGTAATCCTGCTACCGAGGGCTGGAAAGAATGTAGATATTATTTCCACAGATTTTGCTTTTATTATGCCAACAAAATTTGTAATAGCTTGTCACATGATTATCACATGCACATCTACACAGAAATATTCAGAAGCATAACAGTACTTTAACAGTTAAAAAAAACATAACTAAACTCTGAGCAGTTTAGACTGGCTGAAAAATACTGAACAGCAGATGGCAGACTTGCAGCTTCAGAGATGCCTTTATTTGCTAAACATTCTGACTTAATTTTTTCAGTTTTATATTTCTACCTTATTTGCAGACTGTTCATTAGCTGCATGTAATAAGATACACTAGTGGTTACATTTTGTACAATAAAAATTCCACTGTTTAATAGATTTTGGAAGATTTTGAAAAAAAAGATGTTCCCTTATGTTGAATATAAAATCTAAAGTCATTACCTTTATATCAAAGAAAGACATAAACTAGCTTGTTTTTATAAAAAACATACATGAAAAAGATACATTTTTCGCTTTAATATCCCTATTCCCAACATAAATAATGGAAAATATGGAAAACAGAAACAGTACACCCAATCTTGCCACTAGAAATAAATGTCTTCCCCTTGTAATATCCACAGGTTTTAGATCTGCGCATTTGGAGAACAACAACTATAAGTTCATATATCCAAATGATACAAATCACTTATAATCAGACTAGAATCCACTAAATTTGAATGGAAAAGCAGCCATAGATGCATTTAGGAATTTTCTGAAAATGAACATAAAAATACACTGTAAAATTCACATCATGATGCATATTAAGATCCTGCTCTGTAGGGCAGGAAAGTTAGCTACCTCAAACGCAAATCTATAGTTTGCATGTTATAAATTGTCAATATAGATGCATCAAGACTGAAGAAAATTGGAGTGTTTCAGACTCCCTGGAAAAGGCCAAATTACAGTTCTGCATATGATCCATGTGCTACAAGTTTGTCATATGTCCTGCCACAGGTTAACGAATGCCACAGAAACTCCAGCTGAAGATTCCAGTATGTCTTAGTTTGGATCAGAACAAAGCAGCAGGACAACCAGCCAGTTAACATCAGTGAAACAAAATCCCGCTGCTTCCCTTTCAATAATGAGCGAGGAATATTTGGTCCCTCTCGGGAGCGAAATCTTTTCAAAAAAAAATGTTCAGCAGTTGAGTCTTCTTTTCATTCCTGATCTGCAATCCTTTTAAACCAGCCAGATAGGAATCAAGTCCCTGCACTGACCCCCACCATCCATCCCCACTCACCTCACCAAACAGCCAGCTGCTCTCCCATGTCCTTAGAGCCCATATGCACGCTTACATGGACTTCAACTGCAAATTCAGCCTTGGGTTAACAGCCTGATCTGCACTGTTTTTTCCGTTAAGATACGAGCGAAAGCTGCACAGCACTAGTGGACAAAGTCTAGCGCTTAATTTCTATGAGTAATCTATGTGACGAATATGAACAATATTTTCCACATCTCAGAGGATATAGTGCTCATTTATAGCTTCTACATATATTGTTAGCAAAGCTGCCATCTACTTTACATAGGTAAGTGCATGTATTCAAAACTGCCCAAATGCAGT
>VXAL01015245.1:2079-13083 GCA_013399475.1 Chauna torquata
GAATGGAACAAGTGGTCTAAGCAGCAACAATTACTAGGGCTGTGGCCATTCACATCAGAACTTGTGATAAGTTTTTGAAGGTGAAAAGCAAGAACTAGGTTTAAGACCACAAAGAAAAGGGACCTCGAGATAAATTTTAGCTACATGTTAAGATGTTGTTGAACAGAAACAAAAAAGATGCATTTTAAAAATTCAGAGGTGTGTTTTTTCTTCCCATTTCAATGACAAGTATTCCTTTCTTTCAGGGTATGGATATCAATATTTTCAAAGAAGCCTTTGAGTCTCCCAAGGTGGATTTTATTCTGTCCCATGCTATTTATTGCAGAGACGTTCTAAAACTGAAGAAGGGGCAGAGGGCCGTGATCAGCAATGGAAGGGTGAGATCAATCAGCAGATGGTGAAAGAGAGATTCCACACGTGGGAAAGACACAGACCTTGAGTGGCAGAGTCTAGGGATTGGATGCAGTTTGCCTTCTCTAGGTCACTTGACTGTTTCCAAGTTCATTTATTTAGACCTGCAGTGACCTCTTCTTTGTACTGTGTGCAGTTGTTGGTGTTGCATACAAATTCAGATCTGTCAATAGCAGTTGCACTCATGTTGGCACTGAATTGAGTCCAGGAGCTGAAAGGGATGGTAAATTTGAGTGATTGTGCTGCTTCAGTTCATTGGGCAATGAACTGGATGTTGGTGCCTTAATCTCTTTCTTCCACTAGCTCTTTTTTACAAAAGCCACTTAGATTACGCAAGTTATGTTACCGTAGTATTTCACTGCCGCTAATGAAACCTAGCCCTGTACCCATTCAGTTTTCTTCCGTCAGCTGCTTGCTAGCTACGGGGGGAGCAAGTTCCAGTGGCTGCTAGTATACTCTGTATACTTTAACGAGTTAAAAAATTTAAGTGATGGGTTGTGGCATTCTATTTCTGTCATTAGCAAAATAGTAAGAATTATCTAGGTAAACTTTTAGGCTTTCGAAGGCTAGAGGAGTGAGATTTGCTGGAGTTTTTCTGGACTACTGCAATCTTGTTAACCCTTCAAGATGTAATATTGCATGTATAGTTTAATGTGCCATATTTTTGCAAATCAAGCACTCTGAAAAATTCTAAGCATGCATTTCATGACTTTGGGGTATTGTTTTGTTCTTGGCTGTAAATAGATAGAATTATCTGTTAAACTTTGCNTTAGAGGATGGTGAGATGTTCAATCAGGATGATTTTCATCTCCTTGAGAATATCATACTAAAGACATCAGGACAGAAAATCAAATCTCAAATTCAGCAACTGGGATTTGAAGAAGATCTGTAAGTAAACATGAAGAAGCTGGCAAAAAACAGTGGTTTTCTGATAATGTGACTTTCTGCAGCCTAGAGAAAGCTTTACCAAGTACACACTGGATAGGTGCTGTGAACGTAACACGCATGTATTCATATGGTCAAGGCTTAGCTGTTCAGATGAGCAAGTCAGACAGGAAAGAGACGTAAATTATCTTTACTGGGTTTAAAGTGTTTTAGTGACTTTTTATTGTAGTTCACAGAATCTTATGTAGGTATGGACTTGTAACTATCCACTAGATTCAGGAAGCAGTGGTGAGAGTACTAGCAACCCTAATATGGTACTGTGCTCGGAGTTCTTCATTCTTGATTTATCTGTATCTAGTAGCAATCTGCCATGGCTGCACATCTTGTAATGAAGTTGGAGGAGCTGTGTTGTGTGAAGGTTCACTGACAAGCAGCAAGAAACTGGGAAAATGCTTAAGTTTGTAGGAATTTACTATAAAACTGTTCATGTGAACATGAAACAGTAAATGCAATGGTACTCACTGAGGTGGTCCCTGGATCACAGCAGCAGTCTGCGGTGTTATCTGGAAGTTCAGGAAGTGATTTATTGGATGAGGGGGAGGAAAAAAAAAAAAGATACAGGTGGAATGAAAAAAAGAAGAATGAGGGCGGTGATGCATTTACAGGGTCTAAATTCCTTGATGTGTTGAAGTTTCATTTGGGGTTTAGGTGACTGATCAGTGACAGTTTACCAGCAGAGAAACTGTCTAAGTGCAGAGGAGAGTTGCTTGCTGCTGTGGTATGTGTAATAAGGTGGTATAAATTGCTACATGTTATTATGTTTATTCTTGAAAAGGCCTTCTGCACTGGATTACCTTTTCTGCTTCTCCAAATGGAACAGAAGTCTAACTTCTCGTTAATATTAAGGCCTTCAGACTTCTTGTGTTTTTTCCCCCAGCTAAATCTTACCTGATGCACTGTTTTAAGTCATCTACCTCCTACATTGCCAGGGTTTCATAACTCATATGTAGGATTACTACAGTATTTATTTAAAAGGAGGAAGAAAAGCCGGAGTATGCTTTCTGAATCTGTTTGTAGTTCAGCTAACTGCTGCTGGCCTATCAATATCAAAAGTACTTTTGTAATGTATTTCACTGTCAGTGCTACAGAATCATGTAAATCACTTTTAACTTTTTAAAGAGAAACAATAGAAAAAGAGGTAGAGATGAGATAATGAAAATCATAGTTCTAGATAATTCTTGCAAAAAGAATAGAGGCGAGCTATTCAAAACAAAGGCATCGTCAGGTTCAAAGATGCCAGTGTCTTCCAAACTGAAGTCTGTAAGCACATGGAGGTGTTGGGGGTTGTTGGGGATGGAGGTTATAACTAAGAAGACCGTTTCCCTCATATTTAGCATTATACCTTTCTGCGATGCTGCTTGGCTGTTAGAGGCCAATCAAGTATGTTAAGCATGTGGTTTTTTGAGCAGAAATCTTGCGTGATTCTGAATTCCAAGAGGACAGATTTTAACAATGTTCCAAATGCTTTTGCATCCATTGCTATACTGGGAATCAAAAGGGATATAATGGCTTTTTGGATAATAGGGTGGAGGAAGAGGGCATAGTTAGAACATTGGCTAATTTTGGACAGTGTGTTTTGTGTGTGTGTGTGTTTTTTTGTTTTGTTTGAACACTGCCAGGGTTTTTTGAAAAATTTTGAATTGATCTGCGGAATTGGAAAACATTGTAGAACATGGCAGACTTCACCAGCCTTATGTTTTTGGTATGAACAATTTAAACAGCTGTCAGTATGAATCCATGAGTCTGAGTTAACACGGGAAAAGCTGACAGACCTTTAAGTACAGTATTGCTTCTTGGTAAAGCTATCATATACAAATCAATTTTCAATGAACTTTCAAGAGGTTTTACATTTTAAGATTAAATATGATATTCTCAAAATACTAGACTGAAAATTTATGGGAATAATAAAAAGGAAGACGGTGTCAGAAGTAATTATGTTTTAATAATAGGACCCCTCTCTCAAAAGTTTCTCCAATGCTTCCTAGTACTTAAGAGTTACAGTATAAAATAAAAAGACTGCTATGAAACAAAGGTTTGATCTGAATCTCTTACAGGTCTGAGAGGTTGGTGAAGTTAAGGGATGCAGTGCCTGCAGCATGTCTGACCCCTAAAATGCCAGCTGTTCTGTATTTCCTAGTTAAACCCTTTGGTACCCTCAGTGATAAGGCTGCAACCTATTTAAATTATCTCAATGGTAGATTAACCCTTAAACATGTTGAAATCTTCAGAGCTACTTCAAAGAATCCTTGGAGTAAAGGGAGGAGGACAGTAAGGACACCATGTTCTGGATTAAATTTTTGTTCTCAGAACCACTGATAATCTATTTCCATGCTACTGTTTTTCAAAGCAATTATAAATATATGAGGGAAATGCTAGTGTAAAGAGGTGGTAAAACTGGTAGTTGGTGTATCTGAATTCAGTTCCAACTTCTCTTTTGCTGCTAATTGACAGAAATGTGGTAAGTACATGCATTTTCTGAATACCTGTAAATCTTTTTTTGTTTTTTTTTTTCCCTTCTTCAGTGCTAGTGACTTGGTAATGAAAGTGGATGCTCTTCTCTCTGCTCAACCAAAAGGAGAGGCAAGGATTGAATATCACTTTTTCGAAGAACGATACAGGTATAGGATTGCTAAGCAATATGCTTTTCCTTGTCTTTTAACATTCCCATGGTTTTTAAGCTACATTTAAGATTAAAAAAAAAAAAAATCCAAGTAGCGATAGGGAAGTCCCCAACAGCTTTCAGAGCACAGTCAGATTTCATAAATTATACATGTCTGTGTACCTATCTCTATACATATCTATGAATATATGTATTTTTTTTCTCTATCTAGTTTTAGGTGCATAGCATTTAGGAAGTAATCTGACTTCAGAAGGAGATGGATAGTGTTTTTCCTATATTTATCCAATACATTTGATAGTTTAAAATGTTTTTTTCTTCTGTTTAGTGCAGTTAAACTGAGACCAAAAGAGGGGGAGACATACTTTGATGTTGTGGCTATTGTTGATCCTGTTACCAGAGATGCTCAAAGACTTGCTCCATTGCTTTTGGTATGTATACAGTGTTGTAATGTGTTTTATGACAATTTCAAAAAGGTCTCTCCGGTTCTGTAATTTTGACATGTTTGTCTTTCTTGACTCTGTAGTGACCAGTGGCCTTCTAATAGTGCGGCTGAAATGCACAATACATTATTGGAAAATTACTGTGCACTACACACTAAAAAGATCAGGCTTAGATATCTCCTGGACAGCTTTTAGTTTCACCATTTTAACAGTTTAGTTCGTAACAATCATTCTTGAGGAAGAAAGTCTCTACATCCCAAAAATAATGCCTGCAATGTGAAGGAGCATGTAGCTGATCTAATTAAAACAAGCAGCTCAAAGATGGGTGTGGTAAAGCAAATAATGAAAAGGGAGGATTGAGAATGAGCAGGTTACGTGCCTCATTGAGGTCTTGTCTATAAAGATTGGTCAGGTTTCCTAGTTAGAATTTTAAGGGATGTCTTTTTCTTGTAACTTCAGGTTTTGAACCAGTTGATAAATATGAACCTAAGAGTGTTTATGAACTGCCAGTCCAAACTTTCTGACATGCCTCTGAAAAGGTAAGCAATACCATTCCAGAGTTTTTTAAAAAAAACAAAAACAAAAAAAACACAACAACTGAAAAATAGCAGTATGGAAGCAGAAGCATGTGCTTACTATAGTGAAGTTGGCAATGGCCATCTGGAAGCCTTGTCACAAGTTATGGTGTAGCCTGTTTGAGAAAACCACCCCGTCAGGTTCCACAACTCTGCTGGGCTGTATCTCCCAAACTCCTACTCCCATCTACCCATGTCAAAAAACAACCAACCATACAACCAAAAAAAATCCACAACCCCAAAACAACAACAAGAAAACACAAACAAACAACCCAGAGAGAGAGAAAGATAAACGTGTTGGAATGTGCAAGCACAGAAACATGGTCAGATGTCCTTCACAAGGTCTCAATAACTGCTTTCAACTCGTTTACACAATAACATGATTTCCCACAGAGAATCTAGGAATTTGTGGATGGCATGAGGCAATTCTGCTGGTTTACCAGTTGGGTGGGGTTTTATATATACATATATGACCAAGGCTAAATAACTTACTAATCTTAATGGTTGAGTCATGCGCACACTTTTGTTGCTCCTTCATGATGAAAATTCTGATAGTTCTAAGCATGTTCCTTTGGACAAAGCCTCCTGTACACAGCAGGGAATAAAAATTCCAGGGCTGCTCGGAGACATGGGAGCTCTGGAAAAACTGATGCTGTCAGCAAATTCAAAGAGTGAAATCTATGCAGAACTGGGCAGAAATATGCTCTAATGTTTTTTTCTGAAATTTCAGCTTTTATCGCTATGTTTTGGAGCCAGAAATTTCTTTCACAGCAGATAACAACTTTGCTTCTGGACCAATTGCCAAATTTCTGGATATGCCTCAGTCTCCACTGTTCACTTTGAACCTAAATACTCCTGAGAGCTGGATGGTGGAATCTGTCAGAACCCCATATGACCTTGATAATATTTACTTAGAGGAGGTAAGCAAAATCAACATGTTACTATTGTTGCATTTAAATGTTGGTGTTTTTTTCAGAGGATATTTTTGTAGTGGGAAAGAAATGTAGAATTTTAAAATGCTAATAAACATAGAGATGTGGATATTAACACTTGTTACATTTGTAGACCCCTGAAAGTTTTACAGGAGGGCTGCAGATAAACCAAAGCTCACTGACAGATTGCTGCCCTCAGTTATTCACAGATGCCTGGAGACCGCAGGTTGAAAAATGCTGTAGGCCTGAAGCAGATCCTACAAAGGTGTTGTTTTGACTACACAAAGAGAGAGAGGGGTGTGTTCCGTGTGTGTGTGTTCCGTGTGTGTATATATGTATAATATTTCATAGTGTCCTGAGCTAGAAACAAAGGAACTTTGTTAGTCATACATTTTTTTTAATTTATGAGTTTAAAAAACATTTATTTCTGATTAGAGCTCCCTACAGCTAATATCATACCAAAAAGAACAAGACGCTTTTTTTGTTTAAACTTGTGTTTAGAAATGTTGAAATAAGATCTGAGTCCTGTTCCAGTAAGTGAATTCCCCTTACTTTTCCTTGCTCTGAGAAGCCACCAAGCAGGTTTTAGGTACTTGTTCATTTTCATAGCTTTTGTTACCAGCAAACACTCTTGTGGCCCACGAAAGAATTTGCAGTATCAACAAAACAGCAGAACTGGTGCAGCAGAAAGCCACTAAACTGCAGTAATTTTAGGAGCTGATTGCTGCTAGAACAGGCCTTAAATTAGACTACTAGAATATTGATCTTGGCAGTGCACCCATGTACTAAAGGATGAAATAAAGAAGAAAAGAAAATCCAAGGAGCTGGAGTTAAGTACAAAAATTATGCTAAAAACAAAGGAAGGATATCTGTATGTACAAGTTGATGATTCTCATTTAATCTTTAATACGATGGATAATTCAGTGCTAATTATTAGCCTCCTGCTATTAACAATTATCTTGGACTTTAATAGTTTTTAGAAGTTCTAAAAATAGTGGGCTGGTAAGCAGTTACAAATGCACTACACTAACATGTTATGATGTGCACTAAAAATGCATATACTAAAAGTTAGAAAATCTGTATATGATACGAAGTAGAAAATTTGGGACTTCAGGGTGTGGAAGTGAGTAGCCTAAGGAGGTGGACAAATACTCTTTTCCCTTGAAATGAGCCATTATACAGCTGGCCTTGAAAAACTGCATATATAAAACAAATAACAATTTTGTGTGAATCATCCAGCATATACTAAAGATGTCAGACTGACAGCTCTGGAGGCTCGAGTCCTTTATTTATCCACAGAAAGGGTATGGCATGGGCAGGGGCAGGACAAGCGTCCCCACCAGTGTGCCTCAACCCTGAGCTGGAGGAGCCACCTATAGAGGTGAGAGGGCAGTTCAGGCTCCAAACCCAGTGTGAGACAGGCCCCAGCAGCCCCAGCTGTGCAGGTGACTCCTGCAGTATGGAAACCCATCTGCTGCATGTGTAACAAATGGTCACACTCCTTACCAGCAGGCCTTTTGCAAAGCAACAATCTGAACAGCCTTGTGGTCGTTAACAAATGTGGGTTACTTTCTCACAGAACATCCTATTATTAGTCTCTCCTTACTTTTCCGTCTCACTGATACTGTTTGGGAATCTGATGCAGTGCAGCGGTGGAGTCCAATACTGCTAATCCTGCACTGTTATTCAGAAATCGAGGAAATGTGATTTTTTGTGGGGGAGGTTGTGGGCTTTTGTTGTTGTTGAGTTTTTGTTGGGTTTTTGTTTGGCTTGTTTTTTTTTTTTGCTTTTCATCTCAACCTAACTGTAAAGCTATAAATGAACCGCCAAATGGCTGATACTACTGCGCATTTTAAACCTCTGAATTTCCACTCTCCTCCGCACCCCCAAACTTACATGAATTGAAAGCCTGGGAGAGAGGGGGATTAGATGCTTCAGGCATACTCAAAGTACCATCCTGAGTGTCTAAACAAATGGCAGCTCTACTTCTGCAGGGTGCACAATTTCCAGTTCCTATTATGCAGTCTGTTGGTGCTAGCAATTAGCAGTTAAACTGTCATTTTGCATATGCAATGAGAGAAGATGCTTTGTGAGATTAGACTAATATTTTGCTTATGTAGTGTCCTCAGGCTAAATATGAGTTTAGCATGGTAGGAAGTCATGCCTGAATTGATTTAAACATAAGTATTTTTTTTTTTTTTGGCACTTTTTGTTCAGTGTAGAAGAAAGGAATTGGTCTTTCTGACAGTACCCTAGCACATTGCAAGAGTAACGCAGAGCAAAACAAAACGTTTATTTCAGATGATATTAGATTAGATTATCTTTAAAGAGATTTAGATTCAAACAAGCCTGCCACAGAGTTCTTGTGAGATGCCAGACTGACTTTATTTGACTAAATCCTCCAATAAATGTAAGAAGAATTGTAAAATAGAGCAACAGTCCTTCCCTTGTCTTATCCTAGCATCTTGCCAGTGAGATTCAGAGGTTTTTGGTCAAGACAGTCTTAACAATACACACGTGAGTTTTTTCGCTCAACGGAGCCAAGTTCTTTGAGGGTTTCCAGGTATTTGTTTAATAGAACTACTCTGGTAAGGTAAAGTAAGTGCTAGTTGATTACTATGGCTATTTTAGCGAGTAACCGAATCACTGAAAAAGAAATTGCACTTTTGAGCTACTGCCGAATTCAGCAATATCTTCTTCTTACAGGTGGATAATGTTGTTGCTGCAGAATATGAATTGGAGTATCTGCTTCTGGAAGGACACTGCTATGATATTACTACTGGGCAGCCACCTCGGGGACTCCAGTTTACACTGGGAACTTCAACCAATCCTGTCATTGTAGATACCATCGTTATGGCCAACTTGGTAAGCATTTGATTGAAATTGGCAACAAATAACTCTGGTTCTCCAGTCAGCACAATCACTTGCATAGACCATTAAATATCTTCTAGTATGTGGGCTCTGGATATATGGCATTACTTACACTCCACAGTTGCTTGCAAATATACTGGAACCACATCATTCCTCACATTGATGCCTAAAACTCTGCAATATACTTACTCCTCTGTTACCTTTTAAAGATGCACTCCTTTCTCTTCAGCTTGCTGAGAAGGATCTTCTGGAGTATCTTAAAATGATGCCAATATCCCTAAGTAACTTCCTTCCAGGACAGGTCAGACGGTTCTATCTTTTCTAGACAGGGTACTCCTTAGACCATCCACTCTGGTATAGTAAGCTTCAGGTGGACAGGTGTCGTGTTTGTGACCCATTTCTTCAGGAGACCTGCAGAAGAAATGGAGAGAATAAGCAGGAGTGATCAGCATTGTAGAAAACGAAGTATGAAAGAAGGGGAATTTCTTAATTCAGTTGAGGAAATGTGTCAGAAATCCAAGTATGTGATTGTTCCCTGCAGCTGTCTTTAAGGCAGGTGTATAAGGGGTCAGTCTCTCTTCAGTGTCCATGCTAGACTGTGTGAGACGTAATGGACTGAAATTATGGCATGGGAAGTTAACCAGTGGAATATTTTCTTTACATGTAACATTACAGAAAAACTGAAATAACCTGTTATATTTTTTGGAATCTTCAAATGTATGGAAGAACAAATAAGGAAAAATGTCTGCCGCCTCTAAATATTTATTTTAAAAATTCGTACACTTATTTTCTATTTCTCTATATCTTTCCTTAGCCAAGTTATATCCTATAATGATGTGATATTTGTAATTGCAGAAAGGAAGATGACCCTTGTTTTCTGTGTGATCATATTTGTGTATGAATATGTTAGGGAATAAAGCTTGATGACTTGGGGGTGTTTTTTTCTAAATAGGTAAACCAAAGTATATGTACCATGGTATACAATGCTCATCCTCTTCCTCAGTGTCTGTACTGTGAAGGGTTATGAAGAGACCAGGAACGTGTCTTGTGTATTTTTTTAATTCTTTTTATTTTTTTAATAGTTGTTCACATGTGGAATTGCATGCATATGGGGGTCAAAGTACAAAACTGGATGGGACACTGAAGCATCGCTACAAATGTTTGTATCTTCCTTAGGTGTAATAATCTAAATCACAAAAGAAAATACTCAGATCTGGAACCTGAAAATGCAACAAGACTTGTATATAATACTGGAATTTTACATTGTAATTTTTTAGGTTTTGTAGAAGAGAGATCTTGTAACATATAACCTATGTTACTACTTGCTGCTGCAGCAGAAATACCAGTCTGTATACCAGTCATCACAATGGATTAAAATTGTTTTGGAGGCAGACTTTTCACAGACTGCAGTGTAGTTACCAGCTGGTGTTTAGAAATCCACTCGCTCCTTCCTGAAGGCAAACTTTTGCAGAAACAACTTTGGGATTGCACCGTTCCTATCAAGACACCCTGAAGATTTTCTGTCATCTAAAAAATAATGCTGGACCTTTTCATAATTGTCTTATGAAAAAAGGAAGGATTTTGAATGGAACTTCTGGGTTTTGTGGTGTCCCCCCTCCTTCTCTGGGTTTTAAGGCCTTATATTTAATCAGCTAGCTTACAAATAACTATTTCCAGATATAAAACAGGTCAAAACACATGACTTAGAAACTTGTTTTTCTGCACTGACGTTGACAAATGTCTCTTTTCTGCCTCTTTTCAATGTTTTCCATGTCTCTTTTCCCTTTACAGGGCTACTTCCAGTTAAAAGCCAATCCTGGTGCATGGACTCTAAGACTCAGAAAGGGCAGATCTGAGGATATCTATAGAATCTACAGGTAGGACAGCACAAGAGATACTTTGATCTTTTCCTTGTGAAACTTTTGAATTAGATAGGCACAGTAATATGTGAATCTAACAGTTCACTTGCCAAAGTGTAGTGAACTTAACAGCAAATTGTTTTATACTGTACATAAGTTATGTGAGCTGAATTAAATTAATTCCTTTACAAAACCCAGTCTATGTTCAACATGTATTTGTTACTTTTTTGTCACGTCTCAAACCTGTCTTACAATGCTAAACTTTAATAGTATGTAGAAAAACATGTAGAAGAAATAAAGAACATATTTCTGCTTTTTATTAAAGGCAGTGTTTTCCAAAAAAAAAAAAAA
>VXAL01015245.1:18381-48178 GCA_013399475.1 Chauna torquata
GCTGAGGTACACACCACCACAGTGAACCCTTTTTGCTTGCTGTTGCTTCTTTAAGGTTCCATTGCCTGTGGTCCATTGGAAGCACTAGGGACACTGAAGTTACTTTCAGTATGATACAGCTTTTACAGATGAAGAACTGAAGTGTTAACTAAACGGGCGTCTTCATTTGTTAATAACAGAAGGGAATGTGTGACAGCAAAGCTAAGATAGATTTGTTGAATAGTTTTTACGTATGTGCCATGACCTTAGTTAGAACTGCTTTCCTGCCCTGTATTAGATAATCTCTTGGTGGCAGTATATCAAATTGTTTTAACGTATTAAATCTCAGGGTCTACTGGGGCTGCAGTAATTTACCCATCAGTCAAATGTCACTGCTAATTGTCTCGTCTCCATGCAGTGCTCTGTATGTTGTGGATCTGAAGAAGTTCAGAAAGATAGCAGCTGGAGATCGACTCAGAGGACAATATCAGGGTCTTAGTCAGGATCCTAACAGTCTGTCTAACCTTGATCAGGTGTGTATTTATTTTATTGTTTGTATGCATGTATGTAGGCATTTACTGTGATATAATGGCAGGTTAGGACCTCTTCTTTCCTGGCCAAACTTCTACCACAGCCAGATGCCAGTGGCAGTGCCATTACTCCCTGCCTTCAGATGAGGCAGATATGCATAGAACCAAATATAAATGGTGGGTGGAAACAACACCTTTCTCTTACATGTCTTCAGACTGTCAATTTTTCCAGTATACTCCAAGGCAAATACATAACACAGCTGAATACTTGTTTCTTGAGCTGTCTGGCTCTAAGTGCTTTACTGTGTTCTGACTAGATAACATGGAAATAAGGCTTGTACTGTCATGCGTGGAAAAGTAACACAATGCTTTTGTTCACCAGTCTTCCAAACTGGTCCAGTACAGGTTTGATGCTGGATTCATATTACTACTTTAATCGTGTTTGCTAATAGACTAATTTTCAACAAAGTAAGATTAATAGTTGTATTACTGAAGTTTTTTTTCCAAAGGACTTTGGCTGGAATGAAAGGTCAATTTATCACTTTTCATTTGCCCTGGGACAAAAAAACTATTTACAGAAGTCACAAAACTTCCCAATGCTTTCTGGTGAGACAGTTGTTCCCCCTGGCCCTGCACCCTGTGGAAACCGGTACTAAATCTTATTCTTCACAACAGGATCTGCCTAACAACATGATCCACCAGGTGCCAATTAAATCACTGCCACAGGAGTGGCTTTGGTGTGAAACATGGTGTGATGATTCCTCAAAGAAGAGAGCAAAAACCATTGATCTGGTAAGTACAGTATGGGTCCCTCATTCTCAGTCACAGTAAGACACAGTGACCCATTTTAGAGACACTTCCCAACCTCAGATCTAGGTGCCTCGTCCTATATTGTTACTTTAATGTTTTCAGCACTTCATTTTTTTTTTCCTTTACCTTCTATATTTTCTTACCTAGAGCGATGGCATTATGAATTGGGAAAACTTTATACTGTACTCTAGCTAAAATATCATCATATAATAAATGTTCACCAACAACAGACTAATTCCACCAGGGGGAAGCATCCCTTTTTTCAGAAAATAAAGCTTATTTATGCATTGTGTTTGAACAGTTTGTATGTTTTGTTTGCAGTGTAATAACCCAATGACCAAAGAGCCCAAGTTGCAAGCAGCAATGCGTATAGTTCCAGAATGGCAGGACTATGATCAAGAAATCAAACAGCTCCATAGTCTTTTCCAGAAAGAAAAAGAAACAGGAACACCAGCTGAGATGTCAGGACAACATACACAAGGTAGTCTTAATGGCTGTTTTCGTACTTTCACGATTTTCTTCCTACCCGTTTGGGGTAAAGCCTCATACTTATTTGCTGTAAGCTTGCACCATGTAAAGGCTTGCATGGAAGATGTGTTAAATAATTTGCATATTTTAGTGGCACGGAAACACCTTGCTAAGTGAGGCAGGTGTAACTTGATGCTGAAACCTAGAGAGCAGAGAGATATTTCACACTTTTTTCAGTTCTAGTGAAGATCCTCACTGTGGATCCTCACAGCAATTACCTCACTGCAATTTTATGAACCTGGCCGTATCTTAACCCTTAATTAAAGTGCCATTATAGACATTATAGACAATGGGTATGAATTGTTCTTCAGTCATAGGTAACCTTGCAAAGAACAAGTGTCTGGAGTTTAAATGTTAAATTTCAAACCAATCTGCAAATTGAGGAAGCTGGAAACGGAGTACTTATTCTTCTCTCTTCTTCTACAGATCCAGCAGCACATGTGGAATTATGATCCATGGAGAAAAATTCAAGTTAGACTGTTTCATAGACAATTTTTATATTGAAAGATAGTTTTTTTTCCGGTATGTCTGCAAAACTGCTGAATAATTGAATGGGATGATGTATGCATTTTTATTACTTGCCTTTGGGTTAATTTCTGCATATGAAATAAGATCTGGATTGCTGGAATTAGCATTACTGTTTTTTGCACGTGTGGTGGACATGAAAGAGCCCATGATGGAGTTTAGCATTTCAGAAACACAACTTCAAAATCCACTGGAAAAGCCACAACCTTTTCCTTCAGCTGTTGCTACCTCCACCACTGATGAAGATCCTGTTAGCCTCAGGTCTGACTTGAGAGCCTGGAAAATGCAGACCCAGTGAGCTGTTGGCTAGAACATAAGTCCTAACCTCAACTGATGGAGTTAATTTTTTCAGGTAACTTTAAAAGGCTCAGAATCACGCCTTGAATTGGGATGCTGTTTCATCTGCAAGTTTTCAAACAGTCAAAAATGCTTCTCAGATAAGTTCAGTATGCCCTTCTTTTTTTTTTTTTTTNGGCATTACTTAGTTTCCATTTCCTGTCTTCATTTATTGCCCAACTTTTGAAGATTGGGCTCAATGTAAAGCTAACACAATCTGTGTAAATGCCTGTCCCAAATACAAATGCCTAAGCTTACAAAGTGAGCAGAACATTGAATCTGACGGTTCAATTCATCCTAGCCCATCTGACTGGAAATAAAAGTGCCCTCCTTCCTTCTTGCTCAAAGGTTAAATCCATCTGCAAAACTGGTAGGGCCTTACCATTGCTGTGGTTCACTGATTCATGAATGTTTTTTTGTTTGTTTATGAAAAAATCTGTGGAAGCTTGGAAGCTTTTCATCATGTAAATTTCATTAACTTTATTTTTTTCTTCAGAGATGTTGTCACATGAATAAAAACTTTGGAGTTCTTAGGTCTTAAGCTTTAGTTCACACTCAGTCCTTTCATAATCCTTTTTTGCTTGGATACGTTACTCTCCTAATTTGATTTTGGGGTTTTTGAATCTTTCACTTGCATTTGTTTTCATTTACCATACAGACCAGAAAACATTTTGTTCCAAGGATAAGTTACCCTGAGCAAGTTTTATAATGCATATTCATGTCCTAATTTTTAAAGATACTGCAATAGTTATATAAACATAGGCCTTAAAAAAAAAAAATCCTCAAACTTCCCTCTTTCTGTGGGATTATTGTCTGCTCCCTAGAACACTGAGACATTAAAGAGCTGAAATAAAAGAACTAAACTAGTATTTCTATACTAAAGTAAAATATATTTCCTCATGCACTGCTTCTTTAGAAATCCAGACTGGGATCATTTCTGCCTCCTGTATTTTTATACAGGTAAATGTTCTGTGCTGTAAGAGCTTCACACTAAAGATAAGCCCAACTTAAGACACCTGTCTAGAAATACAGCATTATACATCATAGGTTTTGGAGGAATCTGAAAGACAGCACTTGCAGAGTTCAAACTGTTCAACAGGGCCGTGCCACAGATAGGCAGCTCAAGAAAGGGCCCAAATCACCAACCCAAACTCTTAAAGAACATGTTAAAAAGAAATAGCGAGGGTTCCTTAAATGTACAGTGCTGGACTGTTGACAAGCTGAGTAAACTAATCAGTAACACTATGCACACACTTCTTGTAGGTATCAGAAATGGGTTAACTCCAGAAAGGTAGTAGAAAGGCCACTCTCCCCCTCTCCAGGGGGAAAGCTGTGCAAACGTGAGGGGCTGGTATCAAACCGTGAACGCAATGAGTATGAGTTTTCAACTTAGGTATTTTCCCCTTTGTGGGGTTTTCAATTCAAATGGTCTCTCTGATGCTTTGTAAGTTACAAGTGGCTTACACTTGCTGTCAAACGGTTCCAGTTAAGGCTAAGCAGACTTACACTAGAAGGATTTTTTTCTAGTGTAAAAAACAATAATGAGCCTGTCAACAAATTAAAGTCATTAGATATTATGTTAATTAGCTTGTTTTAAACAGATAATGTAACACCTGTAATCTTCCCCTTTCTGTGTTCAGCTACAAACCACTTATGCCTCTTTGGAGCACATGGAACAGCACATGATCGGGGGCAGCAGTTGTACACCAGTTTCATCCAGGGATGGACTAGGGCAGCAGAGGAGGCTTAGGATGGATGGAAAGTGGGTGGGGGAAGAGTCTGTCCAAGCAATCAGGACAAGGAAAGGGCAAGTTTTCTGCAGAACAAGACCTTCTGCTATCAAAAACTGTATTTGGCTTCACTTTTTTTTCCAAATATTATTTGAAGATAGAGAATGAAGTAACCTCTGAAATTCAGCAGAATATTTACAATGTCTTGTTTGGAATCGGATAGGAGGAAAATATTTTTTTAAATTCTGTCAGCTACAGAATTATTTTTTTAATTATGCTTCTCTCCATTTTAATAGTTCATGTGTGCACTTAAACACCCATGCCACTGTTTTTTCTTTTTAATTATAAAATTTAGAAAGCTATGGAGAATTTTTTTTTTCTCTGTAACAGAGACCATACTCTTCTGTTCAGATCTTGTTAAAAAAAGCATAATGAATTAAAATAGAAAGCAGAAACAAATGTAGTGTGAGATTTTGTACATTTTGCAGTACTCCTAGGAGTCCTGCGCCTATGCGCAAGTACATTATAAAATCCACAGAGTACTAGTCATTCTGAATGTGAACTACTACAGTTTTTTTCTTGGAAGCTACTATTTATTTGCACACAATAACAATGGGAGGAGAATATTCACTTGTTTTGAATCTGTGCATATGCTTGCTGGTAGCGCTCAGCTGGGCCTTAAAAGAAAATCTTCAGCCAGCTACATCTAAAAAGCATCTTATTCTAAGGTGATTACTGAACCAGAGCTGCTTCTGATCATGGCATTGAGGGCCTGTTCCTGTAAACTAGTAAGACATAAGAAAAATAGAAAATTGGAATTAAAGGGGTCGCTACCTAATTTTGGATCCTCAGTCTAGAAAGGCCGCTTCTGTGGTAAAGTGATGACACTGTTCCCAGTCTCTGGCTGTAACAAGTTTGTCCTGTTGGTGAAAAGTTCACACTGGAAAAAAATATATTCTTTTAAAAGGAAGATTTCACTGCCTTACTAGAAAATAAATAGAGAAATACTGCAGTATGTTGTTAAGATATATAAGCTCTTTCATCAAGCTATTGGTGGATTTGTTGTAAAACAAGGAAATGAAAGGGGTGAGATGTACAAAAAAAAAAAAGTAACAACCCAGTCACAGTTTTAGGAACCAAAACCTTCATAAACTGTTTGGCATCTCCACTTCTGTAATCTGTTCAAGAATATGCCATAACTCTGTGGCACTGATACATAGTGACCCAAGATGTGGGGAGTTACTGGCTACTGAATGTTACCTAAACTGAGATTACAGCACGTTTCCCAGTACAGAGACAACAATAAGACATCTAGGATAATAAAGCCTTTTCTGTTCTTTACCTATGCCTCTCATGTAAATTATTTTGGTTCTGATAACTGATGTTTTAATGAAATAACTTAGCGTATGTTTTTTTCAACTAGTCTTGTATTCAGTTGTGACACTTTTGAAAAGATTCTACATCGGAAGAGTTAAAAGAGTTCCTGTTCCACACCAGTCTTGTTAATTGTGGTATTAAAGTAAGCCCTAAACTGAGATATTTCTGTTAAAGAGATGATTGAAAAATTTTACATTTAAGGTAGATTTCTTTTTTCACCTCTACCTACTAATAAAAAAATAGTGCTTCTAGGTTAGTTTTCTTCATTTGATTAAGCTTTACACTACTACATTCATAGTAAACACTCGGAAAAATTAGTGTTTCTCAAACCATAATGCTTACAACTACAAAGCTGGGTCTGGGTCTCTGGAATTCATTGCCAGCTCTGAAAAACTCTTATGAGAAGCTGAGAAAAGGCTCCAAACCAGTCTTTTTATTTTTCAAAGAGCTAAAAAGTAGACAGTTTTACAAAGAAAGTGCAGTTGAATGCCATAGAAATATGTATTTGGTTTCCTACAGCTGGTTGTCTGAACTTGCTCAGGTTTGGAAAATGAGAACAAATCCTAGGAGACACCTAAAAGCAGAAAAGGAAGCAGCACGAAAGAATAAAGGCATGCTATATGCCCCCCCAACCAACAACGCCCCCATTTTAATTTCGAAAGTACATATTTACGCATGCGACTGTACGGACATGGTTTTACATCTGAGACGGACTGCCCTCCATGCCAAAGAGCTAGCTGGGGGGGGGGGAAAGTAGTTTTGACTCTTTTTGTACAAATCCCATTTTTTTTAAATTACATTAGCCTGAATGTGATATTGCTGACCCTGGAAAAACGTCTCTCCTCTTCCTCCCCACTGCCATTATCAATACACACTTGTAAATTCAGCCATACGCCACATACAGCTCGATGTAAACTTGTCAGGAAGCGCGTTCCTCCAGCTGGGACTGTCACACCACACGCGTGGTGTCTCCCGCAGTGCTGTAACAGGCCAAAGGAAGCTGCTGTAGCAGCCCACCACATTCTGGCTTGCTTCTGGACTTCTTGCCACATGTAATGCAAGGCATTACTCAACAGTGTCCAACCTGCCAGTTCACTTTCTGACTTTTTTCACTTTCGAAGTAATTTCCAGCAACTATGTCTAGCTCTCATGAATAAGCAGAGCCAGCTTTTCCACTGCAAGACTTACCGACCTGCTCTGAATTAATAGCCTGGGGAGACTCAGTCATCACAGGGCACTTTATAACAGGACCACGTGGGGATCCAGCCCACCTGGTGCGGAAGCTGCAGCTCCAGTCTACAATACAGGTAGATGCCAGGGTGTCCACAAAGCAGCCTGATGCCAACAGGTGTCACCACCTGCTGCTTTTCACCTATGACTTGGTGCCACTCGTCCTTTCTTCAGCCTAAGATGTCTTTCACTGCAAAGAATTTACACCCAAATTCCTGCTCAGTCATTGTACATTCTAGTTAATGAAAGTCAGAAGATCTTAGGGGAGGCAGATACAGTGAAGTTCCAACAAGGAACAGAATTGCAGTTGAGGAAAACCCAGTTTGTTTCTAGCTTGTTTCAGCTGGGAGGAGGTAAGGACTGCAGGATGCTTGTTTTCTCTCTTGGTCCTGTTTAAAGGAAAACATAGTTGAAAAGCAGAGGCCCAAGGTTCCCTGTGAACGCTATGAGGTTCACCGGTGCCTGCAGAACCAGAAATACACACCTGTGGCAGCCCCTGGCAAATCAGGTCTAGACGGTGTGACCCTGTGACCACAGTGCTGATGGAGCACTAGCTGATCTCCCCATAACGCAGTGTGGCAAACTCACCTCACTGCCGTGTTTGTCCATGAGTAGCGTTTGATTTTGATATTGAAAGCCACCCTTAAGTAAGGAAGCATGGTGCCTCTATCAAAGAGTTGGCTGCAAAATTAAAGCAGTGCGTTGCCCAAAGCTCTGTTCAGCGCAGTTGCTGCTATATTCAGTACAGCAGCTCAAATCCAGCTTCTATCCACACAGGAGGGACAAATGGGAAGAGAAGCCTCCATAGACATCACAGTTGCTTGACTGACTTCTTGTTTACCTTGTATCACTTAGGCTCTGACTTGGGAACAGCTATAGAGCCGTACGCATATGTCTGTAAGCAGTGCTTTGTCTCCAGGCAAACAACCGCCTTTCTAGACGCTGCTCCTGCTGCCTGTTTCCATCTACTGATCAAGTACTTGTGCCAATGTTACAAGGTGAAAAATCGGTCAGCACAAAGCACTTCAAATTTAGCCAAGTTACAACAGTCAGGATGCCCTCATCATCAGGACTTAAAAGCAGCGGCAGGGCTACTCCGTGCAAGTCTCCCCCCCACACTTCTCTAAGCCTGAAGAAATCCCCTCTAGGTCACTGGTTTGGCCTGGGTCCCAGGCCAAGACCCACGTGGCAGTGCCTGTGCACACACCGGCACGCTCAGCTGTGCTCTGGGTGCCACCAGCTTTCCTGTCCCATCACCAACAGCTTCTCGCCTACACTCAGTTCTATGCCATTCTAACAACCAGCTAGCTAGATAACTGGCTAACAACCGGCCCTGTAGGGATGGCCGTTGGATTCAGTCCTGTTCCTAGCACCTGCAGTCTGCATCACACATAGATCAGTAACACTAGTTACGGGAGCTTCTGGCTGGAAGCTCTTGCTGCACTTTGACAAGTTTGTCGAGTCCTCCCAGCACCACTCAGTGGTGAACAGAGATGCTTAGAGTGTAACTGCAAACCTCACAGCTGGGAATCAGGAACAACACCGAGCTCCCACCAGTATTACAAACCCATCCAGCAGATGCATGGTTCCTCAATCACACATCTCACGAGCTCATAACTGTCCATAAAATGTCTTCAATTACTTGGTTTGACAAGTCCAGCCTGACTTGCAGTCACTGCAGAAATGTCTGAAGTGCATCCCAGGAAAGGAATTAGACCTGTGCCCGCTGGGACGAAGACACTCACACATTTGCCACCTGTATAACATTGCCTGGCCAAGAGCAATGCAAAGCACTGGTTCCTCAAAGAGCTGACTTTCCAAACCCTGCAGCTTCCACAGAGCTGCCTTATGAGTCACTACAGAAAGGTTCATTCTGATGCTGTATTTACACTCAGCACTTCCACCTTGGCTAGCGGTGACAGTGTAAGTATACTAACATTCAAGCCTAGCCACAAAGAAGTTTTCCCTGCATTTGCTTTGCCTTCCTCCTGTTAGCCATATACCTGTATTTACCCAATCACAAGTATTTCTGGTGGATTACACACTCCATCTGTTTTGATTTGACATCAACTGATCTTTGCTGACTTGAAGATAATTAAAGACTTCTCCCGCCACTCTCCCTTTCTGTCTGCAGCGTGTATGCCAGATGCCTGTTGGAATCCAGATAATTGAACAACATTCCCTAATCAGGAAACTCAAGGAAAATCACTTCTGACTGCTAGGGTTTATTGCTGACTGGACTTTATTAAGATCATTGCTAAGACATACTGCCTCGTGCTTGGAATACATTGAATTTGTTCCTTCTTAGTCAACTTGGGGTTTGATGAGGAATGAAAGCAGCATTTCTTCTGTGTACAGATCTGGAACAAAGAACTCTGAAATACATTTGATTACAGCACAGCACGGTCCTCTTCTGTTTCTGGGCAGCCCAGGAAACACACGATAAGCAAGCAAGCGCTCTGCTTCTTTAACTAACGCTGCTACCACACCTTAGCACCAACACGAAGGCGCAGGACCCACCTGACCACAGTGCAGTGACTGGAGGGTACCGATTTGCTGAGGAGCTGCTGAGCCTGCGAGCATGTGGGAAGCACCCGCTGGTAAGCACCGGCTGGCAGTAACACCGAGCCCAAACCCTCATTACTGACCTTTTCCAGCTCCTAGAGATGGGAGGGGAAGGGCCAAGACATGCACCCATCTTTAAGAGAGGGCAGCTGGTAACTTAGCTAAAAGGGTGTTGGGTGTCACGCGCTGTGTCACCAGTTTCCAAGCTCACTGGTATCATCTCTGGTTCATTGGATGCCATTGTATTTTTCACTACAGCCCCCTACTAAGCACAGCCACCTCTTGTACAGCACACGCTCACAGCTCCCTCCTAAGATACCACAAAATGCAGAAACAACTGCTTTGTTTGCTTCTTCTTTTTTTCCCTCGCCTTTTCTGGGGAAAGTTTCTGTCATTCAAATTTGCTACATCTCCTTTCTCTGCTGAAAAGAATAGCTCTAAGATCTTAGTCTTTTAGTCTCCACCCTTTTCTCCACCTGTGTTATTTACCACAAAGAAAGTAAGGCCTGCCAGAGTTCAACATATTACCTGCGGCCTTTAAACTGTTTTCTTGATATTTTCTGGTTTGCTTGGCTGGTTAGTTTTTGATTTTTGATTTTTTAAATAAAGAAAAGGAAATCTTGGCACTAAAACTGAATACATTATTTCAAGTATTCCAGGATCAATTTCATCAACACTGCATAAAGACAAAACGTTAGCATGTGTGTGCATGTGTATTTCTGTACATCCACGCTCATTTGCCTTTCATATCTTCAAGCATAACAGGAGGCTTTCTGCCTGTCCCACTGAGAACTTCTTTTGAACTGCTTGGCCGCTACAATCACTAAATCCTTTTTTGACTCAAGAATGCAGTCCCCTATTTGTAGGAAGTCTGAGTGTCTTATTCCTAGATGTATAATTTCAAATTTGCCTTACTGAAATGCTTTTTTTTGTTCCCTTCCAGAAAGAGGCCCCAAGAAATCTGCATTGCTGCGTATGATTCACTGCCGCTAAACAGCTGTCACCACAATTACTTCCAGACCTTTACAAAAGCACTGAATAGTACCAATTGCTGCAGAACCCTTACAGGAAAAGAAAAAAAGAAAAAGAATCCCAAACACCTACTTGATAGGGATTCCCACTAATTATTACTACTTTGTTAGCTGGTTCATAATCATTTTAATGCATGCTGTAGAGATTGGCTATATAGTGACTTTATTTTGGAGCAACGAGGTAGGCTTCTGTGAAGGATTTATATACGCGTTCAACGCGGTTACTAAACCCAAACCTGTAATTCCTCAAAGTCACACTTGTCTGACAAGAACTATGTTCTGTAAAACCCTCTGAAGAGTCATTTCTGCTCTCAAGACATCAATGATGTCCCAAGAGCTTCCCCTCTGTTTTGTTTCAGATGTCTGGACAAGTAACCCTTTGCTGCACTTTTTTGGAACACCTTATCTTCCTTATCTTCTGCAGTTTATCAAAAACTACCACCACTGGGTCAGTGACTTTCCCAGTCATCTCTTCAGACTCTTCTTAAATACCAGTTATTGAGTTTTCCCTTTAGCGAAAGAAAAATACATAATATATTAAAATCATCAGCTGCTTAGCATGCATTGCATCAGACTGATGAAGACATGAGTACTATCAATAAAGGAACTACAGCACACCACTCTGATTCTTTCTACGTACAGCACACATGTACCTAGTAAGTATCCTGCTTTTTATTAAAAAAAATTTGCCTTCTTCACCTAGTAACAAATTTAAATGGCTTAAGAACTTTTTTCTCAATATACTACTTCTTGTCCTTAAATTGAACTGTATTTAAGATCTGTTCAAGATTTTGTTTCTCTCTCTTGGGTAAATAAGGCCTTATCTGTTCCTACACTGGCAGCCTCAGAGGCCAATTAACAGACACGCTGACCGAATTATGCTCCTACCCCAGGAATGTGTCTCTAACTCAGAATGGAGGCACACTGGCAGGGTTATATGGGAAAACTCTTTGCTGCTGTTGATCTGTCCAGATCTGTGTAAGAATACATTGTTTTGTTTTCACAAGCCATTCAACTTGGGTCTTTCAAAAAATCCTCAACAATAAGTAAGACGCTGTATGTCTTTTCCTTCTTGAACACTTCAATTTTGCACCTCAACATAGCGGGCTGCTGGCTTGAAAGGTACCACCGGAGTCACCAAACCCGGTACCTTGATACCACAGCCACTACTGCAAAATCCCCATTCCCACACTTACCCAGATCACTTTAAATGAGTTTTAGGTTTCTTACTCCTCCATCCCACTACTGGAAAGCTGTTCAAACCTCACCACGCTGACAGCGATGGAAATCATCTTCCAGTTGCCTGCCTAAACTCACACATGGTAATGTCAGACTCGTTATTCCCCTCACACCAACTTTTGCTGTTAACTTCTACAGCTTTTTTATTTGTTTAATTCCTACAGACACTATCCCCCCTTTACATGCAGATATTTTACATTTTCTCATTGAACAAACAAGCCAAATTCTTTCCCCCAAAAAACTATCTTTTGGCAGGTGACACAACTTTCAGTTGGAAGCTGGTTACTCTGAATCACACCGGTGGACTCTTTGATGTAGCTTTTTAGCTACGTTGTCCTTTTATCGATAGAGCTGAACGAAGCAATCTGAATAGGCCGAATAATGACCTTATTAGCAGATTTTTTGACCTGCAGATGGAGCACTTGCACTGCTGAAAAGAACTTCAAGTGCCTGCTGACCCCTTCCCAGCAATTCCCAGCAATTTTTAAATTGGGAAATATTTGTCCCTTGTGGCCTACTGTGGCATTCAGCTAAAAAAAATAAATTAAAAAAAATATAGCAGAAGTCCAAAGACAGAAAACTGGACTTTGGCAAGCTCTACCCAAGTCAGCCACAAATAGGAAGAACGCACTGTCATGCCCTGCAGCTGCACTGGCTGTATTGCATGCACGTTAAGACACGCAATTAATACCATCTCTGTGAAATATTGATACATTTGCTAGACTTCCTGCCATTAAATCATAACGCTTTTCAGTGAAATTCAAAGACAAGTTACCTTGAAAGGTCTAACTGCTTTCAGGAAAAGGAGCAGCCAACAGATCCACTTCTGGATCTGTTTTATGTTTTTTAATTTAAAAATAATGAAAACAAAACAAAACAACAAACACACACACTATTTAGTAATAACAAAATCCTGTGGAACCACTTCCATTTCACTTACCATCAACTTTCTAGTGTGACTCAAGAGCCAATCTATTCATTCAAATGAAGATTACCATCCCTTTGTAGTACTACACAAGAATTAGGACACCTTTTACAAAAATGGATTGATTCTAGGAGAGATGGGCTCGAAACACAGAAATCTTTATACTAGGTTGAACCAGGTTTATTTGGTCCACTGTCTTGTCTCTGATCATGACTGTCACAAGCTTTTTGATGAAAGTGGGAAAAAAAATTCTGCAGAAAGTAATTTAGAAACCCCAGCATAGTTCGATAATCATCCTCCTACCTCCCACTATAGCAGAACAAACTCAGACGTAAGAGCAGAAGTCGGTACTTCTTACAGGAAGATCATACTTCCAAGAGAAGCTGTTGTCTCACATTTCACTTAGAGAAACACTTTTGGATTTAGGATGAGAACAACGCTGATAACACACAGATGCTTTAGTTGTTGCTGAGCTGTGCTCACACTAAGTCAAGGACTTTTCAGCTTCTCATGCCACTCTGCCAGCGAGGAGGCTGGGGGTGCACAAGGAGCTGGGAGGGGACAGAACCAGGACAGCTGGCCCAGACTGGCCAAAGAGATGTCCCATGCCAGATGGCATCGCGCTGAACAATAACACTGGGGAGGAGTTGGCTGGGGGGGCCACTGTTGCTTGGGCTGGTGGTGAGCAATGGCATTTTGCATACTTGTTTTTCCTCTTTTCTTTTTTTTTTCTTTTCTTTTATTTTTTTTCTTTTCTTTTTTCTTTTCTTTTTTCTTTTTTCTTTTCTTTTTTCTTTTCTTTTCTTTTCTTTTCTTTTCTTTTTTCTTTTCTTTTCCTTTTCTTTTCTTTTCTTTTTTTCTTTTCTTTCTTTTCTTTTTCCTTTTCTTTTTTTCCTTTTCTTTTCTTTTTTTCTTTTCTTTTTTCTTTTTTCTTTTCTCTTTTCTTTTTTTTTTTCTTTTCTTTTTTTTTCCCCTTTCTTACTAAACTGTCTTTATCCTAATCCATGAGTTCTTGCACTTGTACTTTTTTTGATTCTCTCGCCCATCCCACTGAGTGGGGGAGTCAGTGAATGTGTGTGGTGCTTAGCTGCCTGACAGGTTAAACCAGAATACATGGAAAGCTCAACCAGTGCAGGTCTACCTGCAGACATGCCACAGTGCCCTGCAGCCAGGACAGAGGTAAGAACAACTACAGCAGACGGAGGCCACAAAACCTAGGGAGAATCCATGCAGACTGCTGACAGTACAGATGTCTAGGCTCCATCTCTTCTGTATCCTCTTTTAACACATCTAAAGAAGCAACACGCATGCTTTGCCTTACCTATTCTCAGCACAAAACCAACAAGCCCAGTATCTGTGCACTTTCCACCTTCATCCAGCTCTACCCTGGGGAAGGAATGGAGGGCTGATCCCAGGAGGGAAGACATGCTGCTAGAGGAGTTGCCTTCGTGGGGTTTAGGAGGAACAGTCTCCAAACAGAGTCCTATAAGCAGCAGAAGGGGTGAATGAAAAGGGTACAGAGTGCCCCTCCACTTACCCCTCAGAAGCATCCAACTCCAGAGGATGCAGAAGTTGGAAGTACCAGGAGAGCAAGAGGAGGCAATGTTTGGCTGCAGGGACAGGAGCACTGCTGCATGTGCGCGTATCCAAGTACAGCACTGCGATTGATTCATCTGAACTCCTAAACTGTGCCTGTGGATCTACAACCACTGGGGATGGGAAAGGGCAGG
Organism: Chauna torquata; assembly: GCA_013399475.1. Lineage (NCBI taxonomy): Eukaryota > Metazoa > Chordata > Aves > Anseriformes > Anhimidae > Chauna > Chauna torquata. The sequence goes on from VXAL01015245.1 coordinate 32,917, forward strand.
GACACCTTCTAAAAGATTGCACTCGGGGCTGTTAACTGCCGTAGTAACTATGAGCACACATTTTTACTCTTATAAAGAGACAGAATTTTCCACAAAAATTAAAAATCACAGAACAGTCACTACCCTAGAGCAGCCACAAAAGGCCAAATCCTAAAAATAAGTATTTTTTTATTTCCTTTTATTTTCTTATTTTCTTCATCATCTTGCATACAGAAATGACTCTGGCTAGAGCCGTTCATGTAATCCCAGTATGAACATCACATTCAGACTCACACCCAAATTCCCTTTGTTTGGATATTTAGCTTCCTGGGATTAGTGGGGAGGGGGCAAGGAGTCATATGCCAGTACCACAGCAGGAACCTACAATTCAAAGCATCTTTCCAAAACATCATTTGCTGAACCTGTCTAGAACATACCCAAGCGCACCCATAGAGAAGAGAAGGGAAGTTTCAAAAACTAGTTTCCCCATGCTTCCTCCAGCAAGAGTTCAGAGACGTAAGATTCGCTCCAAAACAAATGCTCTGCATGGTCTCAGTCTATATGTCACAGGAGAACAACAAGTAAATAATTAAAGTCTTACTTGGCCACTCTGATAATAGAAATCCAACGCAGAACTAGAAGGGAAGGGAAAGAATTAATTCATCATCTGATTAGAAAACAATATACAACCTCCTTTAACTAACCTAGTGGCAGGAGGCAAAGTGAACAAATAAAAACAAGCACTACGAAATAGCAAAGAAATAATAAGGATGCAAAGAAAAACACTATGGTTTAAATGATGGACTCGTGACCTGAAAGCAGATATATTATTTATTTCAAAAATTTATGTCCTTTTTGATTCACTTTTGGCTCTGATTTGCTGTCACTGGTGAGTTACAAGGTTATTAATAAGGCATAACAATGAATAATGCATTCAGTCACACCAACTGACTTCTGTCTGTTTGTATGGCCCAGTGAGTATTTAAAAATGTATTACACTTGAGGCTTTTTCTGAATGGTAGCTAAGACCTGCATACACAGACTAGTTAAAACCTATAAAACAATAAAAAAAAAAAATTAAAGTCATTTCTGGAGAATTAGCAAACATTAAAGTAGTCAGTTGTCAATTTCCATTCAGACAGCTGCCACGAGGCATGAACAAAGGCACCAGAATTTTGGTGAGATAGTTCCATACAGAATACCTCCTCTGTCATTCAAGCAGTCTTTTGGAGCCACAACTTGCAAGAATATTATCAACTGTTTGAATTTATTACAAAAAAATTTGAATTTATTACCCACACAAATTATACAATCCACTTCCATTCTTCTCCTGTTCTCGAAATGGAGTTTCATGACAGTGAAAGAGCTTCTTGGGAATGCAAGAAGTGCCTTTCATTTAAAAGCCTGTTCCTCACAATACCATCCAACTTCATTGTGAAATGTGGTGTGGAAAAAAACAAAACAAAACATAGCCCAAGGTCAAGCGAGAAAGTGACCTTTAACCCTATGCAATTAACTGCTGAACAGCTCAGAATTCCTAAGCATTTGTAGAGAAGAAAATAACATCTGATGGGCAGAATACCATATTCATTTGTATAAAAGCAACTTCATGTAGCTGTACTTGGCATGTCCAGGGCCAAAAAGAAGAAGCTAAGTACACAATAAGAACACAAAATAGAGGCATCATAGCTTTAGAAGGTGGAATTTTGATTTAAAAAACCCACCAACCTAGCATTGTACCAATGCTTTTTGCTAGTATTACCAAAGTTGTAAAGCAATCCCTCTGAGCATCTCGTTGTCTATAGATCACGGCAGAGGGCAACACAGGTTCAGTCTAACCTATATCTAGTTCAGGTATGGTCCCAGAGATGGCTGGTTTCAGCCCCCTTTCTATCAGCCACAAAGTAACTACACACCTTGAAAGCAAATAGATTAAGCCAGTAGATCTGATTAAAAGAAATGGTGTTTTGGGGGTGGGTTTGTTCTCTGCCAGGCCAACTTACCAAACAATCCGATTCTAAGGAGACGTCATCACCAAATACGACACAAATAAAAGCGGTAGGAGCATATGAATTAAAAACCATGTATTTGTAATGGAAGGGCAGAGAGGAGGTGGCGGGATGGGACTAAATTGTTATTTTACGCAGCTGCTGAAAGTTACGCAAAATTATATGGAATATAGAAGCAAACATTTAAAGTAAAAGTAAGCATTTAAATGAAGCAAGCCTGTAGTTGTTGTTGAGAATACCAATGAACTTCTTGATGCCTGTGCCAAGTTACTGCATTAACAACTGTTATTTCCACTAAAGCTGTAAATAAGCAGTCTACAAAAAGTTCCCTCATATTAGTCTGGTGCCATGTGATACATTCGCATTAGTAGTATTTACTGAGCAATCCCCACCTATTATTCAAACATGTTTGAATACACTACAGCTAAGTATAATCACATTCCAGAACTGCATCAACTCCCTGCTACGAAATGCAGAGAGAAAGACTCCTAAGCTAATTGCCATTGAACTGTGAGTTAATTAATGAGAGGAACAAATGATAAGATCAAGCACAAGGCGGCCAACAAATTTCGAACTTAACAACTATGACACAGCTGCATGAGTGTGCTGAACCCGTATTTATTTGGACCATTAAAAAACAAAGGAAAGTAACTTAACAGAGCTCCAGGGTCCTGCTGTTGATTTAAGGTCAACACAGAAAGACAATTTGTGACTGCGTTAAATGTCACTTACCTGCAAGGAGAGGAGTGCTGCATCAACAGGCATCAGCTTCCAGGCATTTTCTGAGACCAGATCCAGGAGAGAGGTGTCCATTTTCTCTATTATCAAAGAGCCTGTAATGAAAAACAGAGCTCAGTCTAATCAGTAGTTTCAAGGCAATAATTTCACACCACTCAGCTGAAGCAGAACTTCACAGCTCATCAGGTAGCAAGTGGAAAGATGATTTTTGTCCTAAATGAGTTTCTGTTCCCCCAGTGAAGACACCAGCAAAAACCATGTCATCAGGTCTTATCTGAGGCCTGACTAGTGCAGAAGCCATGCGCAATAAAGGATTTCATCGCCGAGCTAAACACTCACAGTGACCAGTGACTATGAATTATCACTTACACTCACCAGCGCTCTGACAGAGACTAAAATACGTCATTGTGTAGTAACAGCCTGCATACGTATGTTATTAGTACAGGACATACACATGGTCTGTCTACAATAAATGGAGCACACGTTCAGTTGTAACACAGTACATAAAAAGCCTGGGTTACTGCTGTCTGTCTGTATCTCGCACTGCAAGTACAGAGACACACCTTGCTAACAGCTGCGGTACCTGGAAACATCCCCATCCTGTATGTACTTCTTCTGCAGTTCCAACAGCATAAAGATACTCACATGAAACACTTCAGGCTAAGTGTGACCGGTTATGAGGTTTGAATCGCTCCGTTAAGGCAGAGGCAGGCTGGGAAACTCCACGCAAACCACTGACCTGTGGGATACTCACTCCTGCGACCGCTCTCTTGGCAAACAGCATGGGGACATACAGCCTGGTGTGAAAGCGGCTAAGTCAGCCACAGCCTTCACTAAAATTGTTACACCTCCACAATTCCTACAGCTCTCAGCAGACAGCATTTTTTTTTTTTATCTAAACCAGTAAGGTTTAAACTGACCATGGGTGGGATTGCCACTCTAATGGATAATATGTTTCCGAAATAAAAACTGCAAATTACAAAAAGTTCAACCCTGCAAGGAGCTGCATGCTGTGGCTCAGTCATTCAGCAAGCATCCCCACACAAACAGCTATATTGAAAGCGAAATATCCTACTGTTTTTTCTGATCTGACAGACTGCGGCACAGGCAGAATCCACAGGTTCTGAGGTTCACCAAGTTGATCCACAATACGCAAGTCTGTTACTTGCAGTTAAGTTACATGCAGTTACTTGCACGCGGTACAGTGGTACACAACTATTTTGGAAAGTAGGAGTTATTAGCCTGTGAAAACTGAAATGGAATACTACTGCTCTAGACTTTTTGTATCCCAAAGGTAGCAGCCAAGTTGTAGCCTTGCTTCCATTCATATCTGAAAACAGTAGGGAATATTTGGGGAAAAAAAGATGCACAGTAAATTCCCTGAAAACCATGGCTGTAGTGCCAGCTTGTCTCTGTGACACTGACACTGTACCTCTTCAAATCTAGTGCAGTAAGTCCAAGGCCACACGTTTGGTCAGATCCTTCAGACATTTACGTCAACAACAGGGAGGGAAGTCAGGACACTATGGGCATTGCAGAAAAGCCCGGGCACACACCAGTCTCTTCCCATCAACCCAAGATGGGCACTGTAGGGGCCCTCACCCACCATCTTGCTCGCACCAACTTTCTTGCAAGTGCTACAATCTCAACAGCAGGGTGTGGGACTTGGCTCCAGGGGCAGAGAAGATGAACATAAGAGCTAAGACTTCAGGTCCATCCTGAAATATGGAAAGGCCAGGAGATCCACACCCTCCCGTGGGCCGAAGACCTGACAGCTGCTCTTGTGGGTCTAGGAAGTCTCATTTGTGAACTGGTTTGTTCCGTCCTAGAGGCAGGGAGGGGCAGTTTCCCATGGAGTGAAATCATTCCTGACAATTTAAACGCTTTTTGGATCAGCACCCTGGTTTCTAAGAAATACAAACACTTGTCTCAGACTATTCAGGAAAGCAGATCCCCAAACCAAGTGAATGAGAGAGAAGAGCCGCTTGGGGCTTCTTAAACCTAGACCATAAGACCAGAAATAACATTCACATGGTGTACAGAGACAGCAACTTTTCAGCTACACAGCTACACAGAAGCTAACAAGAAAACAAAACCCGCTTCTGCAGTCTAAGGCCCCTTTCTGCAACCGACTGAAGCCGAACTGGATGCAGGGCATGACATTGAAAACGTTTCCTCGGGCTGCATGCCAGGTACTTTTCTCTATACGTAAGCTTCAGACTACACTGATAAAGGTTTTCAGACACCCTAAATACATGCATGGATTTAGGATCTCGTTTTCAGGACTGGACTTGCACTTTTTTCCCCTACTGATGGGCCGAGTTCACATGGCTCTGCACACTTGAGCACTTCAGGAAGAGCACCACAGTTGCTCAGCAGCTTATAGATGGGCAGGCAGGCTTCCAAACACGTTACCCACTCAATCCACTCTTTAAATTTTCTTCTCCTTCTTTCCCTTCCCCCCTTTTCCAGAGCAGAGCTGTTTTTCTCCCTCTAAGAGTGAAGGGCAGAGAGGCAGTCATGCATGCGAACATCGAGCAGCTAACCGCGCGTGATTCCCTGTGGCAGCCCTGTCAGGACCTCGGCATTTTTATGTATGAGATGTCACTCTGGGAAAGGTTCTTACACCTGTACTGAGACCCTTCTAAGCTCAAAAACAAGAAATATTCATTACAAGTCAAAAGACTTTCCTTTTCTTTTAAATCCTCATTCCTGTCCTTTATATGACAGGAGGTCAAGATAAAAGTTGGATGCAGTCTTCCACAAGATCACATGCAGATTTCCTGAAGATTTCAAGCCCTGCTTCAGAGCGCATCACCTCACCGACCTCACAAAACACACAGCTTAACACCAAGCTCTCTCCAGCAGTCAACAAACTCCTTAGCATTACTGTGGGAAATTCCCTCATCTGGAAAGATTATTCTTTGGAGCTCCGAACGGAGCAGATCACTTTCCTTCTCAGCAGCACACTTCTAAACAGGGAAGCATGAGTAATTTCCCAGCTCTCTTTTTCTTTTTGAGTACACTTACTAATGTCCCAGCTGGGCAAAACACTTTGAGGACTGAACACAAGCCTCTGTGTTTTCAAGCCTGGCAACAACTAACAGGTATCGACACTTCCTCTAAGCTCCGAGGGAGTCCTGAATTACTGATTGCCCTTGTAAGTCTTCAGCAGAAACAGTCTTGTGTGAAACAAGTGGAAAGGGCCCAGAATATATTCCTGAGTCCCAAAAAACACCTAAGCGCAAGAGTGCTTGCCCTAGTCACTGTGCCACTGGCGAGAGACAAACTTGGCAGGTACTTCATGGGGCAGTGCCAACGGGAGAGGTGATGAGACAGGGCAGTTTCTGCTCCCAGCGGAGGATGGCAGGAGTGGTTCATGCTAAACTGCTGCCTTTGAGAGCAGGAACAGCTAATCCTTACTTAAATGCTGGCTCTCTTCCTCTCCCACAGGATGCAGGCAGTTTACCTTTCAGAAAATTTACTTATTCCCCTGACTTCTATATGGGCTTTGTCCAGGAGGGTGACTCCGGACTGGTAATTCCTTCAACACTGCACTGCTGTGCCAAATCCAATAGCTACAGTAAAGCGCGGGGTAATTAAAAGGAGCAGAGAACTTGGGCTGAAAGGCAACAAAACCTGAACTCTGGAATGGAGCAAGAAACGCTTCATTTGTAAGAAGCACCAGTTCGATAAGAAACTCGAAGCAAGCAGGTAGCTTGCCATAGGAATAACGTGCTGCTGAACACACTGCTCACTGTGCTGGGTGTGCTGATACCTGCAAAAGCTTCGCACTCCTCACAGGGCACGTGTGCAGGTGTCAGAACAGACTCATATTCTATCTTTTCTTCATTTGCAACTCAAAACCTACCCAAGTCTGGCTCCCCACACTTTTTATCAGTAGCCCCATATGAACATGATCACTAAACACAGTCCTTGCCTGAACATGGATTTTAATTACTGACAAAAATGTGGAAGCAATCTGTTTTCTGCAGCTCCGCGATGAAAACGTGCTGCTCAGGCACTCAGGACATCCCCGCCTGACGCTGCAGCCTGCCCTCCCCGGGCTCTCCCACAGCCACGCTGCTCCCACCCCTAGCTCGAGCTGCTGCCCACAGCTTCCTCAGGCTCTCTAACCAGACGCCTTCCCTTCCCTCAGCTGCCTTTTCCTCCTGCGCTGCACCCCCTGCAGCCTTCTTGCTCCAGCTCTCACCCTTTCAGGTGCCGAACCACCCCGCCACCCGCCACCTCTGCCCAGCTAACAGGACGTCAGGCCTCCTTCCGCCTTGCCCAACCGGCCCCGGCCCACATTTTTAGAACTGGTCCACAACAAACTTGGTTGTAACAGCTTGCTAAAGTTACATGGCAATGCTGTAACTCAGCTGGATGTCGGGTTGCTGTCGGGACAACTGTCTGACTTTACTTTCAGTAAAACAGTACTTTCAGCCCCGATTTCAAAATGACACTCTTCGCCCTTACAAGCCTTGCATCCTTAGGGTTTAAGAATTCCTCTGCAACATATGGATCCAAAGAACCCCCCCAAACCTGTAGGTAAATGATTTCAGCTTCCTGTTTTATCATACGCTTCCACATACTGAACATAAGAAGAGAAAAAAAAAAAAGACACAAATTCTTGCCAAAGTGGTGGGAAAAAAAAAAGAAGGAGCCGGCAGCAGTGTGAGAGGCGCAGCTCCCCCTTACCCCTCATTACGTCGTTACACCGCTTACACGCGTGCCTCAAACCTCACCTGCTCTAGCGTGGCTGAGAGACCCGGAGACACGAACCACGAAATTCCTGCGGTTGTTTAGGGCGGCAGTGTTACTCAGCTGGGTGCGGGACGGGGAGACGGGGTGAGCCTTCGCAGGCTGAGGGAAGATTACACTGCAGAGAGCACCTGCTACAAGATGCTCATTTCCAGCTCCCCGAGACACACCACAGTTTAAAAAGACACCTTCAAAATACTGAAAATCCCCCGGCAACGCTACTGCAACGAACAGCGGATGTCCACACAGACTGCAGCCCTGGAGCAGGGCATCTGCTGGGAATGGAGATGACTCCTGACACTTTCGCTAAGCTCTCCCGCAAGTTTCCAAGAAACCCTTGGCCATGCTCCCCGTTTTTCCTGTGCTCTAAGAGCACAGTCAGAGCGCGTGTGTGCGTGCTCACAGCCTGCAATGGCTTTGCCAAGCAGAAGCCCCCATGTATTTCAGGGAGGCAGATCCATAGCAGAAGAGACCTGCACCGCCTCCAGCAAGCAGCAGCACAGAAGTGCCCCTGGAGACAGCGGCTCCAAGAGGCAGAGAGCACCGGGGCTGCCACCAAATCGCCAGCCTCCTGCCCCTCCGAGCCGAGACCCGTGCTCCCTGCTCGCAAGGACACGCTCCTCACCCTCCCCGGCTCCTGCACTGCAGCGCTCAGCTGGCAGCGCTGCTCAGGGAGCAGCAATCAGCGGCATTCAAAATTATCTGCTGCTTTTCGGTCAGTAACTGGTATTTAGTCATGTTCTACCAGCCTCTAGATACAGTGTAAATCAGAACTCATCGTTCTCTGTGGATAATTGCCTACAAAACTCCAAGCTGTAGTTTCAGCTCTTCAGTTGCATGAAACAGAACCTTGGAAAGTTTTAATCAAAGAAAAGAAGCTCATATTTTGTACGCTTATAAAAAACCCACCTCATAATGTGAGATGAATTTTGGGGGGAGAAAGAACAGACCATCTGCAGATAATAAGAAATCTGACAAGAGGCAGAAATTCCAAAATCAAAGGCAGGACTTCATTATACTAAGAAAAATGAGTAATTGACTTGTGAGAAAAAACTTGTGATTCATGCACCCTGATGAAGTTGGAGACTTCAGTCTTCCTCATCAGTGTCACCGCATCATTGTCCCCCCCAAAATTACAGCTCGTTCCCTGCTCTGTAGATCAGGAAAGCATGATAGATTAATTGTGTATTTAAACAGGGTGACCACTTTAATGAGGAATTTCGTATTTTTACATGCCCCAATAGGCCATTTTTAAAAATACTTAAGGAAAATCTTTTGAAGTTAGTAACACTTATGGGGGGACTAAATGTAAATCCGACTACAGCTAGCTTTTCTTTATTCTTAATGAGACAAGTTTGCAGGTCCTCACACTGTTAACAGTGAGAAACTCCTAATCTTACCTTACTGTTAATGCAAAGATAACTGATTATGCCATAGCCCAGGGGTGCAGTAAAACTAATTCTCCTGTCTCCTGATTTAAGTTACAGCTTCCTGAGGCAGGGTCTCATTTTGTTCTGTGTTTTTATGGCACAATGAGGGCATATTTTATGAACTAGTATACAAATGCTACAGCATTTCAAAATAATAACACACGTGAAATCCTGCAGCGCTTACTATGCATCCAAAAAAAACCAACCAACCAAACAAGAGAAGTCTTTTTTTTTTTCCTTCCTTTTTAAGCCAGAAGCTCCACAGAGAGGGGAGACAACTGAGCTCTTAGGGGAGAAAAACACCCCTCCGACTTCAGCGTTTTAAGAAACTTTCCCTGCAATTCTTTATTATCACACACCAGCATTTAACAGCATGAAGCACCTTGAGAAAAAGAATAGGAAGAATAATTTGGCTTGTACTCACTACTCACATTTAAATGGAAGCTAGCTGACATGGCTGACAAGTTAGATGTGCCTGCAGTAATCAAGATGGCAGGGAGATCAAGACAGAGACAGGGTGAGAAGAAGTAGGCAATTAATCAAGACAACCTTTCAATTTATTTTATCACTGAGCACCATCTCTACCAGCAGTCTATGTACCAGCCTGCTTTGGCATATTTCCAATTAACTGTAAATACAAAAGTGTCTTTATTACCTGTTTTATAAATGGCATCGCAGTGTGCCCAGAGCACAGGAGCTATGGATGCCTTTCAGTTTCTGCCCTTCTCCACTATCCCACAGCCCTTCTGAAACCTCTCCTGTATCGTGTTACCTTCGGGTAATATGCAGAAGAAAAGAAAGTAAAGGATTAATGTATGAGAAATGGTTCTCTGCAACTATGACTGGATAGTGTGCTGCCTTTCTGTCACCCTCCTCCTTACACAAAGTGAAGGAAACGTAAGGAAAGATTAAATTTTCTTGGCAGGAGCAAGGAAGAATTCATGCTGATCCCAGCCTCGTTCTCCAGAAGGTGGTAGCCATTTTTTGGGTATGGCGCAGAGCATGGAAGAATCTGTGTGCTTCTCTATCAGGGCATGAAGGAAAGAAAGGTTAATGAACTTGCTATAGTTATTAAAGCTACTGCGTAACAGTCCCATTTGCAAGAAGTTGCTTGAAGTCCAGTTCTCCCACAGCGCCTTTTGCACTGGGTCTCACGCAGTGAACTTTCCGCATGTGCTCTGACATCAGGGTCAGGAAATGGCAGCATGTTGCACTGGGTTTCAGCAACATTGCCTTTGCTGTCAACACAAAAGCGTGAGAGGTGTTTGGGTTCCCTCCTAAACTTAATAAGGATTACATAGTTTGCTGAACACCAGCTTGTCTGTCTTTATCCCCTTCTGCTCATCGTCTCCCATCTTTATCCTCCAGCTTTTCAAACATTTCCGCACCATTTCAGTCACAGAAATTTCTGCTTTAATTAAAGAAAGTAGTATATGAGTGAATATATGGAAATGCAGAAAGCATCAGACACAGCAAAACTACTAGTTCTTCCTATCTATGCTTAATAATAATAAAAAAAAATAGTATCAATATGAGAAGGGGGGCTGAGAGCACTATGGACAACTTGAAAACAGATTTTGGAGAGGGACAAACACACCTAAGCATTTTTAACACACAGAAGGCAGCTCTGGAATACCTGAGAAGTGAATGATATAGGCAGGGGCTGTTACAAGGAATGCATCACTTCCCACCTACATTCTCCCCATCCCAGCTGTGCATCTGAGAAGAGCACCAACAAGGTATCTGCTGCCTCACATTCTCTCGTTGGCTGCCTTTACAGACAATGAGGAAGAACAACAAAGTGCTTTGTGTTCACAAAGAAGCTACTAGCTTTGACGACAACACAACCAACAACCTACAAGCAAAAATGTTAAATAGCTATTGAGATTCCCAAACTGAGGAAAAAAAGAAAGAAGTAAAATATGCTGATGTGGTTTCTAATTCTAGTCCTGCAACAGATGTTACAGACACTGTGAATTGTAAGGGCTTCTATTTAATATAGTTCTTTTCCCTTGTCAAGATGACCAAAATATACACATACACAAAACCAAGAATGACCCTAGAAGAGAAAGACCTTAACAAGTGTTAACAAATGACAGATCATTTGATGATGAGACAGTGAAGTCTGTTCGTTGGCATGCAAGCAGAAAGCTTTATTTATTGCTATAATCGTTCCTCCCAGAACACTGTCCCAGCAGATGTATGGTTCCTGATCTTCTTGTGAAAGTCCTTAAATGTACATATCAAAAGTCAAAGCCTATGTCTCAAAGAACTATAAGCATTGCTTAAAAATAAAAGAGAAACTACAAAGTCCTAACAAAAGCTTCATGCATAGGTCTTGAATGCACCTAGAATGATAAACACATTACATCTTACAGCAATGGAGAACTGAAGCACAAAATAAAGACCAACATTCTAGAAAAACTGTATGTAATGATAACTTTCATATATATATATAAGTATGGAAAGGAGAGTCCTCTCAAGGCTTATTAGCGAGTCACACAAACAACATCTGCAAAACTTAGCTGTCAGGCTAACAGCCGTCTCCACTGGAGGACATGCTTGTACCACAAGCGGTCCATGCCACAATTGCTCACTTTGGGCCAGCATTTAGGACTCTCCTGCACTTTTGCCAACAGAGGCAAAAGTCTTGGCAGAGCTAGTCTGGGTTCTGTTCCTGCACTGGAGAAGGCAGCCATGCTAGTGCCTTTCACTGCCTCGCTTGCTACAGCACACGTTGCAGTGCCACAGCACACGGCACCCACCAGAACAAGCTTGCTCTCCCTGGCAGACAGAGCTGAAATGGCCTCTAGTTATTAAGATACTGCAAAGAAGAAACAAGAAGCCTGACTACTTGCTCAGACTGAATGCTGCTTCCGAAAGGTCACAGACTGCTCTCTCCAGGGGTGAAGAACCAGACACCAGGCGCTGCCCATCAGGGCCAGGTCTTCAGCCAGCACTCTGGCTCCTAATTTTCCACACTTTCTTTCAACAAGCTTTCAAAGTGAGGAGAAAATTCATTTGCCTTGCAACAGGACTCAAAAATAAATACATGAAATACTATGCAAAATAGTTGTGATCAAGGATCCCACCTTAATATTAGCTAGGTTCCTATCAAGAGATTGCTCCTCAAAGAGGACCATTGCCTCCACTCTCACCCCCAAAATAACTGAATGTTAGTAATTTTAGCTGCTTCAGAAGGGGACTAGACTTGCCTTCATAACAGATGACGACATACTCTTGAATGTGCAATACCCTTGCAATTATTCCCCACTTGATCTAGATCAAAACCTAAGACACTTTACCAGCCTCACAGTAGATCTCACAGTCCATGCGGCCACGTGTCTCTCGCAGTGGCACTGCTCCCCACCCGCAGATAACAAGACCCAAATTCTCCAGTCTTGGAGCAAAGCCTCCATTAACTGCTCCAGAATTCAGTACTAAGCAGCATGGCTGGTCTTCAATATTTCCAGTAACACAAAACGTTTGATTGTGCATTAGCCTGGTAAAATTTAATAGCCTGTAAGAAGATGTGGCTCATTGGCATCAGTTTATAAATTCCCATTTAGCATAAAAATATTTGAGATTAAGGAAACAAAAGAACATGCGATCAGTAGTAACATGTACTGATGGGGGATGTTATAGTATGCAAAACATCTGAGCGCTGACTAATTTGGCTGCAAACTCTTGTTCTGAAAACAATGTCTGGCAATAATAACAAGATCCCAAAGAATGGGTTTTACAGGGAAGTTATTTACTCTCTCACAAAGGCCATATGATTTATACGTGTTGTCACTGCCTGTGCCAGAAAACGGATGACTGATTACCATGTATTCATTTCAGTACCAGGTATCCCGCCTGAATTAACTAGATTAGGCCACACGGAATTTCTTTACTATTAATGCACGACTGAGTGTAACATTTGGTTTAAGTCAATACAAGGAATGAGCTTTTAATCTGAATCCAGTAAGAACTAGAATATATTCAAGCAGCATGAATTAAATGTTTATTATTTATCATTACTACTCATTTACAACACAGACATCTGGATTCCATAACCGTAGCCTGATAGAATGATATTATTAGTGGGGAGAGCAAAATAATTATATAAATATCATCTACTTTGTTAAACATTTGCAAAGCACTGCAATCACTCATCCACTCCCAGCTCCTGGAGCACATTTATTTGACTTTTGTCATGTTGGCTGGGCATTGATTCAAAAGTTTTGGTAGTCCAGTTCTGCAGCTCCCTCTGCACGGGGCACAAGATCCCTGCTTGAGATATTCCATGTCCTCAGTCACTGGGGCCAAACCTTTTGGGTAGCAGTGCCAGGGAGCGGGCAAGAGTGGGAAGAGACATGAAAGCAGTCTTAGCAGATGAGAAAAAAAGCTTATGAGAACAGCATAACCAGAAAGAAATTAGTAAAATCGTGCAGGGGAAAGAATTTCTAACACCTAAGAAACAACAGCACATAGCAAAGCACCTGAATATGCTACAGATATAGCATGGTCTGCTTAATATTAATTAAAACTGGTAATGTTATCCATATAAGGCTTATAGATAATGCTTGCAAAACATGAATATGTCTAGTTTCTTTTCCAAGCCACTTCCCAGACCAACTGACGTATGGCAGGGTTTTGCTCATGAAGCCTTCCTCGCTTGTAACCTCCGACTGCTTTAACAGATATATGGCAATGGTCTATTAAATACTGCTCAATTCGTGATTATTTCACTGACCACTCCTTTTAATTTGAAGTCTATGAAATAGTAATTACAGTAAAGCTCAAACTGCTTTACTATTATGGCTATGATATATTTTTTTTGTTTGAGTCTACGAACACCTCTTAGTTTCTCCCTGCAGCAGAGAGGGTCTGAATTCATGTGCCCAGGTCAGTTGTGAACATTTCCAGGGGCAGAAAGCCCAGAATTTTAATTTCTCCATACGTAATTTATTTACATCCCTACTGTGCCACTTACACATCATAAAGTGTTGTGAACTATAATGCACGGTGCTCTCCTAAACTCTGCCCACTTTTACAAAATCCACAGAAGCATGCATTGTTCAATATACATTTAATTATAAAAGTATCTCCACCCCTCTTTCTGCTCTGTGACAAAGAGGCTGTTCAGCATTATGTGGACCCACACATTAACCCGTAACAAGGAAAAAAGGAAGCTGCACTACCCAAAGAGCAAGTAATGTGGAATAACTTTAGCATTGCAGTGTATAAAGCAGACTTGCTCTGCTTTTCCTCCTCCTGGAGACAGAGGCAAGAAAGATGTTATTAAAGAGTTAAAGAAACTCCGTGCGAGTGCTTGAGACAGAGAAACAAAACACAACCCTCTGACAAGAGCTCAGCACCACCTCCTCTGATACAGTACTGTCAGGATCAGCTTTTCCATTCAGGAAGAGCAGGCTGTCACCTGGGGCAGCAGAGCAGCCAGGGGCTGCGCATTGTTAGAGTAACAGCAGGATGTAAAGGAGGGCACTTTCCAATTAACCCGAGGCAGCACATCCCCCAGAGTCAGTGCTGGATAGTGTAAAATGGCCAAATATAAAAGAACAGGAACATTCTGGACTTGAGCATGAGGAGACTGAACTGACTGAATCATCAGTGACCAAGGCTCCAGGAAAAAACAAACAAACAAACTCTTGGAGGCTCTCCCCTCAGAAACTAATTTCCCTGCTTTTAACCCTCCTTCAGTGGTGTTTTTGCTGCTTTCCCCTTCCAGTTTTCCCACACCAGTTTTTCTTGCAAAATAAAAGCCTTCCTTCCATTGGCTTGCTAGCTACGCTCCCTCCTTTTCCTGGCGCTTCCAGCACTGATCGAGGGGAAGAACCATATTAAAGGTGGTGCAGAAAGACCGCCTGCAATTGAAAGCATTTTGCCTGCAGACTTTGTGTGACTGACAGTATCTTTCGGGCTTTGGGGAAAGGAAGACACAGGAGGAGAAAAACAATGCTTTCAGACAGGAGCCCTGACACAGCACTGGACTCCCTCCATCTACCAGAGCGAGCCGTGTCCGATCCTGGGCTGCCGCACCCTCTGAGAGCCCTGGAAGGACCGCGGGCCACCAGCCTGCGGCTGGACGCTCTGGATGCCGAAGCGCCCAAGTCCCTGCAACAGGAACACCCACGCACAGCGGAAAGTGCTGCTGCTGGGTAACATCCTCTGCGAGCAAGCCGCAGGAGGGCTACCAGCTGTTCCCCACAGCCCCTGCGGAGGGGCAGGACGGCCGCAGTGACACCCGGCGCGCCCACAGAGAAGAGCGGCCCCGGCCACAAGACCCGGCGAGGCACATCCCCAGGCGCCGGGCCCGGCGCCCCCCGCCACCTCACA
>VXAL01015245.1:48226-154567 GCA_013399475.1 Chauna torquata
ACGCGCGGGGGTTCTGGCTGCTTCTGGAAGCTTCCGCGCGGCGAGCGGGGCGTCCCCGCCGCCTGCGGCAGCGCCTGGCGCTGCGGCCCCGGCGGCGGCCAGCCCCGAAAGGCTCCCCAAAGGGCTGCGCGAACAGAGGCCCGGCGGCAAGGTGCCACCTTCCCTCCTCGCTGCGCCTCAGGCTGCGCGGTACCTCGGCGCGCTGTTTCCTTGCCCATAGGTAGCGGTAAATGGGCTGCATCGCCCATACCCTGCAATTGCAGATGGTACGGGCAGCATCCGGGAGTCCCGAGCAGCCTTTTCAAAGTGCTCGTGAGGTGCTCCATCGCTTAAAATATATGTGGAGAACTGCTGTTGTTTTTCGAAGGTAAATAAAATTTGGAGATGAATAAAAGCCCAGTCCCTTTGGAACTTGTCAATCTCCATCGCGCAGCTCCCACCTGACCGTGTCTCAGAGCTGTGCGGGCAGGGCGAAGGCTGTTTTTCCAGCAGCCATAGCTGTTAGGAAGGGGAATAGATGAGAGGTTAAATCTAACAATTCAGTGAAGGAGCTGTCACCTCGTGGTTACAGCAAAAGGCTCCGAGACGGAGGAGCTGGATTTGAAGGCTGCTTCTGCAACGGACTCACAGCATGGCCTTAGGTAAATTACTGCAAAGTTTCTGTGCCTTCGCTCCCCTCAAAATCAGAGCAACGGTATTATCGCGTCAGCGGGCACCTGGCAGTGCTGCCAGTATCTGCGGCACACAAAAATGGGAACTCGGGAGTCGAGTCCGCAGCAATATGAATTGATGCAGTGCTGTGTTCGTGCTAGCAGCGCAATTACAAGTTTTACATGGTTGGGCCTCTGCTGATTTGAGTGGGATTAATGCTGATTTTCACAGGTGCAAGAAAGAAAACCCAAGCAGCACAGCTCTGAAGGTACATATGTAATGCCTCCAGCTCCTCCAGTATATATGATGGAAACTGCAAAGTGTAATGATGCGTGGATAAAATACCAGTATTATTTGCTACTCTTGCATGAAGTCTAGCTAGTCTCATTTAGGATACGGTAAAGCATTTGTAATCCTCAATTTTCCTATCCCCTAACTTAGTATACTATTTTCACTATATCAAAAATAGGTGCATTGCTGCCTACCACAGTTTATTTCAGTTCTCTAACTGGAGAACATTTCCACAAATTGCATTTAGTGAAAGTACTTCTAGACATGAAACAAAAAACCTTCTGTTAATTACTCTGTTGTATTTGGTGTAACAACCACCACTTACTGCCTGTAAATCCATTCACTGGAATAACTGTGAAAAAGAAAACTAAGAGGACTGGACAGTAGTAAAGGTAATTAATTAAAGAAAAAAAAAAGAAAATACAGGTTTTAGGAGGTTTCAGGGCTTTTTGTAATGTTGGCTCACATGTAACAATAGGAATAAACAGACTGCAGTTCCTGCTAGAATATTTGTGTGTTAGGAGTCTATTGTTTTAGTAGAAAGCAAATATTCTCCATAAACTCCACTGGCAGCTTCATCTCTGTAATACAGGAAGGCAAGACATACCACACTGAAACAGCATCCAGAGGCCAGTGCAAGGATGACACACACGACAGATGCTCAGTTTTAGGGTTTATTTCATCTGCTAACATTCATTCTTGATCTAGACAAAAACAACTAGATGATTATTTTTTTTTAATCCAATTTTTTTCTTGTGGAAGAAAAGAAAACTTTTAACACCTTTTTTTGTAAGATGCTGTAAATAAATATATAAAGCTTTAAGTGTTACTTGGCTCAATTTGAACAGTTGTCTCTTATTTTTTGTTGTTTTTCTGGTGTGGAAAAAAAAGTGCAAACCATAGACATTCAGCCCAATGGAATGACTCCAGCCACAATCACTTTCGGAGAAGCTGAATCTGTTTGATCTACAATATGGAGGATGGAAGGTGGGTGGAGGAACATATTAATTTTTTTTACCCTCAGTCACATAACTCCTACAAGGTAAGAACTGAGTTCCTTGGTAGGTAAAGCATACAAGAAAGGGGGGGAAGGAGGAAAAGAAAGTTCTGCCTGCATTGCCCTTTCCCTTTCTGGTGCAGATCAAGGAGCGCACAGGAAAGAAGAGACAATATAAGGAAAGCCTCAGACAAAAAAAAAAGAGGATGAAAAATAAAGTCATTTAGCAGAAGGGACTGGTGAAAATCCTGTGGCTGTTGCATGTTTGCCTGGCAGACTACACACAAACACAGAGGAACTTCACATTGAGAGAGGGTGGGGATTTTTGTCTTTTCCTTATGAAAAAAAGATGGAAAGGGGCAATAAAAATAAGTTAAATCATATTCCAATATGTACAAAACAAATCATGCTCAGTAAACCATTTGAATATAAAATTATTCATTATTGTACAACTCTCTCAATCCAGTCTGCAGAATAGACAACTGGGGGAAAACAGGGAGGGGAAACTGCAGGGCTTTGAGGGATGACACAGACCCATTTGCAAATGTTTTTTTTTTCAGCTTGCATGGCTAAAAATTACAGAGAAAACCATCACCTGCAGATGGGACAATACAGGCTTTAATACCCACATGCTTATCACGACTGCATTCATCTTGGCAGAACTGTCGATGGGACAAATCAAACAGTCACAGATAGCTCAGACTGTGTGCGCAGACACAAGCTCCACCGCCCGCTCTTTTACCTGGAACTGCAGCTAACTGACCTGTGCTTTAATGGCCTGGCTCTATCGCTGATCAGGCAGTGAATCCTGCATTCACTTCTGCCACTGGAACACGATCTGCTAATATTAGCAAAAACAAGAACAAAGAGGTAACACACCAGCCCTGTGATTTGAATCCAGAAGATATTCTGAGTTGCATTCCAAGCTATAGCCTTGGAAATACAACGTTTAGCATAGTCTATGTTGCAAATTGCTGTAGTGCTACCCATTTTTGTGATTTTTTTCAGAAAATTCCATGGGATAGGAGGAGGTCTGAGTAGCTCAAAACATGAATAAGAAGCTAGAGAAGCTTTTAGCCCCAGGATATAAATCTAGGTCAGGCCCTGTTCTGTACTGTCAGTCATTACCATCTGTAGCTGTTCAGTGGTCTCTGTGAAGTGGTTTGACGAGCTCAGTGAAACATCTACTTCTTAACTGACATGCGTCCATACTGCCACCGAGGTGGTCCTCCTGCCTCGCTCGTATTCTCCGCAGCTGCACTGCCCTTTCTGCTCCTACAGGACAGCCCTGGGAGAGAGGATGGAAAAGCTTGTTGGGACCTGTCTTCTGCTGCTTCCATTGCCATCCCTGTTTTGTAGGCAAGTAAGGGACTATGGGGTGCAAAACCATCAACCTAAAGTGCTCTCCATTTACTCCAAAATGTTGGGCATGAAGGGAGAAACTCAAGCAAGCCAGAAATTCACACAGCTCCTTTGCTGAGAGGTTTTTCCCTCAATGACTTCAAACCCAATGACAGCCTGGGTCTACAACCTTACAGTCAATCCTGCATTTGTGACGTGGGTAGGGTACAGGGTGGCATCTGACTGGGAATCTCTTGAGAAGGAGGCGGACTCCTTCAATACAACTAGCTGGGATGAGACAAATGAGCAATGAAAAGTTTTCTTCTGTAACAACACCCACCAAGCAATGAAGTTAACATTGTTCAGATGTCTAAAAGCAATAAAGACCTTCTTCTTAGCACTGCAGCATATGTTGTCCTTTCCAGCTTCCCAAAGCAGGAAGGGAGTCTGCTGGCAAATCCCCACTCGCGGCATCACCTTCTTTTGCAGATGGGCAAGGGTCTGCACAGTGTAAGGCAGCAGAGGCTAAGACCCATCATCTTTGGCCTGGTACCAGGTAAATGCCTATCCAAAATGCTCACTCACACTAGTATTGCTGACTGTATAAACCCTTAGAAATCCCTTACACAGCCTCAGCTCCTGTAAAGGCTTTTCATTGGGTGTCACTGGAACACGACAGAAACACTGTAGGGATGGACATGCATCCGAGCGTTCCAGGACCACGTAAAATCTGAATTAAAGGGGAACCATCTCACCAACTCCAGTAAGAGACAGGTCACAACCTTGCACCTGCCTTCACTGTACCCATCACTCGCCTCTCCTGACCTGGATCACAATGCATTGACTGGTCCCATGAAGAAACACTTCATGCAGTGAAGGTGTTGGTGTGCCTGGAAGTCACAGGAAAAACACTTTGGGAGAAAGGGGCGCATACTGAACAAGGATGTACTATCTATCTGGCCACTACTTCTGCCAGACTGCCTTAAAGCAATTGTTCTCCATTCATTTTAAAACTACACATACAATTTTCATGTTATTGTAGCATCAAATAATCAGTCCTAAAAATAAATCGTACCACTTCAAACTGTAGTACATAAAAATCACAAAAAACTATATTCACATTATGTTAAAAAAGTTCCCTTAAACCCACTAAAGGAAGAAAACAGTGCCAGGTATGCCCTGCAACCTATGCTCTGGCTCACAGCACTTAAAATAAATCAAAGCGTGGCATACAGCCTTAAACAGACTGGCACAGCAGCCAGGGTGAGGGATGGCTTTTGGGTCATTCTCTTCATTTCTGATACTCATACTTAAAATCTGTTTCAAAGTGTCCTATACTTCTCATACTTTGGAGTACCTCTTTACAGAGAGGAAATTTGCTATTCCCAATGTACAGGTGGAGAAACTGAGGAATTTGCCAGGAGCAGGATTTGAATCTACAAATTCCTGCCTCATTGCTAAGCTGAGGTCGGACTTCCTTTTGTGGGTTAAAGTGAAACTGTTAACAAGACTGTAGTTTCATTTCTTTTCCTTGTTACTGTAATATATTACAAAGAAAACGTTGGAACAAGGTCTTCTACTGACATGCTTCTAGGGTCAGAGGCTGCCTCTGATTTAGAGAACCCTGCAGATAGATCCATTAAAATCCAGCTGGTTACTCAGAGCCCATAACACAGGAACAACTCGGGCAAAATGGGCCCAATTATGGTACTGGTCCTGATCGTACACAGTCCTGTTTACTGTCACCCTTTGGTAGATGAGAGCAGAATTTGGCCTTCAGTACAGAACCATTCTCAAAGTCTGTACTGGCATATGCAGTACTGCCTGAACATTCACAGCGTGCCCTCTTCCAGAGCCGCACTGTGAGCATGGCTTAGCTGCAGTAACCATTTGTGCATTATGGATCCGTAACACACAGTGCACAGTGAAAAGCCTTCGGGTAAAGCTGGAAACTGTGCATATGAAACAGTTGCTTTTTACATCTAGCGTATTGGGTTTCGTGGGTAAACAGCCTGTAAAATTGCATTTTTAAAATATAAATGTTTTCTTTAGTTACAGCAACACATAAAAGCACTGGGAACTGCCAAACATAGCTCCTCCCAGTCTTGGAAGTCAGAGATGAGCAAATGGATTTGTAATACCTTCTGCCCCCAAGCCAACAACTGAAAATTGCTTCATTTTTCCTTCCCACATTTCAGTTAGGAGCAAGTGCTTATGGCCAAGCATACACATCTCTGGAAACAGGGGCCATTTTGTGATAAAACCTTAAAGACAGTGACACTACCAGCAAACATTGGTAACAGCCAAATGCACAGGTAACAATATCTTACTGTGCTTGAAGATGAGCATGTGCTTGAGCACTTTGCAGGACCAGGATGCGGACCTGATCAACATCTATCTGAAATCACCAGAAAATACATTGTTCAACTTCACTGGACTGTGGATCAGGTCTGTAACAGGGTTATTTGAACCCAATGTGCTGTTTGTGTTTTCTGTTCCTAAGTTTTTGGCCATCTCCGCTCTTCTGGAGAAGAACATCTCCACAAGCAAGGTGTATACCCCAGGGTGTTCACAGAAGGAACAAGGCAGCTCCTTTGCCTAAGGTGGCCACCTCCTTTGCAAAACTCTTTGTGAATTTCAAACTGCTGGAAACAGGGTAGAGAGGCAGAGAGAGAATTAAAATACAAAACAAACAGCACCAGTGGATTTGTGTGATGGGAAAGAGATGCTGTAAAAATGACACAATAAAGCTGAATGTATCATCTCTCTGCCTCTCCTGTGATTTCAATGCCATAATTGATCTGCAGTTACTATGGCCTTTGAAAATCAAATCATATTCCATTTGATTCATATTTTACCCTAGACAATAGCTGGTACAGGTCTTACAGGCTGAGTAATAACGGGGTGAGACATGAAGCAGGCAAAAACTGCTTCATTTCCGTGCTTCCAGCCAAACAAAGAAATGCTTGCAACAGCAAGAAAATAAGCCATACTTTAATTTGTTGAGTGGGAAGAGGAATTAGAGAAGTCATTGTTGTTCTCTGACTCAAAAGTCAGTAAGCAGAACCTAGTTAGACTGTCACCATACTGGAGGATTAAACTTACATGGGTTCCTAAAAAACAGCATTAAAAGAGAAAGAGTTCTGCTTTGAAAGTGGTCTGAGACTAAAAAAACATTATCCATGATTCCCCTTTCCAGTTTTTTGAACACAGCTTGTTCATTTAAAGCAAGAGCTGCAGAGCAGGCACCCTGCCAAAAGACAATGTGCACTGTCTCATAATTAATTCAGACCCACAGTCAGAAATTTTTACAGCTCTGGAAGAGCGCCCCATCCTGTTCCTACTTAAATCAGTTCTACTGAGTTCACTGGAAGCAGGCTTATCCCATTATCTCTTCATAAAAACACATAAAAATAACTTAAAATATACAGGTATGGGTACATCTGTATGCTTGTTGCAGTTAAGTATTTCACACAGCAATGAACAAAACAAAATCACCCCCTCATCATGTTGCCATTAATGACTGATTATTTGCGGGGCCTTCCTGGAACTTGTCCTGCAGATTTATGAGGAAGAATTGCTATTTCACTTGTTCTCCCCTTCTCAGTATGTAGGATAAGGTTTTCATGTGCTGTTGACACATTATATTGATGAAGACATGAGTGGCAGTTGTGTAGGGTGACATTATGGCATGGGGCTGCATGTTTGAGACTATGTGGAATTTGGTCAGCTTTTGAATTGTTTTGGGACTTGCCTGTGAAACAAATCTGGGAGTTCTGTGCATGAATTCCCTATTATTTTTATGGTGAAGTTGCATATGTATATGTGATAGTGGTGCAGTGTATCAAAACCACTGTGCTAAGTACATATCCTAGGCCACAGTCAATTTGCTTTAATGTTTCTTATCCTCTGATGTTTTTCTTCTTCTTTTATTCTTATGGTGCTCTACTTTCTGGCAGTGGCTGCCAGCTGAAACTAAGCAACTGCCCTTGTGCTTAGATCACAGCCTGACAGCATAGCACATCCTCAACTTAGTAACTGTTATCATTTACTTACAAACAATGCAATTCCCATCCCACCTCCAAAAACATCCTTAAAAGAACACCTCCATTTCCTTGTTTTTTAATTATGTATCTTTATATCATTACGCTCAGGGGATAAACAAATTTAAAAAATTCTACATCTACCATTTGTGTTTGAATTGTGAGGATAAGAAACATTCTTTTGTATTTGGCCTTAAGAGTGGGTAACTGCATTTGTGCATTTTTCACCTCTGCATTATAATGTTGACCCTTTTTTTATTTTTATGCATTTATTTTTTTTTTTAAGAATCTCATCGGTCTTGTAAGAAACAGTAAAAAGACCCTATGTTTAAGGAAGCAATCTATCTTCTGTTTTACAGACTTGCTTTTAAATAAAATATTTTTCTGTTGTTTTTGTAATTTTACTTCCACGATCTTTTGTATGGAAACCCTAGAATATCATTGATATAAAAGTCTGCCTAGGCTACCACTTCTCTATAATATGGCTCATGTAGTCCTCAGTGGGCAAGCGTCCTTGCTCTTCGGTCTCTTCCTTGGGAAGTGCTTCATTGGACCGGTGAAGAAGCCTCTCTTCCCGATTCTTTATCCTCTGCTCCATCCTCTCTAGCTGCCGTTTGTACTGGTAGCGCTGTTGGAAGAGGTCCTTTGCATAGTCGTAGAGCTGCATGTCTAGGTCATTGAGCTCCTCAATCCTCCGGATGGTGTCATTATCCACCTCCACCCCTCCTGCCCTGGTACTGTTGTACTGCATAAAGGGCCGGATGAATTTCAGATTAAAAGTTCTCTCAAACAGGTACTGAGTCTTTCTCTGGAACTCTGTCAGGCCAAAGAAGGCCATGTCTTTGAGGTTCTTTTTTGCACTCTCCAGCAGGATCTGTGCTCTCTTGTTTTCTGGGATGAAGGACATATTGTAGCAGCCCACTAAGCTCAAGTCAGCCAACATCCTCACCTGGCGGTTGTTGGCCAAATTATATGGGCAATCCATGAACTCCTGCAGCGTGCAGCCTGACCAGTCTGTGCCTTCATAGCATGACGGCAGCTCTTCAGGTGTTGGCGTCCTGCCATCACACATGTGCAAGGAGGTCTTCCAAGTGGCTCCTCTTTGGACGTGACGCCATTCGCTGAGGTAACGAGATACGGGGTCTCTCAGCAGTGTGATGTAGTAAAATTTTCTACAAGAAGAAGAGAAAATAAAATAAATGCTCTGCTAGTAACAAGAAAGATGCTTGGAAAGATGAGATCTAGAGCAGACATCAAAAAGAAAAGAGTAAATCAACATCACAGCATCCATTCCACTGTACTCTTGGACTGTTTTCTTCTTGCAATCTCTCGTGCTAAGTACCTTGTGCAACATTAGACCCATGTTTCTCATTGCCCACCATTTTAGTCTTGCCAAGTAGTGACTCTTTCTCCAGTGCATCCCCTTCTAGTGACAGACTGCAATTTCAGAATAAATCATCAGGATTCAACTGATTCACCAACTTCTGAGAGCAGCTGTAACTTTAGAGACTGCCTGGCCTTTCACACTAGCACGCACCCTCTGAATGAGCCAAGACTTGCTCTGCAGGACATACCCAGTAACAGCTCTGTTTATCAGCTGGGCTATCATTTTCGCTTCATGTAGCTGCTGACCAGGACACCTACTGCTTGACTGATCTGGCTGCCAAGCTGCAATGTGGGAGTCTGCACTGAGTAGCAGGATAACACCACCACAGGAACATAAATGAAAAATAATGGGAAATTGGGAATGTGATATGCTTTGTAGAAAAAGAAGGCATAAGATGACAACCAGCAACAGCAGAAATAGTTTGTTTTCATGTCAGCTAAGCTGTTATCAATTCAAACTTAAGAGAAACTTTTGATACATGAGACTAAAAAAGGTGTAACAGGAAGACTGTCAGGAGGAAAACTGGGCACTCTTTTATTTCCACATGTAATGAAGTCCACAACAATACAAGCAGTGCCTTGAACTGAAAACATGACAGCCACTGCCTACAAGGAGACCCCCTGGCTTTGGCTCACATTGAGCCTGGATGCAGTTTGCAATGGCCCTCTCCAGACAGAGGGAAATGGGCTTTTTTTTTCATTAAATGGTTTGGGACCATGATGTCTCCGAGTGTTTGTAGAACAAGGAAATACCTTCTCTAGTTGCTAAAGTTGGCAGAGAATTAAATCCACATGTGCTCCCAGTGCACGGAGCTGCGTAACACTGCACAAATAGGAGCAGCTAGCTTTGGCAAGGTAATGCACACATCTATAGGCTACTGGAAATACTGTATAGAGAGGGTGGTGGCAGAGTCATTTCCCCATCAGAAATGCATCCCTGGAATGCTGCTATGGCTCACTGCCCTGCCAGGAAGGCTTGAGAGAGTTGAATGTGATGGCCAGTATGAGGGCACTGCACAGCTCTTTGAGAAAATAAAAAATTTAAAACAAATCTGCTTTGGCTAATATTAACACACCCGTATTTTCCTAACACCTTCAATATTTTTCTTCCTAGAAGTAACCTACATTACTGCAATAAGAGTAATTTAATTTAAAGAAAATACATCAATGATGTTGCCCAGGAAGTCTGATTTTAAGGAATGTTTGCTTTCCCAAGTTATTATGAATTTGCTGAAGGGTTGTTCCAAAGCAGTATGGTCTTTCCAACAATGGTGATGGGTGTCACCTCAGGCTCCAGCTCCTCTCCTGTTTTCTGCCTTCATAACTAGGGCTGCTAAAAACATTTGCTATTTTTGGAAACTCTTCCGTCTCTCTTCCTAGCAGGGGTATCACACTGTCTAGTAATACTGTCTAGTACTCTGTCTGGGTACAGGGAGAGGGGAGAAAGAAGGGGAGCAGAGTACATAAGAGAAACACTTCACTTAAACTTACCTCGTTTTCCTTCATTTACACTACAGCCTGTAAGGATTCAGCTAGTCAGACTGAGATGCAGCTGTGATTTATACAGACAGTGCTCTAACAGATGGGGATAAAATATGACAGTGGAAGGAAAAGGGAAGCAATGATGAATACCAGATGCTCAAGTGACAGACATTGATGCTGAACACTACCAGCATGTTACTTCTGAACTGTAGTGGACTTTTTATTTACACCAATGTAATCCAAAGGTTGCATTTTTTCCTGAAGCAAGTTGAAGCCAATTATTGTTATGTCGCTTACACAAGCAACGAGAAGTTTCACTTAAGATCAGGTGACACATCCAAAGACACAGGAGGAACTGATTCCTGTCCAAACCTGCAGTCTATACAAGTATGCATAGAGGAAACAAAGAAGAATTAGTATCTGCATTTTGTAGACCCCTTTTAAGAGTCTGTTAGAAAATCAGATTAAAAAACATCATGCAAAGCTTTTAGGATCCATTGAAACAGAGACAGCTTCAACAGGCTGTGGACTGTGAAAAGGTGAAGGAGCAAGTACTTCTTTCTTCACACCTGCACTATAAAAGCTACAATCTCTCTCTAATATTCATCTTAGTGAACAGAAAACATAGTAAAATAGCTTGCATACTGAATTTGATGTGCCCCTTTCCAGGCCTGTCACATAGAAAAAAGCTTGAAGGAGGGGAGCTGGCCTTCTAACACAAAAGCAAGATGTATCTTTGAAAACTGGAGTGTAAGCAGCAGAACCAGGCACATTGAGGTACTTTGGAAAGCTGTCCCAAAAGGGCATAGAATGAAAAAAAAAATAAAAAAAATAATAAAAGCAAACAAGCAAGCAAACAACAAAAAGAGAGACTGCAACGCAAAAGATTAGTTTAAGCTGCCTAAGTTGAGGTGCACCACTGACATACTGAAAGTTGTGCTCCCGAACCTCTATTCAGCTTGCTAGACCGGTATTGGTTTCAGAGGTGCAGGTTCACTCAGCTCTCAGGGAAGTGAACAGCACACCTTTAGGAAGCCTGGAGCCTCAGGAACCAGAGAGATAAGCCACTTCCATATTAGACGAATGACCACGGAAATATTCACCCAAGAAACTCCTTCAGATACTTAAGTTTCCATTCTCAAACTGTAACTTGGGGATTGCATTTAAGTTTAGAGAAAAGTTAGATATCTCTCTAGAGTGTCATCCATTAGCAGCATTGTTATTAACACTGCAAGCCAGAAAGTCAGGAGAACTTTGCGCTAGCATGGTTGAGAACACAGGCAGTGCCACTTGTCAGCAGTGGCTTGAAATTTATGAAGAACCACATGACTATTAAGTTCTCTTTTGTCATCAGAGATAAAATAAACCCATAAAATACATGGAGCTGTGAGTGCCCCTCCTTTCAGCATGGTGCCCCAGACAGCCACTTAACCCAAGTATTCCTAAAGGCTCATTTCAGAAGTGTGGTCTTCTCCTAGTCCAGATGGTTCCACTCAATACTGCCTCATAAAAAAAAAAAAAAAAAAAAAAATTTTTGGTCATGCAATGCCAAGTCTCACTGGCCTTCCTGGAGTTAACAAGCTTGAGAAAGAAAATGGACGTTCTAGCTAGTAGGATGTTTCCTTTCTTTTTCGTCCCATGTGAAGCTGGGCAGAACAGCATCACTACTCTTGTGGGCTCCCCTTCTACAAATCCATGGGGTTGTGATCCCCAGGAGGACAAGGAAAAGCAGAAGCTAAAGTCACATCTCTGCCTTTCCTTGCATTATCCTCCCTGATGGACCCAATGTGAAAATCCACCTGAAGCTCCTTGAGGCATTTGCAACTTTAGCATTGCAGCTCTGATGTGTATGCAAGCTGCACAGCTTTGTCTGAAGAAAGAATCACTAAAATATTTATTAAACAGAGCAAAATGTAATCATGTTTTTGATAAACAAGCCTGTCTTAGAACTGAAATTTCAGGGAGAAAAAAAATCCAGTGTTAGGGAGGACGAGCAACCTTGCTGTTGTAGTACACAAATGAATTCAGGAAACTTGAGTTTAAGGACCCCTTCTGTCAAAGTTACTGTGTATGCCCTAGACAAATCTCTCTCTCTGTGCCTCCATTTCCCATGTGTGAAGGGCTGACAATGTTTCCTTTGTCTATTTTGGCAATTCAAAACATAACGTCTTTCGGAGCAGGAACCGTCTCCTTCAATGATTATGCAAAGCCCCTGCTTCAGCACGGATTGAGGTCGGATGACAATAGTTAACTGAAGGCTATTTTCATGATGCAGGCGTCAGGGGCAGTGCTGCCCTACAGATTTCCCAGCCCAGACCTCTCATTCCCATCTCATATTGCAGCACAAAGCAGCCTCAGTTTTGCCAGCACAGTGTTTCACAGGGCCATATTGCAAATGCGGTCACTGAACAGATCTGTGTTAAAAACATCCCATTCTTGCAGAGGTGAGGGAGTGGCCGAAGCCCCCCTGTTCTGCCCTAATTCCTGCCAGCAGGTTCCTCAGCTAATGAGGGGGAAATGAAACCCTCCTTCCTTTAAAAAAAAAAACAATCCCTTCTCTTTTGCTAATAACCAGTCAACAGAATTCTGATAAAGTGATAGATTCTGCATATGATACTATTGTCTTTCTTCAGTTCATTTCCATCTATTCTTTCCGACGCTTCTATGTGATACGCCCTTCTTCCTTCCCACTGCTGGTCTCTGAGTTCTGCTAAGAATTGCTTATATGGCTGTGCAATCCCCTGTTCTTTGCTTCCTTAAATGCTTCCCTCCCACTCAGCCAAAATATCTTATTTTTTATTTCTACAGGTTCTTCACTGAGCTTTCAAGTGTCCCTCAAAGGAAAAGCAAAATCTATAACAAGGCCTTCTTGAGTACTGTGGTGGCCTTCCATCAGATAAAGAGCAAAATAATGATAGCCACTTCCAATCATCCCTGCTTCATCCTCCCTGTCGGTGGGGGGAAGGGGAAGGAAACTGCATAGGTCAGCTTCAACCACACAACCTCAATCTGTCAAAGCACCATGACCTCAGGCTACAATTTTCCCACTGCTAAAAAAAAAAAAAAAAGGAAAAAAAAATCTTTCTATGTCCTTGCTGAATTAAGTGAACTGAACAGGGTGTCTGCCAACTTGTGGGACTGAAAAACACTCTGTTTTGTTTAAAAGAAGTAGTAATGTCAAATCTGTAGCTGATTTAAGGCGTCTTTGTAAGCCAAGCCCATGTTATTATGCACTCCTCAAATCATTTGTGCGGGTCCTTCTCCAGTTCATCTGAGCTCTCCCTGTACATAGACAATCACTAGAACGACTAGTCCTTCTGCCTCCCAGCAGCAAAACGAGCAAGTGTGCCTACCTGCGTTAGTCTGCGAGGACGTGGGAGGGAAGAAATGGGGCAATCGGCTCCCATCCTGCAATCACTTAAACTCTCACCTTACAAAGGCAATTAAGAGGGTTATTAGGTAACTGTTATGTCCCTGAAAATGGACAGTGTCTCCTAAAGAAGTGGTTTCAGCCAGGACTTACAGGTAAATAATAAGTTACGGTGATTCAAGCGTCTCAACTGATGGGTGAGCTGAGAAAGTGGCAGGTGAAAGCATGTAAGAAATTTATATTTGAATTATAAAGTCATGCTAAATGTTTCCTACAAATAACAGATGTATGGAAATCCGTTTTACCCTTCTGCAAGGAACCACGAAGTGACCTTCTCCTGGTGTGGGCCAGCCGCGCTGAGGAGCTCTCCCTGGCCACCTGAAACACTTGATTCAGTAAAAGCTGCCCAACGCCTGTTTGCTACCAGCACCCCAGACCTTTGCTTTCTGCTTTTAAAGCCCAAACTCGGAAAGACTCCACACACTTCCATTTTTGTTCTACAGTCAGATTTCTGGCATAACAAAACAAACTCTCAGTTAGAGATTGGAATTTAATATATGTACAATGATTACTTCCTTTGGTAGCAAATAGCCCTAATTTTCCTCAGTCTATTTCCTCTCATCTGGTGTTCATTTAGACTCTTCCTGCATTTCACATACAATAAACTCTTCAGCCCTTTAAAGTCATAGAAAAAGAAGGACTACCCAAAACAAATGAAGAAACAAATAAACAAGTCTCTTCTATTCCCCATGTTTAAATAAAGGTTGCCACACAAAACAGCAAAAGCCAAGAAACTTAATAGCAAAGCCAATCCTCAAGTACTCAGACTATGTAAACACATACTTAAACGTTTTTCTTTTCCAGTAAATGAGAGGGATGTCTATACAGCAAGTCAATGCTTGCTTTGGTAACTGGGTTTGTTTTGCATGGTTGTGTTTGTTTCGCCTGATGGTCTGCGCTCTTGGGACTCTGCTGTACTAAACGCTAGGATGTTTTGAAAGGTAACAACCAAGCCCTGCACCGGCTCCAGACCTGCACCCAGGGACTCCTGTAGGGTCCGATTTCACGGTGGGCCAGCTCCAGGCCCAGCGATGCCTGGGCCATGTGGCTGCCAGCGCACTGCGAGCTGGCAGCCAGCTGTAACCCCGAGACCGCTTCAGGAGCCGGAGGAGAGGAGAACGCCCGCGTGCTCCAGACAAACCTGCGTGCTTTTCTTCCAGCCTGAAAAACGAAACTCTCACAGACTCTCTCTCTCAGCTGGATGCAATCCAATACACAGGTTTCTATACACAAAGGAGTGAGTTTCAGCAGGTAAAATGGGGTCTGTTTCAACCCAGCTACCCGTTCTTGTGAAGGAAGCAGAGCTGTGGGGAGGCTACACCCTTTCACAGTTTGGCTGTATGTTTGAGAGTGTTTAAACAAAAAGCTACTATATGAGTGCCAGCCTGTGTGGGGATGCTCCAGAAATTACTCAACTGCTTCTCCGAAACACAGGTATATGCAGAGCTGAGTCTAGTAAGTCAGACCAGCTCCGAGAAACCATTAGTAACTGAGCCGTACACCCAGCTCCTGGTAAGGAGAGGGGGGAGTAAGAAAGGCCTTTCTTCCAGGCTAGTTTAAATGCGATTTAATACAAACATCTATTCCTCCATTCCCAGTAAAAGTGTTTCGACGCAGATTCCGGAGCCTGTGGCAGCCCCGGCACAGCTGCCCAGCTTCGGAGCACCTGTTGGGGGCTTTGGGTCCTTACGGCCGTGACGCCCGGTGTGGCTGCCGCTGACCCACAGCCCGAGGGGAGCACCAGCAGCCCAAGCAAAGGGCACGTCTGCACCTGGCAACCTTTACGTGGCTTTGGGGGCTGCAGCCTTGCCTGCTGCCCTTCCAGCGACCAGGGT
Source organism: Chauna torquata (assembly GCA_013399475.1). Classification (NCBI taxonomy): domain Eukaryota; kingdom Metazoa; phylum Chordata; class Aves; order Anseriformes; family Anhimidae; genus Chauna; species Chauna torquata. The sequence goes on from VXAL01015245.1 coordinate 63,683, forward strand.
ATGCAGACACTTCTTGGGGAAAAATTGATTAAAAATGGAAAAGCAAAGTCAACTCAAATTCCAGCAGCTACGACAATACTGGCTTAGAGTTCAAGTAGATCTGTACCACATTACAGAGTGCACACGAACCTGAGATTACTCACGACTGGTCTTTTTGATTTAAATGGCTGTAAGAGCTGTAGAGGCAGAATCTATTACCCTCTTCTATCTTTTAGCAGGAATTAAAATGTGTTATACCCATTATATGCACACTTAAAAATACCAGTACTATTTAACACCGAGTTAAAAAAATAATTTAACTCTGAGTAGGCACACGTGAAAAGCCACACCTCTCTTTTTTTCCCTGTTTACTTCATCAAATTTGGAGGATTTTGAATGCTTCGCAACCCTGGCTGACACAGCCTTTCCTCACACTGTGAAAGGTCACGCCGCAGGGCCAGCCAGGGAGTGTGAAGCTCGTGCATGTGTGTACCTGTGTGTACAGGACACAGCACATCTTTCTTGCAAACGCTGTAGAAACGATAACAGAAGCTGACAGTGAAGAAGGAGACAAAAGAACAAGCAGCAGCTCAAGTATTTTACAGAAGAACAACCAGCCCTCAATCCACTCGGAACAACTTGAAACACGCTCCCCTTTTGGTCTTTGAAAGACAGGCACGCTCTGAGTCACAGCTTCAAAAACACCAGATCAATCCCAACAAGATCGCTAGGGCCTTCTCCAGCATGGTGGTGTGGAAAAACCGGCGGAAACTAAACCAAGGAAAGCTGGGCTACCTCCTCCAGCTCCAGAGACTGCCAAGTGCGAGGCAGCGGTGTGCTGGATCCAGAGTCCCTGCAGCAATCCAGCCTTGATTTTGGAATCTGATAGCAGTAAAAATGCTGGGTGTCTGCATGCGCCTCCGGACACACAGTAGCTGCAGCATGGTAACTGCTCTGTATGAAACATCTCTACTCAAAGTTGACCTACAAAGAAGGGTAGGTCTGAAAAGAAAATATTTGGAATACGTATATATTCCTTTTACATATATATTCCTTCTGAATTACATTGGCAAAGGCTGCAGAGCTGGAGCGGAGGTACAAAGGATGTAGGTCAGCCCCAAGGGCAGATGGGTGAAACTGCAGTTTGCTAGAAAGATGGGAGGACACCCGTAGCCTTGATACCCACCTTGGGAGTGGCCGCATGATACAGACTATTCCAGATTGATGAGATACATGATAATACAAGGGAATATTTTATGTCTGGAATCACATGCAGCATCAGGATAGGCATGGCTGGATATTAATTCCTCTTAAGCCATCAGAAGCAGACACTTTAAGGGTCACTATCTCCATAAATGCAGTGAAGATACACTTTTGCCTTAGATCTCAGTGTTGGGCAGTTTTGATACTCGCTGTATTCATAATATACTGTTCCACACTCGGCCCTAGTTCAGATTTGTTAGCCGTGTACCTATTGCTAATAGGCTTTTACCCAGGAAACAAATATGGCCCTATCACCCTGGTGTCTCATGACTATTTTATATCCAATTAGCAGAATAGACACAGACTATGAGTTTTAACAATATCTTTGCTTTTCAAGGAAATTGAGCAGCTCTGTAAGCACAAGACTTCCCTGGTGCACTGTCTCTTGCAAACAAGTTAATCTAAAAAAAGATACATGACTTGTTATGAACCTTAGGAGTGAACTGCCAGTTCATTTTTCAAAATGACAGATGTGATGAAAATTGGCCAAAGGCTTGAAAAAAAAAATATGGGGGTCATGGTAAGGGGAGTAGCTGGGGGCGGAGAGGAAGGCATTCCTGAGCCCTCTGGAGCCTTGGGCTCCTCTAGGACCCATTAAAAGCTTATGTTACTTGCACTGCTTATAAACAAGTGCGCTCTTTTGCCATCATAACCTTTCTCGTATCAAGCGCTTAGGAAGTGTTGACTGCTGTCTTCCAGTGAAGCAAGGCACCAAAAATGACAGCAAGTTACAAATCAAATACCTCTGATTTATTACCTTTCCCAAGTTTCAGGAGGTTTGTTGTGATTCCTAAGTGACCTTCGTAAACTGACTAATCAATAGCACATCTGAATGCTGACTGACTGCAATGGAAAGTTTCACTGCCAGAAGAATTACATCAATGCTGGCAGAGGACAGATGGTAGAAGTGTGGACTGCAAGCCCGTGCCTATTCTTTGCATTCTTTTGCTTTTATTATTACCCCTGCTGCCATCAAGGTAGGAAATATCAGGATGAAAAAACACTGCTATTCTCCATAAGAAAAAATTTCACTCCCTTCACTTACTGGGTCTATTGCTGAGACTTTCATTTTTGCTGGTTTTAGCATTACAGAAAATACAGACTCTAGTAACAGATTCCAATCCTATTTACTATACAATAATGTGCTAGAAGGATACTGTGCCCATTCATTCTTTTACTTTCTTCCTGTTAGACACACTGAAATCAAGCAAGAAACAAATCAACTGCTGGAGAAGAGAAATGAGAGATTTGTAGTGAGACACTGAACTTTTCATCTCTGCGTCAGAAATCTATTTGCACTGGATAGGTAGCATAAGGTAGCAGTCTTCTCCCTATCAGTAGATTAGTGGAAAATGTTGGGGGTCTCATTCTAGCTCCAGGGGACAAGTGCTGTCCCCTTACAAACTGCCACTGCAGGCTGCCATGCTGCCAGGGTGGCTGAACTTCAGCCTCCTCCTCCTCCTCCTCCTCCTCCAGACAGAGACGCACTGGTACTGCAAGGAAATCTGCACAGCTTCCTACTGCCTTTGCCCTGAGAACACAGAATGCCGGGGATTCAGCCTCCCCAGATGTCAACACACATACGAACAAGAGCATATTTTAACTAATGAAGTAGGATTTCTGCCTTTGATTCCGGTGCACTTCAGCATGCAGAAGAAAGACCAGGATACTGCCACAGAGAAAAAAGAAAACCAGAGGCAAGCTCAAATACTGCAAGGACAAAGCAGAAGTACCTATGCAAAATGCAAAGACATTTTATCAGAATCAACTGCAAACAAAGCAGATAGGCTGGAATTTGCATTTTCTTTTGAACTCTAAGTCAGCTTCTCCTGTGAATCACAGGAGCTCCACTGGCAGTCAGGTTCAAGAAAGATTCAGGAAAAGGGTAACAGCATAATAGACAAGAAGTACATCTCCTTGAAGAAGACTGAGTTATAAAGAAGCCATACAGGAAGATTAAGGGAGCAATAGTAGTCAGAGTAGCAGATATTGATCGCTTATGCAGGACAATTGAATTCCTTGGCAATTGCCTGCCTTGGCCGAAAGGGATGCAGCGTTTGTGTCAGGCAGCTGCAACTGCAACACAGGCATCTGTGAGGTGCCCATGGATCCATCTTGTTCCAATCAAAACTTGATGGATGACTACTTGTATCGATTGGAGTGGGAAGACTCGGGAAACAGAATTGAGACGCACAGAATTTTGAAACTAGAATGGCATGTCCCAGACATACAAGTAAACATTATAACTTTCAGCTGGCCGGGGTACATCAAGAAGCAACACATCCCAAAGAAGAAAGACACAAAGAGTAGCACAACCCATTCCTGCAAGCTGCTGCAAGAGCTCGTTTCCAAAGATCTCTCTCTGAGCCGTGGAGAGGGTTGCTGGCAAAAGGGAACAGCTACTGCCCAGCCAAGCAGATCGATGCCCACTAAACACTGCAAGGCACCTAATGGCATGAAAGAGATGACTAGTCCTAATTCTATTTAGCCAGCTCTTTCTTAAAATTAGTGTGGGGAGAGCTTCCCACACTGTTTCTTTTCTTGTGAATAGTCATGTTAGTGGCTTACAAGCAGTACCAAAGCTCCTTCGTCTAAATTAACTGACTCCCTTGCACAGGAATAGCAGATGCTGTCAAACAAAAAATAGATAATCCTCAAGAAAGCAGAGCTACTAATCAGTTGCTTTTACATTTAAGATCACTTGGAGTTGCCACTGCCTAATGCTGTTTTTCTAATTAATTGCACTGGAATGCACTTAAGCAAGCCCTGGATCAAAGAATCAACTGCACAGATTGAAATAAATCCTGTCTGTTGCTAATGCCTTGGAAATGGATGACTTGCTAAGCACTCAAAATCCTGGGTACCAATGGTTTAAAACTATAGATAGTGTGAGAATCTTTCAAAGGAACAGAGCTAAGAATAAAGAGGAAAACGCTTCCTTATTTTGCTTGTAAAAGACAATTAAACAAAGGCAATTGTTCAACTAATTTATTGTGAAGTTCATATATCTTAAGTTCCTTATTCTCCGCTTTCCTAGCATTAGAAATCACAATGCAGGAGTGTCAATTTTCATTGCAGCAAAACTCTATCACCATTATAGATTTATTTTTTTTAATTCACTTTTATGAAGGGTTGAAATCTTTTCAAAATAATGATAAATAAAAATGACTGGGGATGGATGTGTTACCAGTTGGTGCAATAAATCACTGTCTCCTTCTGCACGAGTCTCTCCCATGGTTTAGAATATCATCAGAATGCCTTTGATTGATTTACAATTTAGTAATCCAGCCATCATCATCCATAATTCTACAATAAACCATGCCACTTAATGTAGCTGTTACAGATGTTCAGAAGTTCATTCCCTGCCTTTTAAGAGGTGATATCTAGACAGCAGCTGCAGACACCAGGATTAGCCGGGAAAAAAATATCTGTCTTCAGCACAGTAAAACATCCCATTTTCCTATAACAATGCCTTGTCTTTAAAGCTGAAAGACATGCTGCCAACCTTGATATATCCAGGTTCAATTATTACATATCTGTATGCATACACGCATACCCCTCGCTGTGGCAGGACTAACAAGATGCCTGGCTTCTGTCTAAAATACATTGTTTCCTAGGAAATCAAGACACAACTAGAAGCCAGATGCAAAGAATCCATCAATGCATATGCAGCAAAAGCAGCTGATCTCACATGGGCCATGCCAGCACCAAGAAACCTACCCTGCACTGTGTTCTGCTTGTGGCACAGCATCCAGAGTCAGACCTAGGGAAGTGCTTACAGTTAGCTCTTGAAAGCAGTGCAGAAGTCAGGCTGAGGCTGGCAGGAAGGGCTGCAGCTGGATGGAGACGGCACTATTTGTTACGCTCGTACTGTAACCAATACCAGCACTTCCTGAAAGCACAACTGGAGATTTCATGGGCATCATTACTCATTTTTCACAAATTACTGATCTGAAAACAGTAGGTTAATTCTTGCTTTCAACTTCTTTTGCTTGAGCCTGAAAACAACACAGCATGAGCTGGCCTGCAATTAACACTTCTGTTCATATTGCTTCTTAAAGGACAGGAGAATCTGTAACACACACACACACACACACACACACACACACACACACACACACGCGCGCGCGCGCACGCATGTACACGCACACACGCAGTGCAAGGTGCAGATATTTTATACCACACAGCACTAGCACTTTCTGCCAACCCCAGCAGCCAGAGTTCATTTAAAGCAGGCACACAGAAATATCCAACAGGACCTGTCAAAGTGATGGTCTAGGTCACAGAAAAAACTTCCCTCCTAAGTGAATCACCATACTGAGGAAGCTAACAAAGACTGCAGAATTCATTAGCTGAGCAGCACTGGAAAGGACTGCTCCAAATCCATGGAGTTCAGATCGGCAGCATCCTGTGTCTGACAGTGACCTGTCCCAGGCGCTTTGGGGAGAGGCGCAAGAAACAGCAAATACGCAGTGACAGGAGCCCTCTCGTTTCCTCTTGGCTGCGCTCGCAGGAATCACACAATCAGACTCATGGTTTGGCTCTTCAGGGGGACATCTGAGCCTTCAAAACTTCAGCAGCCGCAGGCTTTCTCTGTTGGGTGATCCCTCAAACCAATGCAGGCTTAACAGTTGGCAAATCTGAGAGAATTTAAGGTCCAAGGCTACTGTGGGTATTTCACAGGGACAGCACCCCTGGCCTGTGAAAAAGGGATATCACACCCTAGCAAACCATGGTCCTTCTGCCTCTAAGGGTGATAAGTGAGACTCCTTGCCCTGTGGCTAGCAGGAGCACGTACGACTAGCAGAAAAGCGGCAATGTGCTGAACGTGACTTTGAAAAGCACCTTTTGATTAATAAATCCTTGTGATTTTTTTTAAACACAAGCCAAAATCACTGCCTAGCTTGCGTAGAAAGTACTGGTTGTGTCCTTGCTGGCCGAAAGGCTACCAAGCTCCCCTGCAGCTCCACTGTAAATAAATCCCTCTGCATCTCTCCAAAGAAAGTGCGCAGTGGGACAGTTCCTCCTGCACCTCTTGCAGCCTGGGAGCACCCCGACATCCCAGCACAATGGGAGAAATGAAGCTCTTCCAGAGGGACAGCGAGGCGGCGGGGCTGGATGCGGCCCAGCTCCCACTAGATGGCACCTGCCCGCTGCTGAATGGCATTTGATGCTGACGGCACTGCCTGCCGCATCCCACGGAGCAGCAGAGGGGGAAGCTCTCGCTAGGGCGATGCTTTCCTTCCCTTCTCATGGGGTTTGTTGTATGCACGACGTCTGAAGGCCACAAGTGCAATTTGATTTAATTGGCTTGGTAGGGGGCGGGACAGGAATCTGTGAGTACCCTCGTCTCCTCGCTGGGGCTCAGGCAGCGATGCTGGCGTGCTGCTGACAGCGGCCCAGGCTAGGTGAAGTCACCGCACGCCTGGGTACCAGCCGCAGCCGCGGCCAAGCATGAGCTCAGCACAAGGGCATCCTCCCAAGGCCAGTTGCTGCACAGACAGCTTTCCTTCCAGGGACACTTGCAGCTCTTGCCACTGGTGTTTACATTTCCAATTTAACTGCATATATTCACTGCTTACTGAAATACTGCATACGAAGTGCCCCCGGCCTGCAGGTCACGTTGCATACATAACCACAGGGCACTGGCTTTTGCGTGGAGAGATTACAATTCTGTATTTATTGAGCCTTTTGCTTGAGTCTCTCCATCAATCTTGACTAAGAAACTTCACCTCCAAAAAACTTACACAGGATTTTTTGCACTCATAGGCTTTGGTTACATGGAAAAGTTTTGCTGGCATAGCTGTAGCTGTAAGAAATAAGTAATAAAAGAACATCGTCAGCCAAATAGCAATGCCAGCAAAAAGTTGTGGGTAGCTATAATATACAGCTGTGGGCATAGCTTATTCTGTCCAGGGAAATGGGTTAAGTTACAGAGGCAGAGGAATGCTTGCCAGTGTGAGTTCTCTTCCAGAAGGGGTTTACCAGCACAGCTCTACTGAAATAATCACATTTTGAATGCAAGCATGTCCTTAGTCTCACTGTCAAAACAATTATCACAGAGAAGAAGTTTCTTCTGTTTGGTAAATTTTGAAATACAAATGTGGCAACCTACATCCCTAAACCATGCTGGGATAAGTCTCTGCCCATGGGGATCTGCTGGGCTGCGGCCATTTGTTCTTTCAGATAGACCGGCAAACTGCTGAGCTTGGAGAGGCTTTCCATCACCACCAACATGGGATGGATGAGAGCTGGTGATCTTGTTATAAGAGGCTCCGTATACCACAGCCCTGAGCCATTCAATCCCCTGACTGTCTCCTCACATAGGAATTTATCTTTCTTCTGAGTATTTTGCCAATGGGAACTGGGGGTAGCAGGGTCATTGCAATCCATTTCTTTGAATACCCTGTGGGATTTCAGCCTGGTGTATTTTGTTTTTTCATCCCAAAGAGCGGGTGTGTACAAAAGAAAGAGATCTGGAAAATGTTTAGCATCACAGGAACTGCCAGCAATACTTCCTTTGTTTGTTCCATTTAGCCTGATGACGTTTTTTATCATCAATTAGCTCAAACAGAGAAAAGCTACATCTCTCAGTTGACTGTGGGACACAGATGCTGGGGTTCAAGTTCCTCCTGTTAGTCTCTCTGGGAAGCTGGGATGATGCTTGTTGTGCATCCTGTTATTCCAGTCAGCCTGCAGACAAGCGCCAGAGCCAGCATGAAAGGCGTGTATTGGAGACACAGAGAAAACCAAAGGTAAATTCCTCCCACTCCACGCCTGGGCTTGGTGTACCTGTTACTACATGCGTATCCTCCTCATGCCAGATGTAACAAAGCAGAAGCAGAAGCAGCAGTTGAGAGGGACAGAAAGGGGATTGCTAATACAGAAAATGAATATTGAAAGAATCAGTACAGCAAAGATTTGCAATGTTCACTCTGGGAAGACAAGGTCTTCCTACTGGAGAATCCCCTGAAGGGAGGAACAGTAACAGTAAATTTGAAAAAAAAAAAAAAAAGAAAGAAATCCGATCACATACTCTATATTTAAAAATTAAAAGACTACCAGATGCAATTACATTCATGATTAAAAGATCTAACAGAAGCATATTTAAATTCATTAACTTAGTCCGCACTTTACTACCTCAAGAGACCAGCTGCTCCTGGAATACAGGGCAGCAAAATACAAACTACATCTTGCTCGTATTTGATCAAAACCTTTTGGAAGTTTCAATGATCTGGCTGTTAACATCTCTTAGGTGATAATTAGGCTCTAGGGGCACCAAACATTGTTTGGGAGAGAAAATGCACTGTGGAAACATAAGTAGTGGAGCCTTCTGCTTTGCTAAAGAGCCAGTTACTCTACTATGTAAAAAAAAGGCATGCAAGGGCAAAATGAGGCCATTTTCAAGCAGAGACTCATTTTGCCTGTGTATATCAGCAATCAGCAGATGCTCACCTCTGTGTAAACAGTTTACTTTAGGTTTTGTTCATTTCTTGTAACACACGTTTTAACCAAAAGATTTTAGCCCTTGCGCTCTGCGGCTCACTAGCATGGCTCTCCTCCGGAAAACAGATGCGTTGTGTTTTTTCCATCACTGTTTGACAGCTGCTTGGTAGCAGGTACCAGCTGGGGCTGAGCAGTTCCCATCCTCCCAAGCAGAGCCCCCGCCTCCCCCAGGGGATGCTGCAGGGCCTCTCGCTGCAGGGCGAGGCTGCGGGTGTGGGGCACTTTGGGAAGTGCTGGGAAGAGCCAGAACCTCTCCATGGCCCTGAAGCCTGTTAGCGGGGCGGACGCATGACAGTATTCTCCGTTTGTCCCAGGAGGGCACTAAATTAACAGCAGAGGCACAGACTTACTTCCTTTCTATTATTGCCATGGGACCTATTTCCCTGTGACTGGAGAGGAAGAGACAATTATAGATAACCGGGAATTTCTGTTTATGGTTGGGTCTGACATATCTGAGAGAAGTCTTTCTCTCTCTCCGTATGCTATGTCTGTTTTTGGTCTCCTCCATCCTGCAAGGCAAAGCTCACCTCTTCTATATAAATGCCTTCCTTCTCAAGGAGTCTTTGAAATAATTGTGACAATTTGACTTAGAGAGCTAGAATCTTTCCTGTCCTCCTTGCTTAGACCCCATAATCAAATGCAAGACACACCAAAGGACACAGTTGACCTTAAAGACTGACAGCTATGTGTGCCCAAACTGTCAGGGAGATGTTTCCAGGACCCTTTTCAGGGCGTTACTCTTGTGCATTGGTTACGAGCCACTGCAGAGAGCTCTGCATTATGGAACCGCTTGCTCTCCCTCCGAGCCTCTGGGAAGTTGCACCATTCCTGGAAACCTGCAATTCAGCTTGAAACCACCGAAGACCAGCACATTTAGATTCCAGCTATCAGTGCCACACAAACAGCATTTCCTCCCTGTCTGCAAATGTCACTGAAGTGCCTGGTTTCTTTCCACACCAAGGAAGCCCTGATGATACGCACAGGCTAAGCCGGCACTGAGCTGTTCCACTCAACTTAATTTCTCCTTTGCTGCTGAAAGACTGGAGAGAGCTATTTTATTTCGCTTTAAAAGTCATATAAGGCAGCTGACTTCCACTGACAAAAACTCTCCAGGAATAATTCAGGTATCGCAATCACAGCTTCAAAATGTTTCCTATTTGAGTGCTAGTCTGTCAATAGCTCGCAGCTGAGGGTATGGAGGTGAAGCTTCTGTAGGGGCTGGAGGAAGATGCTCTTCCGTGACTCATCAGCCATCCCTCCAGCGAACAAGGACATAGTGACACAATTAGTCAGAGAAATTGTACTGTGACCAAAAGCAAGATGAAAATAGAAGAAAAAATAGGGAAGAGTATGGAAAATTGTAGCGGTTTAAAGACACTCAACAACAATTTTCAACTCTGAAACTATTTTGGAGTAACTCAACTCTAGACATGTGACTTTGGACATGTTTCCATGTTAGTATTAAAGGCAGTCTCAGTTCCTCATTCTTATGAGTAGTAACTACATTTTTTTGTTAAATATGGGAACACGTATCATATGTATTATATCATGCTTTAAATACAATGGAAGATTCCCCTTATTGCCATATTTCTGGGACAATCCTTAATACTGCTCCAAAGTCAAAAAAGTACATGCTCTAGTCCATTCCACTACAAGATAGCTTTCCTGATTGGGATCTGGAATTCAACCTGAACTGAAGTTACCTATAGCAAAACCCAAACATATTTCATACAGCACATGTTCTGTGCATGTGACTTGGTAAATAGCGGGATTATATTTTATTGAGGAATTGACATGAAATTGTGAGTGGGTTCTTCTCTTCCTAGAGTTCTCACTCTCAGAGAAAAGGGAGTTTACTTGTATCTAAGAGCAAAATGCCCATTAATACCATGAACACACAAAATTCTATGGATGAGGCTTCCGATGGCACTTACAGAAAACGGGTGCCAATAGGCCCTTGTAAAGACAGATGTGCCTTATATCGTTCTCACCATCTAAGAGTCTGTAAGGCCGCTATGAGTCTTGAGATTGGGTGCTAAAGATGGTAGATGGCAGATTTATGAATCACACTCCAATTTTTTAACCCAAAGAACTTTCAAAAGCTTTTACTACCCTTTCCTTTCATCTAAAAGTTAGTGATTATCCTTGACAACAGATAGCTCCATCTGCACTTTTATTTATCCCCAGTGAATACATGGCTTGTCTTTAAACACAGATTCTCATCTGTCTAAGCCTTAAGAAGTAGCAAAATATTCTCAGAGAAAAACTCAGAATGATCCAGATGACAGGGTGAGGAGGACAAAGAAGGAAGAGAAGAAAAGAAGAGCTTGAGATGAGTTGTGATTAAATTTGTTAAATTTAAATTTGATTAAATTTGTTAGATTACATTTCCAAAATTACTTAGAGTATTGAACATATCAGCCTTGAGTTCACTGTTGGGTCAATCTGGTTGTAAAACAAAGGGCTTCCCTTTTAAAGGGTAAAATAAAAAATATTAGAGATTTTCTCTTTTAAAAACAGTTCATGTAGGAAGGGATGTTCTTGTTGTAAATGACACAATTAATTCCCTTTTTGGTCAATATCTGGGGTGAGGTTTGCTGCATTTGTCATCGCCCAAAAGGTTTATTTTTACACTTGTATCTACTATAATCTTTTCCTTTTCTTTATGTGGACAAGGTTTTCACAGGTCTTACTTAAAATTATGCGTTCTACTCCAAAAAGAAGAAACCAGAACTTTTCAAATGTTTACCATTAATATGGATGAATTACAAACAAACCTGGCCTTGCTGCAGGCTGAAAGCTGAACACCTCAGGAGTCAATTGTCACTTCTAATACACTGAACATGCCTCTGCTCTGACGGAGAATTGCTGTTGTTACATGTGTTTGTTCGAGAAACAGCGCTGACCTCTCACTGTTCTGTCTGCCTTCCCTTGCCTGGCCTGTTGCACTTGTCTCAAACTGTTCCAGCCAGTGTTGGTTTCCTGAAATCTTTTTGCCTGACTCTTAAGTCACAACTACTCCATACACTCTTCTGCCAGATTTTCATTCCATAATGACACAATTCAAAGCTCCTTGAACTCAAAGGGAAGATTTCCACTGGCTTCTAGGGATTTTGGATCATACTTCACCTGCCTGTCTGCCAAATGCCTTCCTTGAAGACCAAGCAAGTGCTGCATATGAGCTCTCTTAGGAGTGAGTGACAACTGCTAGGTGAGGACATGTGAGGAGATGTAAAGAAACATGGGGAGAAGCTTGAGGAGACATGGGGAGGGAGAACCTGCAAGGGGCTGGAGACACACTCCTGGAAGGAGGGACACCTGAGGGACTGTGGCCCCGGGCGGGGATGCTCCTGAGGGCCTGCAGCCTGCAGGCGAGACACGCTCGAGCAGAAACAGTGAGAAGAGCAGAGTAGAAGAGGAAAACCAGTGAGAATTGTGGAAGAGGGGCAGAGAGAAACCACTGAAATGTACATTACACAACAATCACACATGACCCTGCCATTTGTGCCCAAACCCTAATTTAGAAGAATAATCTCTAGGAACACCAAGAACTTATATCTCCATGTTGTCTCAATGCTGGGCCTTTCTCACCGACAACTAGGACCCCAATGGTGATGTCACCTTCCTGCAAAAGAGGTCAGATATGTTCTATTGAGGAAGGATGTGTGGACCCTTCCCAGTTCATATTCAAAGGCAGAGCTTTTGGAAACTATCACCTGGAACTACTTTTCTTTCTGTGTTGCTACCGGTTCTCTCAGGCTATGTATATGCCGTCAGACCCAGGTACTCTTACCTGGGTGGGACGGCCTAGTTTGTCCTGACTTCTGGGGTGCCTCAGCCACCCCGTGCTGTCGTTTTGATGGACTGGAGTAGGGCTGCTCCAGGCAGGTCCCTTGTTAGCTTTACAGAGGGATCAGACTGTAAGGGACTGCCACGAAACACACATATCCCATAGCTTAGACAGAGGCCAAGTGACCCATATCCTTTGGAAGGAAAATTTGTGAAAAAAGTCATTGTAAAGACTTGTGCAGAGAGCCAAATACGGTTTTCTCCACAGAATTATGTCTTATTTGCCATTATCACAATGTCAACCTTCTGTGCCCAGTTCGTCTCCTGGGACTCTGCTGATCTCACTGCCTTCAGCAGAAGCACTGGGGACTCCCAGCTGTTCAACAGCAGCCAAGAAAACTAAACACTTCTCCCTTGCTAATACACTAAGAAGCTAAAAGGTAGAAAATAAAAGCCCTAGTAGAAAATTGATGCCTCTTACTTGAGTCACTGCTCTGCCATGACAATACCAGTCTGTCAGTCCATTCATGTGGCTTCTACCAACCCTAAGTTCCCTCCTGTCCACATGTACAGGCAAAGTGGTTTTTATACTGTTGTGGCTGGAGGTTATAAAAGCCAAAAGATTTATGAATTGCCAGATTCATGCATTCAGAAAATTTGACTCAGGCCCCTGGAAAACTACTGGACCAGCTGAAAAATTCCACCACATTAAGCTGACCTCATTTTGTTCATTTCCAAGTACTCTGGCACTGGAGCCCAGGATCCTTCTAGCTCCAAGTCATTCGCTCTAGTAACTACATGAAAGCTGCAGTAGGTGTCCTCTGCCAAATCTCCTTCTCTCACAGTAGCAATGCCTCTGTTCATCGGCAAGCAGTTATGACTTCTGTTAGTTGTGGCCCAGTTCTGGTCTATTTTAGGATTTCCAGAAGCTGTTAAAAACTAATATCCTCTCACTCCCTCCTCCTAGAATCTTGTTTATCACTCTGCCTCCTGCATGTTTACAGTTCTCTCTCTCTTAGCTGGCAATTTCTTTCCTATGATATAAATTTTGGATGACCCCAAGGGCTTGCAAGCACATGGGTGCAGTGGACCAAACTACAAAGTGACAGGGGAAGATTCAAGCAATTGGGACTGCTAGGCAAGGGGGAATTGTGCTAATTAAAAGGAAAAGGAATGGTAAACAGACAGAGACAAACTGTGAAGATACTCAAGCAGCAGCACTCCAGTAGTAGAAGAGCAACTTGTGATCTGTCTTGCCTACAGAGCAGTTCTCTGAAACAGGGCTATGAAACACATCAACTTATTAACAGACAGATTCACTCTACAAGTGCATTACAAGAACGTCAGTTGAACTCAACTTTGTCTTGTGTGTCAAACAGAAGTATTGTTAATTAAGCTTGATAACTAAGTCCTGTCCCAAATGGCGCTTGGTTAGCCACATGGTGGTCCAAAGATGAAAACAGTGCATTTAGACTGTTTGCACAGATGAAGATCCTTCTTTGCACCGAAGGATAATACTTGGGCTTACAGGATCTGCACAATAAACAATGATGGTTAAGACAGGCTGGTTTGATGATCAAATACCAGCATGTCTTTGTTGGGCCAACATAAGAAGTTCTACCTGCAATCTCATTTGACCCATACAAGACCGCTAATCTAATTTACAGGCATTTTTAAATGAAAGCAAATGCTAACTGCAAGTAAGATATAGAACTGAGAATAGGTGTCTGGAAAGAGAGGCAGTTCAGAAGGAAAGCAAGCTTTCCAAAACCGCTGTAGTAAGTAAACTACATTGTTTCTAAATGTCAGCTACTGCCAGTTACTGAACTCTTTCCATACCAACAGCTTAAATTTGCACAAAGATACCTATAGCATACAAGTGTGCACTAACAAGGAGGAACTTAGCCTTTCCCAGGGCTGCTGCTTCTCAGGCAGAACTCCAATGAAGTAAGTGCATCTCTTTCCAAATCTAACAGGGGCTCTTGCAAGGGCCAGAGGTAGCTGCTGAATGCTGCTGATCCTGAATCTGCCTTATGTCTAGGAAGTGGCAATAGTACAAAAGTTGTTTTAAGTTTACGGGCTGTCAGGGGCTCCTGTGGACCAATAAAGCACCAGGAAATCAGTGGCAGCATGTAGGGAAACCCACTCTGATTCCCTTAAATTAACATTGGGGAGCCACAGTAAAGACTCCAGGTTGCAACAGGGTTCCCCTCTGCTGAGATAATAATTCCAGTGGTCAGCTTTACCACTGTGAGTCCCTAACCTGGTGTCAGCGCAGACCAAAGTTATCACCACAGGGCCTCTGGCTCTGTAAGGAGAGGCAATGGAAGGTATACACTATGTAGTCCACCTGGTCCTGAAACTCCACATAATGCCTCACAGACTATATGACCAAACATCACTGAGCTTCCCATTTCACGCATAGCTCACTGTCTTGCTTTCAAACAATCAATATTCCTTCTGCTTTTTGTGCACATTCACACACAAATGCAAACAAACAGACAAAGCCATTTTCCCTGCTTCTCATCTCATTACTGAAATCTTCCTTGCAGCTCACTAATTTTACTCTCTCGCAGGTATGAGCACTCCCAACAGCAGGTTTCCAGAGGCAAATTAGGCTAGCTAAATTACTGGAAGTTTACCAAAGGAAAAGGAAATAAAGACCTCAAACACCTTGTGGACTTTTCTCTCCCTCAAATCAGTAGCTTGTTTATTCTAATAATAATAGAGCAGGCAGAAGGATGTAATTAATGTCAAGCACAATTCATTCCTGTTACTTTGAGGTACTAAAATCAAAACCAGAAATCCTGACTTTGAAGCAACTTACACACAAAAACACACTAAAAAACTTTTATATGTAAGATTTTCTAATTTAGCAACATCTACGTGCGATGTGAGCTGCTCAGCAAATTGAGCCAGGAAATACATTAACTGGAAGCTAATTTAGGGCAGAACTATTTTACCTCATATTTGAAACTGTTCCACCAGGTTATTTCACTGCAGAAAGGCAGAACATTTTGGAGAGGAGAATGAGCGCACTAAGGGGAAGAGAGAAAGGAGGAGATTTTGAACTGTGGATTTTTGGCTAAAATGGAAAGGAAGCTATTTCTGGTGAAATGGACTCTCTCCCACACCTGATTAATGGATAAATCGTGTAAGAAAAATGTCTCCATCCCAAGGCAGGCCCAATTATGTTCTGCATTAACTGAAACATATGGGAACATTTCAGTATAAACAAAAACTGCACTGTATGAGCTTTTTTCTATGAGCTTTCCAGTTCATTTAACCCTTGCTATGGCGCACATTAAGTACAGCCTGAGATTACTGGTATAACACTCCACTGAGTACTTTTTGGCTGAGATAATGCAGCAGTAACTCCCAGCTTTTATATTGCAGAACTGAAAGCCTACTTGCATTCTGAACACTATAGACCCTCTTCTTTATGCCAGATTTTTCAGCTGAAGGAGGTGGATGTTACAGTGGGCTTCCTGAAAGCACCTGTATTGAACAAAATCCATTTTTTTTGAACAGAAGGATGGTAACACTTTAAATTCATGAGAATGATGATCCTACATGCTATTCATGGGAGCTTATGCTCCAAAATTACCTGGCTGCTTCTGAAAATGCTGCCACTGAGTAATCCCTAGTTGTTGCTTCTTCTCTTTCCTGACTGTGCCCTTGTCCACCTTCACATTCCAGCCTCATCGTGCAACAGTGAACACCAGCAGCCAGCGATGAATCACCACAACTTGAATCTTCATGACAGTTCATGCACCCCTGGGGTTCCAGAGCAGCCCAACCCAACTGGCCCTGCAGAAAGGCAGCCTGCTTCAGCCCTGCCCTTTCATCTTCTTGCTTTTGCTGCTGAGATCAGCCCTGCTGAGATTATCAGCTGCAACATCACTTTTTCGTAATGTGGAATGAAGAGCTATCAAGATTAAGACCACTTTCTTATGTTAACTAGTCTACCTATGTTTCATTACTAATGTTTACCATGTTAGCTAGTTTACTTATATCTCAATAGTGAAACATTCATTTTCTCTTTTCAGAGCACATTGACATTGAATTAGCAAATGCACCTCTGGACTCTCATTCCTCATGACTGTGCTAATACAAGCAAACACCAGCAGCTTAGACAGAGCTGCAATGAAAAGCTCCATTTTTATATTTTCATGCTCTGTGTGTAGCAGGAAAGAAGATTCCCAAATCAAAGCAGAAGTTCCTTCTGCCATGAAGAACAAGGGGAGATCTCTCTCCAAGTCAATGCCATGGTATCGAGTGACAGGATACACACTGATTTTCATTTTTTGACCAAATCTCAGTGAAACCAGGAACTTCTTCATCGCATTGTTATTCATAGAAAGTAAAGCCACAAAAGACTATTGCAAATCTCAATTTTGACTTGTGAATTATATGGGCTGTTGAGCTTCTATGACTCAATTTTTCTTTGAATTCAGCATGCATTCTTGGAAGAATCTTGTTTCAGTTTAACAATTGTCAGCAATGCTTAAGCCACAGTACAACCCAGTTTAGTCTGAGTTTGTCTACATTCAGCTTTCAGTTATACTTTTATGTACTAGTCTACTGCCAACTGACCGTTCCCTTCACAGACTGCAAATCAACGGCCATTTAAACTTAAGCTTGAACTCAACAGATCGTGCTCTGCGGTTTTCATAGTGAGGCCTGTTTTCCAGTCTTTTTATCTTTCATATGTTTTTTCAATGAATCCTCCCGTATTTATCTGCTGCCTTCTCCAGCTGTGGGCACCAGAACTGAGGAGGGTGAGTGCTACACTCAAAGCTGCAAGAGCTACAGGGACAAGCCCTGGATGGATGCCTGTTGAGTACGCATGGTACAGCTCACAGAGAAGGATCCCAGCTGCAGAACCCACCAACATCCCCTGGGCCATGTCAAATGTTGTTCAGATGAGCCTTGTGCTCCTGTGTTTAGGATATAAACAGCGTTCATAAACTGATCCCATCTCAGCAAGCCTTCACCTTCTCAAAAAAAGTGTAAGCGAAGTAACCATATAGATCAAAACACTGACAGGGACATTCTAGACACAGCATCACATTCTGTCAGACTGAGTAACAAGAACCCCAAATTGCTCACAACTGAAAATGAGATGCTACAGCATTTGGTTTCTGGATCAGGAGTTCAAATCAGACGAAGGAGGGTAAAGAACAAAACCTCATTATCATCAAGCAGCCACTAATGAGCATCAGTCACTAGATGAACACAGGACTTTGCTGACGGACAATGGTAGATCCCGTTTTAGCAAGAGCCATCTTTGTAAGAAGGTCTGGAAAACTGAATTCTGAAACCAAATAATCCTGGGGTACAAAATGACTTACAGGATAGCAAGAGAGGGTCAGTGACTTTACTTCTAGATCATATGTCTATAATTGTACTGGAAAACCAGTAACGGGAAGCAGTTAATGTTTAGTAGCCTGCGTGTAAGCCATTTACTGCTTCTGCCCAGGGGGCAAATACCCAGGATGACTGCCAGCAATGGCAGTTGCAGCAAAAATGATGAAGGGTTAGATACGCCCAGCTCTGTACACGGGTGTCAGTGAGAGGCACGATGGTGGTACGTGCTGAGGAAACCAGGGGCATGGCTGCCAGTGCTGCTCCAAGCCTGGAAGGTCAGAAGCCCACAGGCCTTGGTGAACACCCAGTTTCAGGGTTTTGAAAATATCTGCTTTGATGACTTTAATTTGGCTGGCAGGGTAGAGGGGAGGTCAGGATGTAGCTGTCCTCCAAGCAACTCTCTCATAAAGATAACTTCATTCTTGCTTTTAAAGAGGGCTTTCATTCCATAAGCAAATGTTTTTTTCAAACAGGGAGTAATGTGTAATACAAAGGAGGGTGCCTGTTCTGTCTCCAAGAGTTCGGCCTGCTTTGACAGCACAGTGACACAGTGCAAGTGTCCCCTTCCCTCTCCCTCTGCGTGCGCTGCCCTCACTGTTTGACTCCCTGAGAGGTTTTCACCTTCTTTTTCCAAACACATTTTCCTCTTCAGCCGTTTTTGCTTTCCTAAGTAGAGCATAAGCCCAGTAATATTCAAGAAGAAAACTGTCAGACCCACAGTGTCCGAGTCAGCTACAATGTTGATGCAATGATTTTTTTTGTCCCTGATCTCCACTGCTGTCAGTTCCGGCACTTTTCACACGGTTTGAGATTCACTTTCAAATGTGTTGCCTTGGCTGGGGCAGGCTCCTCGGTGGCACCCAACCTCCTTAAACCCTCAGGCCCCAGAGCATTGCTGCTGTGGAAATGCCTTGCTTGGAGTGCAGACAGAAGGGCTGGCTGCCCCACTCTCCCTTGCTCCCACTCTTCTCCCACAAATGCCCTTGGTGCTAGGATGAATGGAGGACGAGACTGTGCACTTTGCTGCTTTGCCATGGCTGCAATGGAAAACTGAGAGAAAGGGAGGCAGTAAAATTCCTGGGCAGATGAGTCCCAGGAAGGCAGGATGTGGGTAAGCTGCGCTGCAGAATTTGCAGCAGGGGATGGAAACCAGTGAAAGAGCACACACGGCCTGTGTAACTCTGCTGGAGTACTGGGACAGGCCAGGGAAGAGGAGAACTTTTCCTAGGTACTAAAAATGTGGTAAGAAACATCTCACTGCTGTTTTACCCTACTTCTTAATTTAACTTCCCTTGATGACCTTCTCCACTCCTTCTGAGCCATGGTGTAAATCACAGGCATACAATTACATGCAGTTCTGAGCGAGCATTTCTCCACTGCAAGTCAGGCTCATTCCCTAGGTAACTGGAGATATTAAGAAGTTAAATCCTTCAAACTACTGTTGCGAACAGCAGCACTTGACACGGTGACCTGAGACTGGAATAATCTTGGACTCTAATCTAGTTAAACATCCTTGTCTAATAACTGCCTCAGGCTTTCAGACTACAAAACCTGGGAAAATAAAGCAGTGTTACAGTAGAAAAAACCTTACTCGTGACATTCCTGGCTAAGAACCTGGTCACCTTGAGCCACCAGGTCAAACAGGCAGGTAGGAAGGGCCAGGGCAGTGATGGCCAGGCAGGAACGTTCAGCTCAGAATGAAGCCAATTGCCCTTCCAACGCTCTCTGTACTTTTGTTTCAGCCTGTTGCATTTGCTCTGTACAGTGTGCTGCATTGCTCAGTGAGGTGGGCACTACTGCTGACCCCAGTTGGGCTTGTTGTCTCAGGCCTGCTGGACCTCACTGCCTGGTTTTGAGAAGAATTTAGGTAAGTTTTCTGGAGTATGCACAGGAAATCCCTGGATGGTGACATTTGGAAATGGGGTCAGGAAAGACTGTTATCTGCAGGTCTGGGAGCACACAACCTTGCCTGGAAGCAGCATGCTGCCAGTACAGTTGTGGAGAGAATTGTGGGATAAGTAAGAGGCTCCAGGCAGAGCTGTGTTACACATGAAATGATCCTCAGAGAGTAGGAGAAAGCTTAAGAGCTGCAGTTCTTAAATAAATAATATAAAATAAGAATCTGGAGTAAATCAGTAAAGAACCTGAGGCCATGCTCAAGACCAGAAGAGAAGTCATGACAACAAGCCACGCTTCCGATAGGTGCAGGCTGCCTCTCCCAGACTGCTCTGCCTTTCTGTGCCGCGGCACTCCTTCCTCTGTAAAACTCCACTTCGGCTGATGAGCCCTTCGATAGCCGCTCCCAGCCCTGCCAGGCTTGCTTAGTGTCTGCCTTGTCAGGGACAGATTCGCAGAACTGAAAAGCGAAGCGGGATGGACACATGCCACTCCACTGACCTCCAGGGCCCCGCAGAGCTGGGGACTCCAGGATACTCCTTTTGGCTTACAGCCCTGCTTCGGTCTTATGTGGATTACAATCAAGTGCCATGTCAACCATGGGGACAGGACAGAAAAATTAGAGCCTTTGAGGTTCATTTACTGCATGACAGGTATAATATTCAGCCTTTCTTTTCCTTTTCAACAGTGGCAGCAGTTCAAAAAGACCCTTAAAAATTCTTTTTGTGCACCGTCCTAAGAGCTGCAACTATACACACCCACTCCTGGACAGGATCCAGAAGTGTCAGCAACAGCCTTAGGGTTAAGTCCCTTCCCTTCTTATTGAAAACAATAGTCTAAAGCTCACCATGAAGCTCTTTGTTCCATATCCTCTACAATGGGGCCGAATGAGACCCCAGGGCATCCCACAGCGATAATCCACCCTCATGTAACTTGCCTGAGGGTCTGTGAATTAACATTTGCAGGGACTGGCTAGGTAAAAACTTTCCTCACAGCCATTATTTGGCACTGCAACACCCATCAGAGCCTCGAGTATTCCTAGGGCGGCCATACATTGTGCAATTTTTATTACAGCCTTTTACTAAGTACACATACTTTGGTAGAGATCCAGTATACTTCCTCCCACTTCTTCCATGTTTTTCTGGTCTTCTATCAATTAACTTTCTTATAGATATGTATCCCCCTTCAAAGCACATTTTTAATGGAAAAAAACACAATGTTGTTAACAAGTCTTCAGTCTATAATGGGCATGAACAACCACCTCCTCAACAAAACCCAGGAACCTTAATGTCGTTGATTTAATTTCTTGTGACACACTTGCAGTTGCTGTAATTTTGCCTCTGGTGCTGGTATCCAGCCACAGTGGTGAGTCGTTGACAATTCCATTTCAAGGGTTAAATTTACATGTTTAACATAATGAGAACACATTTTTTTCCGTTCCCACTAATTAAATGCATTGAGTCTTCCGTGACTCCACTGTCACTATGTAAATGGAGGCAACCTACCATTGTTGTGCGAGGCGCAAGGCTACCACGTCCAACCCTCTCCATCAGTCACACTGGAACAGAGCCAGGCCTTTGCGAGGCTACGGAGATGACCCAGACACTACAGCATGTATTTCTGGACCTCTGAAAGGGGCAAAAGTATAAAGTCTGGAAAAATAATAGTGTCTTCAGGATCTGTCGGAGACCAGGACTGTCTCCCTGCAAGCTGGGAAGCATCAGGACTTGACTATTTGCCACTTGCTGATCACATATAACAGTGCTTATTAAAATAAAATTCCTTACTTTAGTTTCTGCTGCTCGTCTTCACCAAAATTTTGTGCTCTGAAGTCAGAAAATATACAGTCCTGCCTGCCAACACCTGCATGTTTTTAAATTCCTACTGCAAAAGTTTCTCCTCTCTAAGTATCCTGGTTCCCGAAGAACAGAAGGCACTGAAAAGGCATTAAAAGGCAGCAAGCTCTGGGAAGGAGTGGTTTGGAGATATTTCACCTCAGACTTGGCAGACTCCCGAAAGCAGCAAAAAATGCAGTCTAAACCATAGACATACTTGTAACACAGCAATAGAAAGAAAACACTGCAAGCTTTCAGGGAAGAGACAAAGTCTCTGCCTGTCTTTGTACACCTATCACTATATACTCTGATCTTGATTGGCATCCCATCTCTCTATTGTAATTTAAACAAGCAGAAATATATCTATCTTTTATTTCACTGAGCCCTGTCTTGACAGAAACAATTCTCTGGAAGTCCTGTCTGAAGGGAAACATCAAGTGACCTTGTCTGGTTCCTTGCAGTCCTGGACAGATTTGCCACTCCAAGGCTGCTCCAAGGCCCCCTCTAACCTCTCACTTGCCACTCAGTCGCATTCAGCAAAGCCCTGGCAGTGCTGGGAAGCAGCAGGAGGGAGACAAAGCACAGCGTGGCACAGCGGCACTGCCTGCAAGACACTGCAAGGGGGCTGCCGAGGAAAACACAAGCCTCCGCTATTGAGAGCATCCCTACTTGCAGCCAATGGTTAGTGAAGACACAATATAAAATGTACTTCTTAATTGGACTTCTTGCACTCCAAATGGCCACTTATTATTTTGCCTCCTTACTAACCTCTTCCCCAGATGGCTTTCAAGTTGTATTTCTGCACCTCAGATACATGTATAATACTGACTTAGGAAATAATGATCTTACCTTTAAAGTAATGAAGAAGAAAGGATCACACAGGGATATCAAAGCCATCAAATGACAAATCCAGGTCAAACGAGAAAAGGAAGAGAGACAGAGAAAAAGAAAATGTTAGATTCATATTTTACGATAAGCATGCCAGCTAAACAGGAAAAAAAGACATTTTAATTCAATTTTTTTTTGCTTTCTCCAAGCAAATGATAAAGTTAAAACAATGGAGTAAATGAAATAGAATTACACAAAGTGCTTTTGTCAGTGGATAAAGATTTCAAAGATTGATGCATATAATTTTTCATCAGCATTCCTTCATGACACTGATTTGCTGTCATCAAAGGAGTAACAGGAAGATCTTTTATGTACTATGAAATTTAACACGCACACATACCATTCTACTTTCGAACAGTAAGTATAAGTAATGGATGCAGATATAGAGGAAAGGTATGGTATGTATCAATATATCTGTCGGCACACACTTAACAATATTAACCCCTTGGCAAAACTCCAGTTCCCAGTGGTACAAGACCAGCCTATTGTACTTGGCACATTATCTCAAAGCCCTGTGTGCAGTTTTAATATCCCGTCACTTTTCTCTATATTAGCACTATACTTCCGGCACTCAACCAAGGAAAATGCTTTGGAGACCTGTTAAAGCTAAAACAAAATCCATAAAACAACAGAAGTTCGGTGCAATCAAGGGATAAAAAGGGGAGGGGAATAATTACTTGTAAGAAAAGATACAAAGACTGTTTTAAGACCAGAAATTCTGGGAGTTTCCTGGGGAATTTATCAGGGATAGTGAAAGATTTCTAGTGCTACTGAAGGAAGCAAGCAGGAGGCTCAAGTTGTTTAATTGCCTTGTCATTGGTGCTCCAACACCATGGTAAAGGGTTTCCCATGAGTGTCTGTGAATAAAGGAAAAGACTCAAGCAAGCAGGAAATTGCCTCATGCGCCCCCCACATCCCATGCCTGCTGTATACAGGTCTCATGAATTTGGCATGTTGTGTTTGATTTAACTCATTCATTTTTCTGGTATTTTTATACTGCTTTCCATTTTCACTGACGATATAATTACAACCAGAATATATATTTTTTTAAATGTTAAGAGGATGCCTTTTCAGGATCAGGTGCAAAATCAGCTTTGCATTTATATGAAAAACTTTCATAAAATGGTGTCATGCAATCTCTTTATTTTTTCAGTTGAGCTCCATTGCTTGAGCCTTAATGGCACGTACATAAAAAGACATTCTTCCAGAGAACTTACAGTTGTAATACAAGGAAAAACACCACAGATAGAGACAGAAAGCAACTGTAACGTGCTGAAGGTGTTCACCAAATGTGTTTTTATCATGGTGGATGGAGGAAGACCTGCGCTCAGTCCATCCATGCAACATTGCACAAACATGTTAACCACACACTGGGTCCAGCTTTGTCTGGGCTCCAGCTGCTCAGGACTGCCTGCGAGCTCAGAAGCCCTACTGATGGCCACAGCCAAGCAGTCACGCTGACCAGAGAGGGGCAAAACCACCCGGCACTGGGTGACACTGGTTGTCTGTGAGCTTGGGCATCTCTGTGCTGGCTCCAGTTCAGTAACAGGGAGCTGTGAAACTCCCCTCCTCCCCCAGGCCCTGGGTGCTGAGAAACCTGCCCTCTAGTCCCAGAACACATGTGGGGATGGGCGGCCAGACAAGTCTCAGCTATGACACCGTCTCTCACTCATCATGAGGCTATGATGAAAATCAGGGCCTTCTGCCAATGCATTTCTGCAAGCAAGTTCTTCCATCCACCTTTCTTTCTGCTTACGCTAAAAGACAGGGAGAAAATGAAATTTTGGATAAAGTCACTCTGCTGAAGGACTCAGAAGGGTGGAGAGAGCGTGGCTCTAAATAAATGCCAGTTATGATCTCACTCCTGAGTATCTACCGAACAAAGACGAATGAGAAAGGAACAAGCGCATGTGTCATGAGACGTGTTTTTCACCGGGTTCATATGGTCACAGAAGCAAGGAACACAAACTCTCTTTCTGACTTTCACCCTCAAGCCTTTACAGGATGCCTGTTACTGTCTTGTTACTCATCAATGTATTGAATTCACTCAGTGAACTCCCTTTTTGAGCGGGAAAGCAGTAAGAATGGAGGCAAGTGATGCAAAAAAACACCCTAAGTGGAAGAACAAGCTCTGAAAGGTAGGAGAACCCATGGGATCCAGAGTTGGGCAGAGCTGATCCGAGGCCTCCTCCCTCCCTCTGAGCTCTGCCCTCAGATTTCTTGTGTCTGGGTTGGGGAAGAACTGCTGCTTTAGCTGGTCCTCTGAAACCCACAGGGAGTTTTGCAAGAACTTCTTTTACAAGATTACTCATCTTCTGTCTCGTAAGGACTGTGTAGCTCCATTTTACAGCTGAGCACTGGAATGAACCATCACGCACATGTCCTGCTGCTGCTAGGGGCTGGCACACTGTGCAGAAGTCAAGGATATTTACTCTCTGTATTTCTTAGGTCCCCTGATGCCCTAAGGTGCAATATTAAGACTGCTCTTACAGCAGCAGAAGAGAGTCCTGCAAACTAACTCAAGAAAAAGACACTGTTTTCTAGGGGAATACGTAATGCTTTGCACCTTACCATGCTGGATTGTAATTGTGGGCAATACTGCACTATTGGAAGATTAAAAATAAGGGCAAATTTTCCTGTTCCAAATGCTAGATAAGCTATGTGAATATATTTATTTATACAGGTAATAATGTAAGAACAACTTTTTGACAATTAAGAGCATCTCCTACTGGAGGGTCACAACTAACTCCACAAACTCCAGTGAATGTAGTCCTGCAGCATCCTTGAGAAACAGGCAAAAACTAACAATTTTGGTAGGCAGGAAAACTGAATAATAAGAGAACCATAACTACTGTGACACAGGAGGCAGGCGCAGTACAGCTGTGCTGTGGGCAGTAAAGCCCCTGGCCTCAGCCCTGGCTTCTGCAGGCTCCTGGAGCAGGTGCCGGTTGGTGCTGATGCCGTGTGCTGAGCACGGAAGGGGCAGTGGGACTGTGGTGGGGAGCTTGGGAAGGAGGGAGGGACGAAACTCCTGCTGCCCACGTGTCCACCACACATGGCTTCCTCTGGCTGCTGCTGTCTTTGCAACGATGCATGGAAGGGGCCACGGGAGATGGGGACCAGGGGCCCCAGGGATGGGCAGGGTGCACTGCATGAGAGGCAAATGAGGCAGCTGAGAGATGCAAAACGGGCGGCCCCAACACCACAGAGTTCAGTTCTGGCTATTTTAAGCGCCATCACTGCGTTAGCTTGGTCCTGACACACAGGCTAGAGCAGGTATTTGTACAACAGCCTTGATTTCAAGAGTGTGACCATGAAGATGGCTGAGGTATCAAAGGGACTTTTACCTTTTTTATCTTGAATGGCACAGTACTGATGGAAATATGTTCTGTTGCTAGAGATGAACTAAAGACAATGCTGTTTGTATGGAACTGGACATGCACTCTGTCTTCAGCCCTTCGTTCCTGCTGAGCCCAGGGCAGATTCCAGTCATTCCAAAACCAAAGACAGTTTTAAGGGTCCAAGATGCAAGTGCATCAAAACTCAGGTTTCCTTTTAATTTATTTTTCTTTTAGCCTGTACTGAAAAAAATAAGAGCTTCACCCAGTAAATCTCTTTCCAGGGGTCAACATGACAGCACAGAACTATTGTCTAGGGACAGCAAGATTATTTGCTTAATTCAAAACCACTTTTTTCTCATTAGCTGGCAGAGAAAGGGGAAGGGAGTAGAAAAATCAATAAATATAATAACTTTAATAGTAATCACATAGGGAAAAGTTGAAATGAAGTTAAATAAATGAAGTTTAATAATGATTTTTAATTACAGGGGTTTTCATTTCACTGTTCAAATGGATCTTAAAAACCTTGCCCTCTGAAACCTCGCTGTATTTATGAAATAATGAATAATTCAACACAGCTGCAGTTGACACTACACACCATGGATGGTAATAGCATTGCTGTGATCAGTCTGCAGAATGCCTTTCTTTAAAGTTCCTACATCTGGCTGTTAATACAGCTGTGAATCACAACGCCTTTTTCAGTCTCTAATTTTGTGCAGAGATGCATGCAAGCAGAACTGAACTACCTCCTCAGCTTCTGTGTGCCGACTTACAAAGGCTGGATTGCTCCATGCGACATCTCATTCAGGGCTGGGGACGGAAGCATGAGAGCGATCTTGGAAATAACAGCAGGATGGTAATATACTGGCTGTTAGCTTTGGGCAGGGAGAGGAGAACACTCAAGAATGCGCCTGCAGGAGAAAAGTGCTTAGATGTGCCCTGGCATGCCAGCTGAACAAGTGAGAGTTTTGTCTCTCTTAGGACAATAATTTCTGGAATCTTACAAATGCCAAATTGTTCTTAAGATCTGAACAGGAGATGAAAAGCAAGAGAAACTGCCTGCTTATTTACCACAAAAGAAGCCAGCCCCAGACCCTTTTCTTAGAATATCCCATCACCATCAATGCACTGAAGTACTGTTTGTTTGCATTCAACAGGGAGAAAGCTACACATTGTTGAAGAGAGCTGCTCACAAGCGGGATGTCAGCAAAGCACCAGGGATGTACAGATCCGTAAGCACAAAACAAATGAAAAGACTCCCAGTAAAAACCACCACCAACAAGGCAACTTCCAAAAAAACAAACAACAAAGACATTCAAACTTCAGAAGAAAGTTTTCCAGTGAGTGACAGAGCTGTCACTAAGTTTCGTGACAGTGAGACAGGATATGGCTTTAAAGTTCTGCCTTAATCAGAGTGAAGCAGGGACTTGAGAGAGTATCGCCTGCACTTCATGCTACTGTATTTAAGGAACTGCAAAATTATTAAGAAGTTGCGTGATGTTACATATTAACCCAGTTGTTTAGACAGTGTACTCTTAATTCCATGGGATTACACTCTGGGGACAAACTCAAGCCACTTAAATCATTTATGTACATCGATTTGTGGACAGTTGAATTTGCAGACATTTGGAAACTCTACTGTATGTGTGATGCAGATGGTGGTCTGTAAACAGCTATGCAGTTGAATAACTTCATTTACATGATTCATTTCACTAGCAAGTTAATGTGCAAAATGTTCTCATTCATTACGACTGGCAGGACTGGGGTGCCTTGATGTAGTCACAGAGGGAAACAGGGTGGGATTGCAGTTCCTGGGGTTCAGAAAACTACTCACAGCTTATTAGCAAAATCTGTGTTTTCCTCTTCTCACTCTGCTTTGAAATGATACTTGACTCTAAAATGTTGTTTGCCATGCAGAAGTGCCAGAAGCTGTGCTGTCTGTGCACACATCATTTTGTCAGTCCCTTCCAAAACCACATCCCGCAACTACCAGGTGAGGAGGAGTTCAGCTTTCTTTCAGATCCCACTTGTGGGAAATCCCACAAGCCTTCAGTTCTGCTCAAACTCGGTCACTCATTCCTTTCAATTCACTTTCTTGACAACTAAACAGAAAGGCCCTTTAAAATAACTTTTACACTTAACTGTCAGTCAAAATTTTAAAAGGTATTCAAACAGTAATGGCTTTTTCATTTGGGCCTAATCCTAGGGAAAAGCCCTAGGTCTCTCATGAGATTTCAGTTTTTATTAATCATTTGGAAATTTAGACATTTCAATGTAATTTGGAAAAAAAAAATTGGAAGCTTGTGCTCTCATCTAGCTGCCAAATCTAAGAAAGAAGTAGTAGTATTAATGCTTACCAGGCAACAGAAGAAAATCTCCTTAACGACTACAGAAAAGAAACCTGTGCTGAGAGCCCTTAGGCGTGCTGGAGGGGAGAAGAGTCTGCTTTGTGGTGGCATCTCTCAAAGTCCCCGCAGCTGACTCGAGGCTTCTATAATGTTTCCCTGTACCCAGCTCAGAGCTATGTGCTGATACGGAGGAGAAATTGTGGCTTTGGATCCTTCCCTAAAACCACCAACACTGGACCACCAACTCCAGCAGGGCACTAGGAGGGAGAACAAAGCATACTCCCCACAAGATTTTGGATTTAACTTCTTCTGCTACTTTTCACAAAGTGACACGCTAACAAAACAGAATTTCATCTGTTACAGGGCAAGAAAACAACCTTGCTCCTAAGGTTTGGCAGGTAAATGTAAGAAAAGACCAGATGGCCTCCAGAGGTCCTTTCCAACCTCAGCCATTCTTTGAAAAGTTTGGAAATATCTTCTCTTCTTTTCAAAATAATAATAACAAAGAGGGATTTAAAAAATAATCATGCTTCTATAGAAATTGGTGTTACACCTGCTATTGGCCTTACTCGTCTTCTGTGTGAAGTCATTGTTCAAATCTAGTGGAACGCTTTGAAGGCATGTAAGACTACACAGTAACCAATGATTCTGTCATTAATTACAGTTCTTACATTGTTAGGGTTTGAGTTTGATATTTTGAAAATATCTTTGAAACTAGTCTTAAATGCTAATAACAGAAATAACTCCTTAGAATGTCCTCCATGTTGAAATACCATGTCAGGTATGTGGGTCCCCTCCAGAGCCAGAGCCAATGCAATGGTCTCTTTCAGGCAAGGTTTGAATCTCCCTAAACCAGAGGTGCTATTCCGTTTGCTAACAGTTATTTACCTGGTGCTGCAAAACCTGGGTACAGAGCTGACATCTTGCGGGGTCTGGACAGACCTATGTATTAAGCAAATCCTAGCACCACATCTCTGAAGTCAATGAGACAGTGCAAAGTATTGAGGTCCTGTGAAAGTTAAAGTGCCATTTCATTTATAAAGACAACATTTGCTTTACAGGAGTGCAGACTTCTGGAAAACTGCCTTTGGATGGAAGCTGAGTACACAAAAACTCTTCCTTGGAAGGCAAGCTTTGGTTCTCTATGCAGCATTAGCTTCACTGCAACCTGATTTTTTTCTTATCCAAAGAGAACAAAAAGCAGAAAATCTTGACTGAACAGACTTTGTTTTGTTTCTTTTTTCTCTTTTGTTCAAAAGAATTGCTGATGTCAAAAAATGTCAAAACACAATTAGAGAGGTCTTTCCTCTTCTTCTGTATGCTTTCTGACAGTATTTAATCATTACCTTCCAAATTAGTTTCAGCATGATGGCAAATAAACTGGGGAAAAAAAAGTGCACCCAGGGATACGCAGCTGATGGGGATAATGCTGGAGCTGAACCTCGTGCTCACTGGTTTCAGTGGGTCTTTCACACATGCTTTGGCACCTTCCTGAGAGGTGATGGACTGCTCAGGTGAGGTCTCACCTAATTTTGGTATTTCAGTAAAGCCCATCATTACACAAGCAAAATGGCCATTGATCCAATCTACAAACAGCGAAACAGATTCTACACACGCCTTAAATTTTGAGACATAGAAATACAATGAAGAACACTGTCTTCAAGGAAATGGCAGGTTACAGCCCAAAAGCAGCACTAGTGAAAAGATCAAAACCCAAACCTAAACCTATCACAATGTCTGACCTTTGACTGTCAGGAGTCTAACAAAAGCTACCCTCATGGGAAGGTCTGCCATACAATGGAGTTTCCACAAAAGCTAAAATAAAAAAGTAGGAGAGCAATGACAGGAATTTGGAGTGAGAGTCAGCACTGTGTGATTGACATGGCTTTGCCCACTTGGAACAGAATAAGAAACTCTATTTTGAAAAAAAACTAACAGCAGGTGGAGAACCAAGTAGTACTCCATTTTGGGTTCAGCACCTTCACCGCGAGTCAGGCCAGACTGTGTTCTGCATCAGCCCCATGTGAGAGAAGATGAAGTTGGCTGTCACCTACTTTTATTTTTCCCACCTGCAGTCTGAGGCTGCTGCAGACAGCTGCAATGAACCACCACTCGAGGGATTCATTTCTGGAAGACAGCAACCCCTGATACCACTGAGCTGTTTTCCAGCCATGCCTTTTCCCCTACCTGGAACGTCCCTGCAGTCCATCCTCCGGGCTAACAGCGCTTGTCACATCCCATGCATCTCGTTAGGCTGGAAGCAGTTGGAAGCAGTAACAGTGCTACAAGTCTTGTAAAGTACCTAGCCCATCCAGGGTGCCATATAAATCAAAACAATCACTTCATCTGATGTAATTTTGTCTTCTTTTGCTAAATGGAAATGTCAGGGAGAAAACTGCGGTGAGAGAATTTTTTTGTCCACACCATTCAAACTGCCTGGGCCTGCAGGACGGCATGTAGATTACTCTTATGGGTTGCTAAAACTGTTTTCTTTACTCGTATCCCTCTAGGGAGTCTTTCTTCATCACTTGCAGCTCCATGCTTCAAGCCTTCCTCCACGCACTAGCCTTCCTCTATGTCCCTGCCTCTGAAGTCCTAGTTAGAGGAGCCAAGCCCACCCAGAGACAGGGTGAAGTGTGCAGGCGAGGGGCACGGCGCCGGAGCGCAGCCCCGAGAGCTGCCTGCCCTGTGCCCCTGTCTGCCCATCCCCTGGAATCGGGCTGCCTGTGCCATGGAGCTTGCAGTGCCTGCTGCCAGCAACGCTGCTGATACTAGATTCGGTCTTAAGGAGCTTTGTCACTTAGCTCTCCAAACCTCTTAATTTTGCAGAGCAGGGGAAAAGACAAAATCTGATCAGCTGGGTAGTGGGCCTACTGTCACCACTGGGAGAGCGGTGTACGAGCAGTGACTGCACTTCTTTCTCCAGATTTCAATGAGAATTTAGGCAGGTTAGATCCCCCCAAGTCCTCTCTCTTCACACACAGATACAACTGTGCCAGGCCAAACACGGAACAAACGAATGAGTTACGACTTTCCACAACAGACATACACGCACACAGGCATAGCTTCTATAAAACGACAAGTCCTGAGTTTTAAAACTGCTCCTTTCTTGCTATGGGAAGAGTCAAAGATCATAACAACATTTCAGCACCTGATATTTCAGGAAAAACACTATAGCAGTGCTGTTTAAAAAGCCTACAGTTAGCAATACTGCTATAAACATATATCTTACATCCTGATTCTTTTGCATATTTCAACTATTCTGACTCAGTTTACTGAAATTCAACATAAAAGCCCCTCTGTGTACAATATATAGTGATCGGAGCACTACTTCTTACAGGTGAACTAAGCGTAGTGACTAATTAAACAAATATATGTTTTTATCTCCCACTGCCCCACTTGTAAAATGCTTGTGAATGTAATTTTGTTTTAAGGGTGACTCACAGCTGTTTATTGTGCACTTGTTATTCCTGATAGATAACTCTTCAGCTTATCTGGACATGTTTTTCTGCCAGTCACATATGTTGAATTACAGTATCTAAGATAAGGGTATAACTTGACTTCTGCCTTGAACCATGCCCAACAAGTATGCGTCTGAACACCTTTGATTTTGATATTAGCCTCACTCTCCCAAAAGAAGAAAGAAGACAAAAGAAATACACTGGCAGGATAAGGTGGCAATTTTTAAAGCTGAGCTGTAACTTGCAGTAACATCATTTCTCTGAGTTGGTTCCTCGGTTAATTCAAGTGCAGGTGCTGAAACACTCACACCTCCAGAGCTCCACACCAACCCCAGCCTCCACTCCCAGAGCCTCTTCTTTCCATAAAAACAGGCAGTAAAAGTTTCCTCAGAACTAAAAATCTACTTTGCTTAGGATTTCAGAGAGGGAGGAAAGGCAACTGGGTCACCAGCTCTACCTTTGCTGAAATAACTCCATATGTCTGTGATGCACCCTACAGTACCCAGGGATGTAGAACCTTTCCTGCCTGTGGTACCCTACATGGAGAAATCTCCTCTTTGGAGAGCGGGAATGACAAACACCAGCTCTACCAGTCAAGGGGACTGAAGCACGGTTCTTCCGAACCTGGCACCTGACCTGGCTGCTGTCTGCGGGACACGGTGTTTAGCAAAGGTCAGCAGTCTGCTGCACAGCCCTGCTGACCAGATCTCACGGACAAGTGTGTTTCTGAAGCAGGCGGGAGAGGCCGTCTGAGCCCCAAAGGGAAGCGCTCTGACATTCAGAGATGGGCTTGCCAGCCAGCTCACAGCACCGTACAACAAACCTTGTGATCCACTTAGAGACTGTCTGGACAGTTTGACTTTCCAATTTCCAGATATAACAAGACAGGGAAAAGACTGGCCTGTTGAGGCAGCAAAGCGAAGTTTGGGACACACCCTGACAACATGCTTAGAAATGGTAACTGATGAAGTGACAGACTGCTCAGGTGGAATGTCAAAAATCCCCTTGTGGATCATTTTTTAGGCAGTTTCATCATTAACTGGTCCCTGCAGAACGATATCATTGGAACATTTTTAGGGATGGAGGACACAGAAGTTGTTCAGCTGCTTGATGGGACACTCTGAAATGCACTTCACCACCAGGAGAATTCAGGAGTTGGGATCTGTTTTCATGGATTTTTCCAGGATATGCACCCTCATCCTACCATCTCCAACAAATTATGGGCATATCATGCATTTCGTTTCACATAAAGGATGCTTGCAGTAGAACAGGCACTGAGAGTTCCCATTCTTCCACATATTGTCAGACAGCAAGCAAGCCAAATCTGCACGATTAGACTGTACCGCTAGGGAATGCCATACAGCAGATCCGATCCGCGAAGTGGCCAGGACAGCGAGAGTGTCATGAGGATTCTCAAAAGACATTTGGAGGGAATTTGAAACAAAGAACCTCCCATTTGTTTGCTACAGGACTTCTACCCGCCTCTTTTTGTATCTCTGCAGTGGGCAATAAGAGGAGCTGAGCATGTTGCGTTACTGCTTTTCCTTAGAAAGACTTGTGGGGTTAGAGAATGATGACACTACAATATACATGGAAAGGAAGAGTGATCTGCTGGCATTGAATCATAAATTTTCTGAAAATTTTTGATGAAAACTAATGAGAAATACATACAGTCATGGTCGTATTAGCCAATATTGACTCTCTTGGACTCGTTACCAGATGAAATCATGCCCTGGAATGCAGTCTGCTTTGCCAGAAGCATTATTTCTTTCTGGAATTCAATTTTTCAACCCAAGAAACAACCACATTCTGTCTAAGCTGGAAATACCAGACAAGAGTGTCACATTTTAAGCATGTACTGAAAGTTTAAGTAAAAAGGAAAACAAACAACCCCTCTGCCTCTTTACCTAGCTCTGTCAGTTTATTCAAATGTTCCCTTCAGGGCTGCAAATAAAAGACTAACACCCTTAAAGACCTGGCCGGCATCCAGCACTGACAAAAGTCATGCATGGCCTGTTCTGCTCTGCTGCCACACTTCCTTCAACCTGAGGGGTCTTCTGGCATGGGACCAGTGGGGAACACGTAAAAAGTGAATTTCTCTTGATTCTGATTCATAGAAACACACGAGCTTATCACACACCCACTCCCTCTTGGGGTAGAAAGCCTATGAGCAGTTAAAATAAGGACACTGCACTGGGAAGGTGAAGAAAAAGCTTATCATTTCGCTAATTATAGAACAGAAAATGATGAGTGAAAGCTGGTGATTCTGGACTCTGTTTTTTACAGATTGTTGGTAAACTGCCTGTAAAGCACACTGCAAACAGCAGCATGCTATTCCTGGTCACCTATTCAGGAAAATCAAAGCCCAAAGGTTTGCCAGGTTATTCTGCATCTATTTGTGTGAATGGGAAGTAATTTACAGGTTGAGGATGAGAGGTAAGAAGGAAAGCAGGGAGCAATCATGCTGCTGAAGGACATGCCAATCCCCACACCATGAAAATGCTCCTGTGCACAAATAGATGTGTGTAATTCCTGCCTTGCATTTACAATTTTGTTGGCTTGTTCCATATCTGGGAGAAAGCTACTAGAACATGAACACAGCGGGGAAATCACCGATGTGGGCCCTACATCTCTTTTCAATACATTATTTGTTTTATTTGAATGTAGTTACAGTGTAGGAGTTAAAATATGACGCTTTTAAGCGGGCATGCAATATTCAGAGACCGCCAGGGAGAGCCCTGGGACATGGGGCACACCTGTCTTATCCTTGCCTGTACTTGGTGGAGGGGTGCGGAGAGCAGTGGTGTTGTTGGGCTGTGGAGGGCATGCATATCCCTGCAGGAACTGCTTGTTGGAAGGACGTGCTGTGGGGAGCCTGGGCAAGAGGGGCTTTGGGGTTTCCACAGAGGTGGCTGGAACTGACCTGAGAACGTGAGAAAATCCGCGGCTTTTTTTGTGAGACTTGCTTGAAGCGAGTGAAAATTGAGACTAGAGAGAAGGCAGCCTAACACAGCCTTCAGAGTTGCTCTGCCCTGGCCCGAGTCAGCTACTGCTGGACTGGGCGGAGTTTTATCAGTTAATTCAATGAGAGGAGAGTGACGCCAGCAACGAATGTTACTTTATTTCTGTCTGTGCCTTAGGAGGGACAGCTCATTCTTTACATTTACCTCTCTGTATTACAATAAAGCACTGCACAAAGGCACTTAATCTTCACTTGGGCCAGCAGGAGCTTTTTGCACTGATTGGTATGTCAGAGACATGCTGTCTTTGATACTGAAAGGGCAGCGATTTCCTTGCAGCAAATATGCATATATGTCATGGAGGCGATGTGTTCAGAATAGGGAGACAGGAAAGAAGGAGAAAAGGGAGCCAGCAACAATCTTGCTTATCTGTGCTGTGCTCTGCTCACAGTCCAGGAGAACTGGTATCTGTATCGCCGAGATACGGCCTCATTCCTCTTGGGATTGCAGTAACTATCTTCACATGGAAAATAGCTAACAACATGCTACATATAAAAGAGCTTGCCACAACTGATCCTCAGCCGCTCCACTTGAAGACTATTAATCTAATTTCTTCATGATTATCTTTTCAGAAATTGGATCCAGCTGTTCAGCAATCTTCAGTGGGAGGTTAATGAAGATTGCTGAGCTTGCAGAACAAAATGTTGAGCTTCAAAAAAAACTCTGGGTTCATTTTTAATGAAATGTTTTAAATTCTTGGCTTTCATCTATTTTGTAAGCTTCAGAAGTAGCCCTGACACTCTTTCAAGTTGCTTACTTGATATTTTTTTAAGAAGAAACTCAAAACACGTATTAAAATGCATCATATTGCTGCCCTTTTAGCCCACACCATATGCAAAATTCAAAGCCTTCCCTATCTTGTTTCCATGAAAAATTGATATGGCTCCACTATTTCTTTGTGAATAAGTAAGACTGCACAAGAATCTACAAAAAGTCATATTTTCTTCTGAACACGCAAGGGAAAAAAAAAAAAAGGAAGAAAAACACTCCTGGAGGCTGGGAGGGAGTTAGGGACAGGTATCACACGCATGACGCATTCCTGGCCATACCTCAGCACCACTCTAACTACTGCTAGGAAAAGGTGGATTTGGTTTGACGCGTTACGGCTGTCCTTAGCCTTCTCCCAGACTCACCCCTTCACTAGTGTGCTGTCTCAGGAAGCCTTGCCTCAGCATCCTTCACAACTGAACTCATCCCATTTTCTCCCTTTTCCCTGCTGTTGTTTTCACAGAAGGAGCTACAGACACTGGGAACTTGCTGGTTCAGTGGCCTGCCCCCCTAAGGAACACCCATGGAAAACATTTGGGACTTCGCTGTGGCTCTGGCCTCTCTTTCTGGACTGCATCTTCGGCAGGGCCCTCTCTTACTGAACTGCTCCCAAGAAAGGAGCACTAACTGGCTTCACTATTTAGCCTTAATGTAGAATGCTGCTACTTACATAGATGCTTGCCAGGTCTGTGACTAACAGCTACTTTTATCTTCCACCAGCACAGTGTATTTTTCCCACAGGAGTAAGAACGCAGCAGCGAAAGCACCCCGTGGGGCTGCGGAGCATTCTGCCCCTTGTCGAGCAGCGCGCTCCTCCCGCAACACCCAGGTGCTTCAGCTGAGCCGCACGACGCAAGCACGCAGCGAAGGCAGCGTCTGGCCCGGAGAACTTCTCACCTTTGCACGCAACATGGCACAAGATCTCTTCTGGAGATGTTAGATGGAAACTTCTGTCTGAGTCCCCAGACCACACGACATAGACTCTCTTGAAGAGGCCCCCCATTAGTATGCTTTTTTTGTTTTCTTACTTCATGGGTGGCTTCTGCTTCACATCTCCAGCATACACTCATGCCACACAATTCTAGTAAAGTTTTACCAGTGGGTCTAGTTATTCACCTGCATATATACAGTTAATATTTCATCTCGTTCATCTCCTCGAAGGAAAGAATGGTGGGCGGCCTACTAGACACTCTTGAAACCACTCTGTTTTAATTCTGTATTCTCCGCCTTTGCATCACTATCTGTGAAGTTCAAAGTGAACCCTTATGGGTGGAGACAAGCTTTTGTACCAGCAGCATCACTCCCTTGGTCACCTTTGGGACCGTCTCCTGGCAGAGCAGCACAAACGGCTGTGCTGTCTTTCTCTCAGGCCAGCTTTTCACGGAAACGTCTTGCCAGCTTTACACTCCTACAGAACCATTTTGCAAAAGAATTCAGGAACAGAACCAATCTATGCTTGTATCCATTGCTTTTGTATTTTCCAGTGTTAGGCATTTACAGAAGGATCTTTGTGACAAGTTTATTCCTTCATATGTTTATTTCCTAAGCAAATGCTAGCAGGATAAATGTGCTGCTTCAATCCCCGCTTGCCTATTTCTCACCAAAACAGTTTTGCAGGATGTGAGCACTCTCTGTGGCAAGCTGGTTCTCTTGTATGTTTATCCCCCAACTAAACACTGACGAAAACAAAAACGACACACCACCTTTTTGTGGGAAGAAATAAACTGAGCTTTGGTCTGGCTTTGCCCTTTGCTGTATAAAATAATAAGAAAAAATATGTACTTGGTGCACAGTCCCAGTGACTTTTAGGCAAATCCGCTCTCACACAGATCTGTTGTACGTGAGTAGACAGAGTTTATTGCAACTCTGGCATTTTTACATCAGTTTACTATCAACAGGAAGCAAACTGTTTGAGAAATGCCAGACAAATGGCTTTGTGAAATCTTGCAGCCTCGTAAAGTAATGCTTTTAAGCAGCTAAGCAAGGGAAATCTCTCAAATGAAACTAAGCAATAGCTTGCCATCAAATGCGCTGACAGAAGGACAGAGCAGTGCTTCAGCCACAAGAAAATGCACCCTGCTATCAAGTTAAAAGCTGCACTAGGCTAATTATGAATCCAGATAATAATTGTGAGAGGAAGCAGGACAGACTGTTCCTTGCAAGTTGTAAAATGCATTTATCCCACAAGAAACTCCTCTTGCAGCTCTGTGAACACATGGCCTTGCATTCAAACGGCCTGATTTCCAGCTCAGGCTCTGTGGCAAGGTCTTCTTTGCTGGCTCACTCACCACTAATTTGTACCCTGCCTTTTAGAGGTACAGCTTTCATCACCAAAACCAAGACATGAGTGGAAATTCAGACTATCACAATATAAGGCCCAGCTTAAGACCCAGCTTTACATAACTGCCTTTGAAAGATATAATACTTCTCATATTCAGACTACAAGTTTCATGCTGCGTTGAGCACATGCTGCATAGCACCATGATGGATTTCACATCTGGGGATGTAACATCCTTTTCCAAGTTTGCAAAAGCCACGTTTTTCTTGGGTTGCTGGACGGCAACTGTGGGAAAGGGTGGCCTTCAAAATATTGCAAAGATTTGCAATGGGAAGGTTTCAGTAACTTGCATTTTGTTCTTGCAAATTGAGAAATCCAGTTAAAAATGCCCTTGTACGTAATATTCTCCTCCTCTGTAACGTTCGGGATATCTGTACCAACTGCTGTAACATTACTCTGCACTGCACATGCAGACTCCAATCTCTCAGTGTAATTGCTGGGTACTGTGGTACTATAAACATTGGCAAGGACATCACAGGTGGAAGGAGCCTCCTCATATATAAGGCTTAAAAAGATCTTACACTAAATTGACATTTAACTACTTCACAATGCGAATAAAAAGCCTCACGAGCAGTATGTATTTTAAGACCGGCTCTGATACTCAAGAGTAGGCGCACACATTTAGAAAGCTATAATTTGTACTTTGATTCTGAGTACATGTAACACTTACTGTGTAACAGAGTTGACTTGTCCTTTACAAATATTTTTGAGGTAACTTCAAAGGCCAAATGGAATCTCTTGTATGGAAAACACGCAAACTCTAGGATTACACACACGGGGAGGGCGACCCAGCTCAGGGGAAAGATAACGAAGTGCCAGGCTCTCCTTCCAAGGTCACAGCCTCATGTCCAGCCTCAATGGATGTTTCTACCTAGAGACTGATCAGTGCTTGATGCAAACTGGGGCACTCCTAATCCGGTCCCTAGGCAACAGATATCCATATTAAAAAACAAACCCTTATACAACGTGGTGGACAGTAACTGGAAAGGCCAGGAGAGATGCAAAGGAATGAGGACATATGAATTAATGACCACTTTGACCTACATGCATCCTCCTCATCATAATAGCTCAGCTAATGTTCTTAAAAGGGCTTCTTCATGCCAAAAAGGAAATGCTCTGCTTGGGGACAGCAGGGAAAACTATTTTTCTTCTTCCCATAATGAGCGTACATGGAGAAGAAGGGAGCCCATGCACCACCATTTTCAAGGTAGCGCTTATCAGCTGTGCTGCATTTAGGCAGAGGAATGACCTACACTCCTTTTGGCAGCAAGGTCAGCTGAAGTAGCTCCCACCATCCCTCCTGTCCTATGCTGCTCCTTTCCACCCCCAAAACACTCCTTTCAGCGGTGCCAGAACAGCTGTTTTGTGGGGCTGAATGCCGGGCTTGATCAGGCAACTGAGCCCAGTTAAAAATAACCCAGCAGAGTGCTGCCTCGAAAACGCTGGTGCGTGGGCTCCCTTCTGGCCAAACTCCACTAGCTATAGTATTACATCCCTTTTGTAGATTAAAAAACAGGCTCAGAATTGTTAAAACTGATACCCAAGAGACTCTGCTAAGAGAAGACACAGAAATATCACACTAGAGTACCACAGTCCATCTCAACACAGAAAGAGTTTATTAAACCTCCAGGGCTACACATTGAAGCACACAACTCCATACAACTCACGCTCCCACTTTGCTCCCTATTTCAGAGGTCTGCTATGAAATCCTGTGCGGGGCAATGTGATACCCAGTGAAAGATGATCAGCTGTGAGCAAATATACAGCTAGCAGCCAAAGTGACCACCCATGGGACCTTGGGAATCTCCATCATTAGAGGCTGTAAGAAGTTGTTAGATAAATGTCTGTCAGGAGCAGTTTAGTTCAAATTGATCCTGCCTGGGGGCAGCAGGATGGACTAGATGACCTCCTGTCCTTTCTAGGTCGATCTTCTGCAATTCTGGTAAAAGCACAGAGAGCAGAAGCCTGATTCTAATCCTGTTCCTGACAATGACTTTTTATTTGTCCTTGCAATTATCATTAGCCTATCAGACTGCTCTACTTGATAGAAAGCAGGGATTAAAGCACTTCCTCATTCATATGAACATACAAAGTACGTACACACACAGAAATACACACATGATGTATATCTCTGGCTATATTTATTTGTATCTCTAGCCATTTATCTACAAAACATTTATGTATAATATCTGTGAACAAGAGTCATTGCAGGCAATCGTGAAAACAGTAGATGAGAACGAAAATGGAAAAGAAAAACATTAAGGGTAAAGATACCATAACAGTAATTCCAGAGCTACTAGTCATGACTGCTATTTTTAAAGCAGGGATAGTCTACATGTCAGACCAGTCACATTTTTCTTATAACACAAATGAGCAATTACAACTCCTGAAGCCAGAACAAATAACTGACTGCCGTAGTATGTCGTAACCAGCACGCTCCAAAACATCATGTGTATCACTAGTACTTCTCTTCCGTGCCAATATGTGCCAGACTGAGTAAAATATAAGCTAATGTATTATTCCAAAATAAAGGACACTTTTACAGCTCATGTTGTACTGAGAGAAACCATAGGAAAGGGCAGACACGCATTAAAACTTCTGCATGAAGGCCACAGAAGGCACAAAAGCGAGCTGCAGTTTAGCAGTTGCTTTTCGGTTAATTCCTGAGCAGAGTGGCAGCTTGAACTGAACCAAACCAACAGCACGGGACAGAAACAGAAACCAGAAGGACGTTTCTTGGCTTGTCTGTTCAGCTCTGCCTTCAATGTGCCGCATGCCAGCAGCTGAGCTGTAATATATGGTCTTCCGTCTTACACACAAAATGTAGTTTGCTAAAATATTTTTTACATGTACAAGTACACTGTATAGGATTCATACACAGCAACCAGCCTCCAGTTGCACAAAATGCAGGGCAGCCAAACCTAATAGCTGCTTGTTGAATCGTGTTCATTATATCTCAAAATATGCTTCTGCTCATTGAAGGGGATGCATAAAGAGATACTGCAGGCACATTCATTGGGGCCAGCTGAGAAATTTGGTGTCCCGCGTGCATCTACATACATTATCTATGACTGTGCAATATCTGAATATGTACAGACAAGTTTTAAACACTATATAACTATTACACACACACATTTCTGGGGAGATTAGATGTCTGCTCTCAA
This sequence comes from Chauna torquata, assembly GCA_013399475.1. Taxonomy (NCBI): domain Eukaryota; kingdom Metazoa; phylum Chordata; class Aves; order Anseriformes; family Anhimidae; genus Chauna; species Chauna torquata. The sequence continues at coordinate 104,646 of VXAL01015245.1, forward strand.
GAAATGACAGGAAATGATTGGGGAAAATTTATGAAAACTGAAATAATCACCATGCAAATCACCAAAGTGGGTTTGAGATGCAAAGGGATTTAATTCATCAATTTGCACAGATTAGGCAAAACTGAAATTCACTGCATTAAGAGCTCCTATTTATTTCTTAAAACCTTTCTTGGCTAAGAGCCATTAGGTACTTGTAAAAGATTAGAATTATTGGTGTTTGATGGGTTCTCCTGAAAGGAACAGAAGGGAGGAAATGGCAGGTTTGAGTCATTAGGATCATCTTCTGTTAACTTCTGTATTTTACAAAAACATACTTTTAAAAGCATAAATAGATGACAAATTGCCTATCACCTAAGCATGATTCCTGGCCATTTCCATTCTCAGCAAGCACGCTTCCAGGCAAACTGCCTGCACTTTGCAAGTGTTCCTCTTTATTCACACTGACACATACCATAGGATGAAGGATTCATTTCACAGACCCTTTTGTTTTGTCCTGCCATGTGAACACTCAACAACTCTTCCATAATAGCAAAACAGCTATTACACACCACTAAGCTAGCTCCTCTTCTCTTTTACATAATGTGAGCAGGCTGACTTTATTCAAGATGAAGGATGAGCCATACTGACAGCAAGCCACCATTCATTAAGCTGTGTGCAAATCTTCCTCAAGCAACACCTGTCAATATACCTACAGAGCAAGCGTCAAATCTTCCCTGCTCTTCTTATCCCACACCCACTGCTATTCTTCTCCTAGACATCCCTTGTTTCTGTGATGCTGCCTGTACCAAAACCAGTGTGGTTTCTGCAGTATGCTTCTTGGAAAGAGCTAAAACTGTTCTAGCCAATTTGGTTTACAGGCTAGGACTTAATCTCAGGTTTTTGTTGGGCAACAGATTAGCACCCTAACGCATTTCATTACGTATCGGCAGACCCAACTTGTTGATTTGCAAGTCTTGAGGAAAGAAATGCTTCTGTTGACCTTGTAGTCCAATAGAGAAGAAAAAGAGCCACCTCTGAGAAGTTCTACAACATAGAAAAATGCCCAGAGAGGCCAAAGCAGTAATTCGTGCTGTTAAAGGTAGTTAGTTTTTTAAGTTACATTTACACAGACCTGCTTTATCTTATATTTTAATAAGTCTTACTTTGCCTTCAGTACTGCTCCTTCCCTAAAACTGTGACTAACGGAACTTGAGAAATAGCCAGAGCTCAAAGGGCCTGATCCTGCAAAAGTTGATTATGGTAGGTGAGAAGTCTTCTTGGCTTCAGCACATATGGGAGTCCGTGAGAGTAGGGTTAGTGCTTATTCCAGAAAATTTGGCCTGAGTCTAGTTTCTTACATTATTTTTCCTCTCCATTAACCCACGAACCTGAAAAATGGTTTAAATTGCTGCTTGTTACATCCAATTATAGGATTCCTTTATGTTGTCAGAATTTTGTAAAAGACTTTGAATGTTTGGTATGTCCAGATGAGAACATTGCATTCCAATGTAACGAACTTAAAAATCCTACTGCAAACAGGCTACACGCAATTTTAAGATGTTAACTTCTCTACAGTTCCCTCATCTATCTATGATGCGTTAAAAGTGCACTGTTTATCGTAGTTTATACAGGCACTAAAAGAGATCTGGCTAAAAATGTGGGTGAGACAAAACGTGTTTGTCAAAAGCAGTGTTAGCCATAGACAAATGGCTGGTTAATTCCAGTATTTTGCAAAACAAAAGTATGTTAACCTTTCCTCCTTGTTTTATAATTTACATCAGGTGCTAACAGTGGCTAAGCTGTAACTAAAATTTGTTCGGGACTTTAAGGAATGGGATAAAATGTGCACACGAAGACTATTTGGCAGTAATGCACAGTGTATTCGGCATTGATCAGATAAGAACCAGTTCTGTGCAGTTTCTTGCACTGCTGGAGGTCAAACCTGCAGCTCCTCTAGAGACAGACACGTCTAAAGCATCCATGTAGATTTTGTAAGATCAGGAAATAATACTGAAAGAATCTTGCATGAGTTAAAAAGGCATTCCCTTCCTTACCTTGAGAAGTTGCAAAGAAACCACATGGGGCTTGTACTTTCTAGGATGAATAAATGAAGATTAAACGAAAGAGTTTTCTAGTTTTCCTTTTTCTGTTTTCCTAAGTTTTCCTTCCCACTTATTTATAATACGGATTTACATCTTGTCTACTCTCAAAGGTCATGCCAATGCCAGAAATTGTGACAGCACAAGAATCAAGAGAATGAAAGCAGAGTAACTGAGAAGACCTCTCAATTTAGGCTCTTTAAAAGCTCTAATATTTTGTTTAAGTTTCCAATAGTTAACGAGCATTTTTCAGAAGGGATGTCCTTGTTAGCAATTCAATAGCTCTACTCTTTCAACTATCAAGTAGGATCACACTCATGCTTGAATACCTAGGAGCAAAAATGGGTACAAGCCTAGAGCACAAGAACATCCTTTGAAAAGGTCACTTTTAAAAGACATTCCGGAACGCAAGATCGGGCAGCTGTGCTACCTCCCCCCAAGAGCCTAGCATGCTTTCATTCCTTTTAAACATAATTCTGGGGAAACGAACAGGCCTTATTTTTGTCCTCAGCTTTGCAGAGACCCACATGTTGTAATTAACTCTTGGTATACAGGTATTCAGGTTTTAGGGCATGAAGAGCATCCAAATTTAGATTTTTATTCTAATTGCCTATGATGGGAGAATAGGCTTCCTAGCCAGTGAAAGGAGGGAAAGGCTCCCCTGGATGGTGATCCACAGCATTTGAAACAGAAGCCTCCATCTCTCTGCTAACAAGATAAAAAGCTCAAAGTTAGATGCTGTCCTGCTATTCTAGCTGTGATGGTCCAAAGATACACATCAGCCCTGGCTACGAGTGAATTAGTATGAATGTACATCACTGTGTTTAAGCACCTTCGGAAACAGGGATGTTTTGGAAAATTCAGTTATGATTTGCAAACTGTATGTTCATGTACCTTTTGATTTGTTCACACACACACTCACACACATATAGCCTGTGTGTGGGGGTGCTTTAGAACTTTTCCTCTCTCACTCGCTCCGTGTGTAACTGCAGCTGCTGGGACCTCCCGAGGCCCTGTGGGGCTGGAGCTGGCGGCTGAGGAGCCAGCTCGCTGCCCAGAGCCCCTGCTGCTGGCTGGGAGCCTGCCAGCGCCTCTGCCTGCTCACTGAGCGCACAGCTGGCTGCCACACGTTTCTTTTTACATTTGGCTTTGCGCTCGTTCTTACCTTTTTGGTTTCTCCCCGACAAAGTGTCAGTGTTGTTACTATCGCTTGGCAGCCAGCAGGGATGGCTTGTGAGTTTCCCCCTCTCCTTCTCATCTAGTACCCAGCCCGGGCAGAAAATATGTATTTTCCTTATTGCTTAAATCCTCTTCCCCAAAGTCCACTTAACTCACCATGTTAATAATGTTAAAAAGTATTAGCAGTAGTTCAAGGTGGAAGTTTGCTCTGTGCTTCAACTCCTCTGCTCTAGAATTATGACAAGGGAAGAAAAGAAACCCATCTTTTGTTAGAGGGAGATGACAGCAAGGTTGGGTGGCACAGGGTATTTTCATTTCAGCTGTTATCTGAGTATTTTGGAGTTTGTTTCTATCAACTGTCACAACAGATAATGTAAGAGACACCAAGGAAAAAAATCACAGTATTTTGAAACTACACAGCTTTTGGAAAAACTGTAGTCATGAGAATGACTGGTACATAACCAGATCACAACTTAAGAAGAAAAGAGCACAGGACTTTTGAAACCATGTTTCAAATATAGGAAACAGACTTCCCACAGCAGAACAATGAGACACCAGTCAACACCAGCAACAGGGTACTCTTGAGAAACTGCCCTTACCTCTTTGAGTGACAACAGAAAAGAAAAAAACTGGTGATGGGGGGATGCTAGTTTACACTGTGATAACGTATAGATTCAGAACAGAAGCTGGGAAGGCCTGTATTCATTCATCTTGGAACAGCTGAAAGGAAGAATCAAAAATAAGCAGAGGTTTTCTGGATCTGAGAACCCCCTTGTCACTCTCTGCAAGCTCACTTGACTACTTTCCACTACGAAAGGTGGGCAAAAAATATTTTAAAAAAACAAAACTAATGGAAAACGGTGTTCAGACAAAGCCAAAGGATTCTTGTTAGCCTAGTGGGTCCCCCTCCGCTCCGCTACCGTGCCATATGCCATGCACTGCGGAGCTGCGGCTGCTCGGGGCTCTCGTGTGGGCCCGCAGCGCTCATGGGGAGCGAAACCCTTGGAGGAGCCGGCAAATCTTCCCCTCGCTACTCCTCGGAGGAACAAAACAAAGCACCGCATTTATTTGTTGTTCCTCTGCCAAACTGTGACATGCAAATAGTCACACTGAGGGAAACAAGGCCTTGCCAGAAACCTCGCTGTCATTGCTTTCCTGTGCTGTAAAAGAAAGCGAGTATACTCGTGCATATGTGTGCGCATGTACTTGGATGGAGAGAGAAGATGAAGTAATGATTCCTCCTGCCTCCCCAGGCCAATTAACATTCCCTTGGAGGTTTTTAATTAAACTGAATGTCCGCCCAACAAAGAAAGCAAGCCTGGGAGGTTGACATCACACCTCCTTAAAAAACACACACAGACACACCTCCCAGATAAAGGCTATTTATTATCTACTCAAGAGACTCTCTGGGATTCATTCCCCTCTTTTGGCCTCTCTATGGCCAAAGAGTCCCTTTCTTATCTGTCTGACAGGTCCATACAATGCTTAATTGACTTGCCTGGGGTCTTGGTTTTTATTTCTTTGGGGGAAGCAGGGCCTGGGGATGGTGATGGAGAGAGATCCTGTCCTTTTTGCTTAGAATGAAAAGACTCCCATAATAATGCCATCATTTGCAACCATGACCCCCTAGAAGATACTGTGCGGACTATGGCTTTCCTTGCAAGGTTAGTGGGAGCTGGGAAAAACACAGTGCTGAATTCTCAACTACTTTGGCTTTTGTTTTCCTGATGCTATAAAAAATCTAGCATTCAGCGGCTTGAGCTTCCAATACACTGAAGTTGGACTTCACAAACACCAAAAACTTCAGACAAGTCAGTCCTGCTCAGCTAGAAGCACAGCTGACTGTGAACACACTTAGAACAAGTAAGAAAGCTTGAGAAGAGTCACCTCTTACTGAAACACCCACAAAACCCACGGTACAAGTGATGGGCTGGCCGTGGGTAAGAAGCGGGGAAGGCTCATGGAACTGCCAGCATGAACGCGAGAGCACTTCAGCCCCAAGTGGCTGTGTTGCTGCTGTTGCGCTGCCGAGGAGATACGCACCTTCTGCCCGAGGAGCTTGGGACTGATGACATTTTTCCCCAGCAGCACTGGATGGCAGCATGGACCCTGTGAATGGGGGCTGATGCGAGGAGCAGAGCTGCTTTTGCAGCTGGCTTCTGCCAGCAGGAGCGATGCTGCAATGCTGCTTTTCCCTCACATTCGGGACACGCGGTCTTGCCCTCCTTCAGCCCTGTGCTGGGACTCATCTGATGTCTCACTGAGTCAAGTCAGCATGTCGAGCTTTCAGCCTTAAAAGCACATCGAGTCAGCGCACAATTCACACCCCTACCTTTTTTTTGATATTATTTTTCTGCACGTTTAGTGAGGCAAATCCACTAAGGTGTCAATCACATCCCAAAGCCAGCGCAATGGGAAAGGTCAGCTTGGAGCGGAGAGGGGCAGGCAGAGGATGGCCCCTGCGGCAGCTGAGTTGTCATTTCAGCTCAGACGGCCTGCAAATGTATCCCGAGCAGTGAGGGGTGGTGGGACAGGGCAGGATTGCAATATACTTGTTTCACATGAAGGAGCACTGCAATATATCTTCCTTAGTGATTACTTGTATCAGTAAGTGTCCCCCACCAGGCTACCCACCACAGCAGTCCCGTTCAGTTCTCTGCTATAAATCCAGTCTTGGTGGCTGCATATGAGAACATATGTCTATAAAGCAATCAAGGCTGGCTCCAAGTGGAACTTGGTGAAATCTGGTCGCTAGAAATCTGCTTCCCAGAAGAAGAGGGAGGTTGCTAGCCCTACTGGCTGGGACTGAGGATGGGCAGCAGCCCACCTGATTGCCACGTTGCCCCAAGAAACGATTTTGCCTCTGAGCCTGTGGCAGTGAGGTTCAATTTTGCCAAAACATCCTTACTGATGTATCCACGAGAGAATGCAGAAATGATGCAGCAGAGGAAGACTAAATGAGCATGGAGGGAGTGCTGAGGGTACCCTCCCCTTCTTACCCCTCAAAGCTTAGGGCAGCATTTTGGAGAGGCTGCTGACAGCACAGGGAGGGAGCCATGTGTTGCCGCAGGGAAGGTGACGCAGAGCACTTGCCATCTGTGCACATCTGTGAACGTCATGGGCCTTTAATACACCCTTGGGCTGGGTGAGGGCTCTGCACGCTGCCAACTGTATGGAATAAAATGCAGGAAATCCTCCAGAGAAAACCAGGAAAACTGGGATTCTTATAGCTATTTGCAGTTCAGAGAACTGGCCTGTAAGCAGCAGTTTATACTGGAGAGTAAGAAACCGTCCCCGTGACTTGCATTCACCAAATATATTTAGTGTCTATTTGTTTTATTAAAATCAATTTCCATAATTAGATAACAAAAAGAAAAAAACAGAGAGATGGGAACTGTCTAAGTGCATGCTAGAGAAATATCCAGATAATGCAATAAAAATGAAAGGAAATCTGCAATTAAGAACTAAGACATTCCATAAACCATTCCTCTAATTCGACAGCTTAGTATCTCTTCTATCTTTTATTCTGAAATTAAAAGATGCTGCTCTTGCGTCCCACCAATGCTTTCAATGCTGTTCTCACACAGCAGTGTAATTTAATACCTTGGAACTCTGTCCCATGCTCACAGCTGTACGCTGTGTGCATACACGATGCAGGATGTTCCCAAGGCATTAAAACATAGCAGAGGCTTTATATGGGTCCCCGTCCTCACACAGGGTTTTTTGCACATACCTAAAGGCAGACGAAGCACACTGAGATCCTCAGGTGAAAGCATTCAAATGCAAAGAATAATAATTGTAAATAAGTCCCTTTCAAGAGATAAATGCATCACATATTGTATGTTTATATATTAATATATTATAATTAATTCCCTCTAGCACTAATGCTGGCTTGGCCTGGAACCAAAGCAGCTGTCTTGGGGGATTCTCTGCATGGTACTCCCTCTTAAATACACTAGAAGCAGACACTTATCCACTTTTAGGCCTTTTATAATGTTTGCATGGACAAAAATAGAGAAAGAGGCAAAGATGGGAGGCATGGGGAGAAAAGAATAAAAACAAAAAAAGAAATGTAGCCTGGAAGTCAGGAAAAGCGAGTTTCCCGCAGCACAGCTCCAGGGGTGCTTTCTAAGTCTCTCAATAGTGATTCAGAGAGCCGACGCTTATTGGAGGAAACCAGGCTAAAGAGATTATCTGAGTTTGCAATTGTATATTGGTTTGGTTATTTTACATGCGGCTTCTGATGTCCACTTCTATTCCAGAGACAGAGCTAAAAAGCTCAGCTTTGTTTGCTGCAGCTCAGAAAAGGGGATGTAGGGAGGCAGCTTTTATCAATACCGCAATACAAAGATGTCCACAATCTCCCCAGAGTCCAGTGTTGATTTTCTTTGTAACTTGGTCTTCATCTGCTGGTATATGAAACCTACAAATTTCAAAATAGTTTTCACTGTACATCTTAATGGGGGCTGCAATGTATTCCACAGTGGCCTGCCGGGATGAGACACTCTGCATTACCAAAATGTCTCGTTATTTTACCTCTTAGCTGCACCTTGACCTAAGCCAGGGACTAGGAGAGTTCAAGGATCCAGCCACAGCGAAAAGAAGTACTTAAGAGAAAGACAAAAAGATCTTTACAGATAACACAGCAGCAAATACAGCAAATGAATCAAGAATGATGCATAACTAATTTTGCATCAAATTATGTATGCAGCACTGTGTTTATAAATTTTGCAGAAAGGAAGGAATCTTAACACTCAAAATACTGAGGTTCTCAAACTTAAAGGAACATGAAGAGATTGGCTGACCTGCTACAAATAATCATAACCTAAGCTTAAGAAAATACATTGCCCAAGAAAGGCTCTCGTAGAAGAAAGGGTCTCACAGGTGGAGTGGAGAACTGGCTCCTGCAAAAAGATATCAGTGACAGAGAAGCATCCTCTCTTACCATCTAAACACTAAGATACATCTGCACTAAGTGCAACAAATGGATATACCTAACTCTATCACATTGTCTGCAGCTGAGCTAGACCTATCCTCATTCAGATGTTGTGATTCTGTGGGTAACAACCTGCCTGACCGTGTATCCTGTGGTTAAGCTAGTTTCATTAGAGGTGAAGAGTTCACCGTTTCTAAAGTTTCTCACCTGCAACCATTTCCAACTCTCTCTGACCTACTTCTCCTAAAAGCCTCAACTTATAAAATACAAAACTTACAACCTTATAAAGCACCCCAAACCCTACTAATAGGGTCTGCTAGCATTACTGTAACCCCTTGGCCTTTCTACTGGCCTTCCTTGCTCTGCAGGATGGGAGTTGCCTTGCTGGTCTGGGTCTGTCCATCCCTGTGTGCAGAAGGCTTGGCCTCTAGATGAAAATGCTACGTATTACTAAATGTCTGCTCTTTTTCATATAATTCAGGGCTGTCAAATATTTTAAAGTATGTAGAACAGCACTAATGGGGCAAGGGATTTCACGGTCTGTCCTGTCGTTTTATATAAATGGATTAAATTAGTGCAAGCTGACTTTATCAGCGAGATGTTAGTCTGCAAGATGCATCCACGTGTGTAGCGGAGTCCAGTAAGATACGGAGAGATTAAGGTCACATTGAATAAACAAGAATAAGTGGAAAGTCCATAAACCTCTCTTTGTCCACAAGTGGCTATTTACGACACTGCAAATTGAAGCAGCCGTGTAAGAACCACCTGATACTTGGAAAGTCAGGCACAGCCCCAAGTGCAACACTGACGGTGCCCAAAGGACGTGAGGTGATGATTTCATCTTGGCTGTTGGTGAAGACCAGGTGTCCCTGCATGCATGGCTACTTCGACCGCTGCCTCGAGGCTGCTAACCACAACATCCTCATAGTTTCTCTCAATGTCCAGAGCAGGATGATTTGTTTGTATTTCAGGACATTCCTCTGACCTGGCTTTGATCGGTGCTGACATCACTGGTTCTCCCTTACAGCACTGAATCCAGTCAGGTCTTTGGAGCACATGGTTCAGCATTTGATAGAAAATGGGGCACCAATGAGACCTACTCAGTTAAAACAGGAGCATGGACAGCAACATGGCAGCAACAAAAGACAGAGCAAGAAGAGCTACCAACTTTTCCTCTCATGGTGCTTACCATTGGCTGGACAGCAGAGATGCAGCCTAAAGCTGTTGTCAGCCCCCCCCCCGACAGCAGCGGTAACAAAGAAGTCTGTAGCAATAGCCATGGGCACTTTTCTGTTAGATACCAAGGCTTCTGCACGAGGGAGGCTTCTAAGGAACGCCAGTTTCAGGCACAGATTTCCAAATCTTACTGCAGTAGCATATCGATCTATAGGGCACAACTCTTTAAGAAACCAGGGTTCATCGCCTCTGCTGCTCAGAGAGTTAATTCTGTGCAAAAGCACATAGCCTGGGACAAGGTTTTTTACTCACATAACATCCTCTAATGCTGCCACTGTCAGCTTCTGCTGCAAATGGCGGTGCTTCATTACATCTTCTTCACCACACAGGAAAAAATACTAACTTCCACTGAAGTCTCCGTTCCTGGAATCTGAATCTCCTCTGTCTAGCATGCCCTGCAGATTAGGCAGAGCGCCACAGTATGGTATGTCAAACTAAACTAATAGAGCTCAGTTCTTTTGGGATCTATTCCTATAGCTGCAACTAAAATTAAACGTTGGCCAGCAACATACCAAGCACTAATCAGAGCCTTCCCTTTTTTATTTTAGGAAACCATATAGTATTTTGCCTGTATTTGTCAGGAAATTTCCAATCTTAAACCTTACATCTGCTAAGGTTAATAAATCTCCCCATGTCATCCTGTTCTGCTCCTTATTTCTCTTTTTCTCTCTGTGCTTGTGCATGTTCAGGGAGCAGTGCCGTTATTATTTATGGCACTCCTTACTCCCTCACCAGTGCAGACATTTTTATGAGTTGTGGCTACATTCCAAAGCACAACGTGAAGGGGCTTAATGGCTGTGGCAGAAAAATTTTTAGATATCACATATGTATCAGCCTAATATTTTAATCACTCCCTGCTTTAGGTACAACACTTTGCCCTCTAGGGTTTGCTGGGTTACAGCACACTGATACATGTTTCAACAACTCTTTGCCTCAGGAAGGCTTGGTCAAAATTTACAGCAGGGCAGTGAGATACACAAAGGCCCAGCGCACTCTGGACACGGGCATGAGCAGGCATGAATCTTGCACCTTGATCTGCATCACCCTGCCTGCCTTGCAGTCAGCTCTTTTTGCGCAGAAACAGCTAATACACCTGACCGAGCAGTTGTTTGTGAACTTGTTCCCATCCCAGCACTCCCCATTAAAGTGAATTTACTAATCCGCTTGCAGCCGGTGTTCCTGAGGAGACAGGGACGACTTGGTCCCCACGCAGTGTTAATTCTCCTCGGTCTCCTTGTGAAGCGCTGGAGGGGAAGAGGTGGCTGAAGTGGGCTCCGGAGAAAGACACATTGATAGCTGGGGCTCCTGGTATGCCAAAGGAATGGGTTTCAAGGATTTCTTGTTTAGGTGACTCTGCATGTGTCTCTATTACTTATTAAAACATTAAAATACAAATAGACTAGGATTGAAAACCTGTCAGTTCAAATAGAAAAACAAAGCGCAGCCTGAGAGGGATGCCCTGGAGCTGCAGGCAGGGCCCGATCTGACTCTTTCCATGCCATCTGGCTATTCCTCTGCACTGGTGCCAGAGTTTTCTCAAAAAGTACCTTTTAAAAGGCAACTCAAACTGTGGAAAGCCTTGGGGCACTGATACAGACCCCAGCCACTGCCCCTTCAAAGAACTAAAGGCATGGCTCAAATTATACCAGCCATCATTTGGATGATGGGGGCTGCTCCTCAGAAGCAACCAAAACGCCTCACATGCATTTTTCCCCTGCCATCTGCCCAGCCTGCCACACTAAATAATTCTGCTCTCTTCTGAAAGGTTGGCCTTGATTGTGCAGAGGTGAGGCATGAAAAGCAGGATTAAGTCTCCTGACTCGAACGCTTTGTAGGAAGGACTGATCCAAGGTCAGGCACACACATCTCTTTCCCACAATGCCCAATGGAAAAAAGTGAACTGCGGATGAAGGGAACTGGCCAAGAGAACTGTTATCTTTTTTTAACCTTTTAAAAATAAAACCTGCACCAAAATTAAAATAAAATATGCAGGGAGGATAAAAATGTCTCTGGAGCATTGGGAATCATTTGAACACATGCTTCAGTATCTAATCAAAGCCTGGCCCCAAGGAGAAGCCCGAGTACAGACCATACCCCTCAAAGGAAAGACAAGCATGCTAAGACAGGCCCCGTTTGGAGAAGACCTTTCCAGAAACCAGTTCCTGGGGCTGCATTTAACCCACATATGATGATAAAAAATTCTACTCACAAGATATTTTCTGCCTTGGGATGCGAACACACCTTTCTGCAAGACCCCTGACTATCAAAGCCCAAATCTGCCGCTCTTTCTATTGTAGAGTCCAGTTCAGAATCATGTTTCATACGAGTATTTAAGAGACAAGCTCCTAAGTGAGAACCTAACATATCACTTATTTCAAAATAAACATAACACACCCTTTAACACAAAATAAACAACCAAAAAGGCACTGTTTAAACTACAGAACAAGGAGTTTTACCTTTCTCCTATTTTTATATCCCTCAAATTAAAAAAATTAGTACAAAGATATCATAATGGCCACTACTATCTCCTCGTGCCCTTGCCTGTCAGCCTCCATCTGTAACTGTGACCTTATGCTTCCATTAGTCCAGTTTGGTTACCTGGGCTCCCGTGAACGTGAAGGCAACGTCCATGCAAAGCAGTTCATTGCACACATCGCAACGCTTTCCTGACCCAGAACCTCTCAAGGTATAAAATGAATATAGCAAAACTAAGTATCACGTAATGAGGAAAACTAAGTATCATGTAATGAGGTCTCTCTATTTGTAACACTACGAACACTCTGGACTGGACCTCAAGGGGAAGAAGCTTGGAGCAAAGAGTAGCAAAGGCTGAGAAAGAAAGAAGCCTCAAACCAGCGTGCCTTTCTGGGTACCGGCTTGGCAGCAAGGTGGCATTCAGCACAGCTGCAGTGCAACTACTGCTCGGACACTGAATGTGACAGAGAAAGACCTTTTGGTCTCCAAGGGGAAAACAGAAACACCTCCAGCCTTGAAAGGACAGAGGAAGGGCTGTTGCAGCCCTCAGAACAACATCAGAAACGGGCCATTGATCAGTGCTGCTCTCTGCAGTGCCTGTAGTTCTCACGAAAAACTCCATGGGGAAAAAAAAAAAAAGCAATTCTTAGAGCAGGAAGACTTAAAAGAAATGCAGCGTTGCAAAAACAGCCTCCCTCCCTCCCGAGAGAAGCCTGCTGTTCTCAGTCTCATCTCAGATACGCCCTTTCCTTGTGCTGCCTCTGAGACAAGACACTTCTGCCACCAACGTCTTGATGCAGAGAAACCACCTCTGCCAACAAATTGACAGAGAATTTCAGTCTTAATAATCATCCTGCCCTGCACTTCAGCCTGATCCACATCCCAGAAGGAAGATTAATCCGCTAAGCCTCTCAGCTCCTAGAAACGATACTTACAGGCAAACAACTATCCCCAGTCATTCTCCTCCTCAGATGATAATCAGAAAAATGTCTGTATTTGGCTCACTATGACAAGCTGATTTTAAACCTCCTAAGGAGCACAAGCCTGTTGGCTCTAGGGATAACCCTGCTCACCTCTCTGCTTTAGCCCAGCAGCCTGGGCAAGAACCAGATGGGCCATGCACGGAAGGGTTAACACAGGCTTATATAGGCAAACCCTGAGCTCAGTGCTCATCCACAGCCTCTTGGGCCTCCGCAGGCACCTGCATGGTGGGTAGGGTAATCCTTTAGCTCTTTTCTTCTCCCAGACAGTACAATCACAGGTGCTGTTACACTCACTTCATCACTATTAATGCATTCTTTTGATTTGCAAAATGGCAAGTAGATGTGTAGACATCATGGACATCTTGGCACCTCGGTGAACCAGAATCCACTTACAATTAAGTTTGAAGCTGGATCACTTGTTAGGAAGCCAGCTAAAGCTTTCGCTATAAAGAAATCAATACCTTTGAAGCTTCATCCTGCCACACCTCAGTTTAGAATAGGTATTTTGTAGAGGCTTTGCAGGGGATGAGAAAAGCAGTGAATAAAGACATGAAACATCACAGCCACAGCATTTAAGAAAGAACTGGGTACATTTTTTTACTCTTTGTTTTTTAAGATTTTCATTTTGAGCAATTCTCTATAAATTATCCTACAGACTTTACGTTTGTTTTTCTTATTTAGACTGTAAACCATTTGAATAATGCACTACAATTTTTTTTATGTATTTATAATCCAAACCACAAAGACATCCCAGGAACTGGAGCTAGTAAATCATATGTGTTTTTTTTTTTTTTCATATGTAGGTAATATACGTGATTTCTGGCTGAAGAAAATTGCCTTTTGGTATTTTATTTTCTCCTGGAATCAAAAGGGGCTGGAGGAAGAAAGGACATGCCATAAAATACATGCAACACAAACAGCTTGTGATAGGCTATGGCTGCTTCACATTAAGAAGAGGTTAATTAGAGCAGTGATATAAAGCAGGCAGCAGTGGAAATGAGACGTAGGCCTGCAGGGAGAAGAAATAACTTGCCCAGCCCCGGTAAGCACTCACCAGGTCATAAGCAGAGAGGCCACACAGTGTAGAACGCCAAGGAGTTATGTCCTCTTAAGTCTTAGCAAATCTTCCTCTAGATTTGGTCTCAAACACACAGTACAACAGGTCAAAGTAAGCCCCGAGTTTCTGGGAGGGAAGGTGAAGCGGAAATGTACAGGTAGCTCAGGTTTTCCATTAAAAGCAATGTGGTTGCTCAGCCTCACCTATACCTAACCCTGTGCATTTCGAGTCTATGCACTGTTTCATTCCAGATTTAGGTGTGCTCCAGTTTTTTGCCCACTAGTGAAGGTCATCACTACACTCGCTGCTGTTTCTAGGTGATTCAGCAATCATGACATCTGCACGGAACCGAAGCTAAGGAGGAAGTGATGCCCTCTGTTTGACACGTGTTAAGGGAAGCCCTAGGAAGAAATTATAGGCACTTCATTGCTGCAAAATGAAAATGAAAGTGGATGTACATAGGAACGACAGGAACTGAGAAATTCATGGGTAATGTTAAACTAAGTATTTGACAGCTATGCAAGTTGGGAAAATGGCGTTGGGAAAATGGCGCAGCCTTAATGGATCTTCACCTAAGTATCTGTGAAAAGAAACACTTTTCTTTCAACAGCTCCACATTTTGTTCTCACTCATTTGGCCAAGTGCTTAAAATGTTTAGGGATCATATATTGTCTGAAGGCCTCAGAGCATACAAGCCAGGCAGGTCATTCAGGAAAACTGTGAGCTCACAATTTGCTCTAATTAATTCATTTCTTTGTAAATCACTCTGCGGAGCCTCGATTACTTCAACACCTTCCTAATCCTGCTCTCTGGCTGCTTTCACAAACTCACACCTACATTTTGTAGTCTTCACAATGATCCATTTTACAGAGATCTGGTTAATTTCTAACACATTCTCCCACTCAAATTGGACTCTTTTAAGGATAAGAAATAAAATAAAAGGGCTGTGCTGTAACTAATCCTTCTACCCTCCAAAAATAAAAATCAACTCAGCAAGCTCAATAAAACTAATGGTAAAAAAACATAAGCCTGGAACAACTGAGTTAAACAGCAGATTTTATAACAAATCCTCAGCCCTCCAATGTTGAAATTCAACTACACAGGAGGGCTCCTTTTTTCTCCTTGCATTTCTCAAGGCTTTCTTGATAAAGTTCTGTGACAGGACTAATTCTGTGTAACCAAAATGTGCTAATTGAAATGCAACCAATCATTTCCTTCTAGGTGATTTGTTCTTAATATCTGTTCTGCATCAGGGTTTTGATACTTAGATGCACCCACTGTGCCATTGGGAGGAAGGAAAAAGAACCTATTAGCTGTAGCAGAGATAATGAAAAGCAGAGAAATCAAAGGGGAAAGGAGACAGAAGGCTTCCTCTCTTTAGTCAAGGCCATTCCATATTCCACACGACTCGCCAAAGCTGGGCCAGCACAGACAAGTTGGCACTTGGTGCCCTGAAGGAACAGGCGGGCATTTTGGCACGAGGCTTTGAGAGACAGCCTGGGTTTGGATCCCATCCTTGCTCTCCAGCTGACACCTGACTTTGGACGGAGCTCAACAGGAAGCAAGGCATCTGGAAAAAAGCCTGCGATTCCTTATCTAGGGAACAATGAGAAGCTAATACAGCAGCCTAAATGAGACATGACTCAATTAATGAGAGCTGATGGGGCTAATGACTAAACAGATGGTATTCCTAAAAAAAGATGAGGGAGGGGGAATATAGCTGTGGTAATCGACCTGCTGCAGCTTACATGGCAACTCTAACGCTGCCTCTTGCAGAGCACCGAAACCACTGAGAAAAAAGAGCACTGCTTGCCTCAAATGCAGTGTGGAGCAAATTACAAAAGGTAGCTACCCTGCGTACCTGGACTAAGGCGTCACATCCCTCCTTCCTGTAGGCAGGAGATGATTTTACTAAAAAAGGCTCCAACTATAGTCACTGAAAGGCTGGCAGAAATTTTGTTACAACCATGATTTCTATTCCTATGTAAACTCGTTCTTCATTCTCTGGCAGACCACTGCAAAAACACCTTGCCAAAGCCTTTCAAACAGAGAACTGCTTAGAAATTGGACGTGGCTTGAATTAAAGAGCTTCTAATTGCAAAGCATCACACAGTGATGTTGTCAGCATCTCCGAGTAACAGTAACTCAGGAACAGACAGACTGTCCCCTCATGAGACACTGTCATACGTTTCTGGAGCAGCCTCTCGAGAAGGTTTGACTGGACTCGATCCCACTTACTGTTGTAACTCTGTTGAGATTACAGGTCTAATGTTATGGGCCATTGGATTGTCAAGGCGAGTCAACATTAGGGGTAAAGAGCGGTCTCTCTCCTTTCTCATGATATCAGCTTCAATTATATTTGTGACATTTTATCACAGGCCTGAGAAAACATAATGAGCACAAACCTACAAATCTGATCAAAATACAATGCTTCTAGCTCTAACTAGAAGCCTCCTTTTAAGCACTACCCATATGTTCATTCGTCAGCTATTCTTCGATGAAGCTGCTGTGATCAATACATACAGTGTTGTTAAAGCTTCCTGTGGATTAAATATGCCACTGTAGCATGTCTGTTCTGATAACAGGTTTTGCAACAATGGGCCCCTCCATGGTGTGTGCCAGCAGGAGGGAGGAGGGAAGGTTCATCTTGCTCAGCGATGCGTTATGACTGACAGGAGTGTCTGCTCTGGGATGAACTTTTGATTTCCTCCCCTACACAGTGAGATAGCACACAGCTGTCTCCCCCGCTACAATCAGCCTAATGCAGCAAGCATTAGAGGCAGTCGCATCTTTTCAGATTGCTGTCATTTAGAAACAGGCTAAAGGAAAAAGAATGAAATTAAGAAAATGAAATTTTCTAATCCTGAAGCTATAAAAATACTTCCCTAAAAATGGTGGTGCCCAGAGCATCCCTCTTCCTACTTACTGACATCTCTGGATTTGGCACTCTCATGCATCACATTTCGCACAGGTCCTGGAGGGCACCTTGCTGTGACTCCCAGCAACCCAGAAGAGCCTGTCCATACAAGAATCACTACCACCAGTAAAGCTTCCCATTACATCAGGTATTTTTTGCAGAGGAGAAACGTCAGCATCGGTGAACTGTTAAGTTCTTGCCAACAAGTGCAGGGTATTTCTCTCTCTGTAGCAGGGATCTACGACATTTGTGAGATTTACAGTTGAGCTGTATAATAGCATTTTTTCAAGGAATATTTAAACAGCTGCCATGCATCCCAACTTCTAAATGCAGTCATCTATGCCTCGTGACTAAAGACAGCCTCTGACAAGAAACTGTTTCAAACACAAACGGCCCCACCGATTGCCACCAACATACTGGACAGAGTAATGAGTAATTTTATGGTTAAAACAGGGAAGAGGGTTGCTCCTTGGGGATGATCTGGGATGATCTGCCAGATGCATGAGATGCTAAGGAGAGCAGGGTAAGATGTTGCCCTCTCAGTTCTCTTCAGCTCTGACCTCAGGGACAAGGCTCGGGGAGGTTACAGGGCGGATCCTGCCCACGTCAGTAATTTCTAGTGCTGAATTTCAGCCTCCTCTTTCAGCTGGAGGAAAGAAAGAAACAGCAGCACTGATATGTCTTGTCTTGAGTCCTTTCTGACAAACGAACATTAAAACATGCTCATTAAATTCAGAAAGATTCAGGGGCTGACGTCGATCCACTTTAGGAAAGAACAAAAACAAATTAATAAAGCCAAAATTTCTGCTTATGTTTGATACTGGCTTTTGAATGGGTGCCCAAAACCAACCAAGCCTGACTTGGTTGAACCTTTCTGCTGACAGCAAGGAGCTGAGTGCACCTGCCTCTTGGTGAAAGAAGATGTCCGTAGAAATTAAAAATGATCGTATACAGGGGAAGGAGGAGGAAAAGAAAGCTCTCACATGAGAGTCTGAAATTACAGACTATAATGCAGGATTTATTATTGTTTCAACCTTAGCTACACTAAACAATTAGATCAACACTCATTTTTCTTTTTAATAAGGAAATGGAATATTTTCTGTGTTTCTTCACCCCTGTTCAGACTGTACCATGGAGAAAAAGGGTCCTCCACCTCTACTTCCACAAAAGCACATGGTGGCATGGAGTATGCCATGACTGGTTGAAATCAGCTTCAGCAATTCAAAGCAAGAAAGCATCCTTGTAGGTAGATGAACTTTTCTCCTAAATTAAACCGCAGAACTCTCTTCAAATAAACAACGCAGTTCCTTGTACTGCAATAGAAAGAACGATTTACAAATACAGCAAATCTTGGGCAAAAAGCATAGAGGGGGGATTCTTAGGCAGAAGCACAAGAGAATTAAACTGAACGTACTGGCACAGCATCAACAAATCTTTCAGAGAAAGGCTGACAGTCCTGCACAATAAATCTGCTCCCTCTTCGTTACAAGCCTGTCTGTGAGAACTCTCTCCACTAAAAGCATTGCTATAGCAAAGTTCTATTTATAGCAATCCTCATGGCAATTCCCTACTTCTCCCCCTTCCTACCCCTTTTCAGCAATTGCAATGATTATCTCTCTTGGATGGTATTAAAACAAGGGTGAAGCTAGCACCTGCTAATTATAAGAAAAGCTATGTATTACACTGAAGGACCAAATAAAAGGTATTAGAATAGTGACATTCAGGTTTTACGACTGTGAAGTTAGCTCATATGCACATGATTTTTCTTGATTTTTTCCCTCTCCTTTTTTTTATTATATCCTTTCTGGAGCAGAACTAGCCGAAGACTGCTTATCACACTCCAGGGAGAATACATGCAAGTATGCATCATCTTTTGTGTGTGCTCTAAAGTGAGTTTTAAGGCAGAGTTTTCTGAGGGACTTGTAAGTCCCTGACTGACAGCTTGCGAAGTCCGTGCTCCTCTCTTCATGCAGGAACAGGTACAGCAAAGACAACAGCAGCACAGTATTGTCTCCCCAGCTTCACCTGAGCTGATGAAAGGCTTGCCTATCTGAAAGCCTGGCCATTTCTTCCAGGTATACTAGTTTGTCCAACAAAACATATTAACTACCCCTACTACCCTTTTTTTCTTAAATACTTTGATTATTATAGCCATAATACTACCACTGTTGCAATTGATGTTGCAACATAAGAGGCCGTGTCTAGCCAAGGGAAGGTGGTTTGTGCTCTTTATTTGCTCAGCCCTTGATCTCTGAAAGAGCGTGGCAGTTGTGAGAGTGGCAGGTGGCAAGGGACTTGCAAGCAATTCCCACATTTGCTACAAAATGGAGCACTTCTTGATCACTGTCTTTTTAATGAGCAGTGAATCATCCAGGAGTGAAGATGTATGTGTGCAGCAGGACTCTCTGGGCTTCCGCTCTTTATTCTCCCATTTTCAAAATCAGAGATTCCTCCTTGCAGTCATATTCTCTGTATGGGGTTTGAATTTCTGGGCCAGGGCTGCCTGCATTTGATGACTGCAAAGACAGAAACAGGGCAGAGACATCATTCCTGTGGTTCTGACCTTTAGGCATGGGTTATTCAATTGCTGGGCAAAAAAAGTAGTGGAAAGAGAATGCTCATTATTTTTGTTCCCATGAATTTACACTTCTGAGCAATGATTCTGCTGACACACATAAGGTTGCTAAGCTTTCAGATTGCTGGACGCAGCTCCGTTTTTAGTACTCCAACAAAAGCAGCTGTGTCTAAACATCTTCTTTCAGACATTAGCCATTTCCCGTAAGTGCTTTACCCTGGATGAGTGCTGCCCGCCTTGCCCCTGCTTCCAAGCATGTCCAAGGACCTCGCAAGCCATCCCAAGCAGCAGCACGAGCTCAGGGCAGTGCAAGACCAACATAGGAGCAAGATTCCCATTAGCCAAAGGGCAATGCAAAAACCAGGAGCTGAAAGTGAGGGATTTTAAAGGTATTTGAACACGAATAGATTGAGATAAGCCAGGGAATATATGCATTTTCTATGTGTCTCTCCTGACTCAATTTTCACTACACTAATTCAATTCAATCAGGATTTTCATAATTTTCCCCATTAAATTCAAATGCAAACAATAAGCTTTAACAACACTTAAACCATGTGAAGTTTCCACTTTCTTCACAGTCTGATACAGGCAGGTAACTGCTTTTATCTGAAAGCCACATTTCCAGCCTGATCCTTCCATTACGTAATTTGAAACTGTGAACAACTCGAGTTTCACTTCAAACAGCAGAAACAGCCTGGTGACACCGCCCTCACTGACTCCAGCTGTAGCGTTAGTTTATTCTCAGATACCAGCTACAAAGACCTAAGCAGGTGAGTGTGTGTGTTAGTAAAAGGAAACTGGCCAAATGCCAGGTAGATCAGTTCTCAATGTCTTTCTCCATCCATCAGATTTGTAAATTATCCAGGAACTTTTGTGGTTTTATGAGTTTTTGGTTATTAAATTGAAGTCTACAGAAACAGGCATGTGCTATTCAGAATAAAAACCCAGAACCTTCTGGAGTGTGAAGAATTTGCCCTGGGGAGCACCGCTGTTACCATAATATGGATTTATTCTCTACCTATAAACAGGGGTGAACAAATACTAGTGCAAAACTTCTTCTTTCAGTTAACAGAAACTATCATGAAAGAACGAGATGTATCTGCATACTGACTATGCACAAAATCACATCCATTTGAATTTTGTTTTGGAGTTGGAACGAGAAATTATTAAACAATACTGATGGTTTTCACTAACCCCCTGGTAAGCACTTCAGAATTTCTTATCTTTCTCATAGTAAATGAGACTACTCAAAATTACCTGCCTTTTTTTTTTTTAAAACCAAATGACAGTATTTGGTACCACTGCTTACAGATGATAGAATCGGAAAAGTAATTTCTTCCACTTTCCCGACTCTATGGGAAAAGTGGTCTTTCGTGCTTGTCCTGACTAAGCACGCAGCATCAGTCCAACTGTAAATGACACAGGAGCCTCAAGCTGTGAACTCCTACATTACAAACTCTTACTTCAAATGCTGAGTTTAACAATCACGGATTTAAAACAATCTCAGAAGATGCAGAAGCACACCCAGAATGACACATACAGGATTAATGAACTTGTAAATGCTCTTTTGCTCAATTTCTTTTGCTGCTCAACAACTGCGTATTTGCAATCATAAAGAAAGGTGCTATATATGATGTTACACCTTTCTTTATGCATACCTCTACTTTCTATAGACATACAAAAGCGGTACACTAATCTTTTATTGCAAATACTATTCCTTCCATTTAGGACCTTAAATCTCCGAAGGCTTGTTTTTTCACTGAATATAATATAAAAAAGTCACATTTCTAGCCCAAGCTGGGTGGATGCAAGTGTCAGAAGAGCTGCCAAACCTGGCAGCGCAGGCCGCAGCTTCCTCACCCCTGCAGGTCCCGCCCGTCTGGACGCAGCTCTGCGCCTGCTGGCGCGGCATAAACAGAATTTGGGCAGGCGTGAATGAAACCTTCTGAAACATTGATAAAAAACGGGGTTGTATTTTAGTCTCTACCAAGCTTCAAAGCCTCAGAGGAAAAAAAAAAAAAACCAAACAACCCAGCATCCTAGATAGCAAAACTTGTTAAGATAATGAAGGATTAAGACCAGCAATACACGGAGGCTGCCCACAGCTACTTGGCACAGAACCTGCCCGGCTGTGTTAAGTGCCCCATCTCAATGGGGCAGCAGATGTGAAAATGAGCAGTGTTAACGGTAAGGCCAGCTAATGCTGCCTCCCTCACAACGAACGCAGGATTTTAATACGGAAGGTTGACTTCTTGTATTTAATCTCTAACCAATTTTATTTCCTGAAGAGTTCCTTTGAGAGAGGTGGTTAATAGGAAAGGCGCTATAGAAAGAAAGAATACAGCTGATTGCATATGCAAATCTGTGTGTGAATTTTCTTTTGGGGAGGGGGATTTCTAGCTGAATGGGTTAATGATAAAAGCGATTGCTCTGTTTTTTGTTTTTGTTTTTTTTTCCTTCCTCCCAAGCTCCACAGCTGAACACGATGTGGTGTGAGTGGGGGAAGGATGGGTAGGGACAGAGATTAAAAAAATACAAAGCCATTTTGACTGCTTAAAATATTTCTGGCAAGCCTGCTAGTGCTGGTGGCAGAGGAGCTCAGTACTGCCATGTGGGAGGACTTGACTTCAGACACGACTCTGCCGGACAGCATCTTTTCCCTCAAAACCTCCACTTTAGTTATTTGGAAAACAGACAAAGAGCAAGAGGGGAGCATGCCAGTGAAGGGAACAGCGCGGGTCTTCTCTGCTCAGGCACTAACGGGAAGGATGCCTGTGTTGTGAAAGGCTGGAAAAGAATAAAGGTTCTATATGCAAACAAATAAAAAGGCAGGAGCCTGAGCCCTCCAGGAGCAGCAAACCTTCCCTCCTTTTCTTTTCCATGGTATCTTTGGAAGCTGCTGCTAAGACACGCTCAAAGGGGGTTTTGTCAGAAGCCCTCTCGGCATATGTCTTCTGATCCCCTTTGGAGGAGGCATTTCAGACCTAACACAGCTGTCACTTTCTCCCCGCTGCTCCAACAAAAAATGGGGGAAAATATAATACTAATAAATTTTTGCCTAACCAACCAAAGTGCCACTGACAGCCACCCACTGGGGACTTTGGCCTGCACAGGACACCCTGCTGACTGAGAGAGGGGCCCGGGCTTTGAATGGCTTTCATGCCACATTAACAGCCTGCCTGGCAGGCGCAGGGAGGAATCCCGCGCTCCCAGCCCAGCGCTGCTGGGAGCCGCTGCCTGCTCCCAGCCTCGCTCCCTGCGGCCCGTCCGGGTGCAAGTGCAAACGAACAAGGCTTCCCTCTTGCTGTAAATGGAAGGAAGAGGGAGGCGAGGAAGCACCTTACGCTCTCCCCCTTCCTGCCCTCTCCGCCCCTGCATGATCTCAGGCCAGTGAAAGCCAAGGCCCATCTGTGGCTTCTCAGCAGACTTTGTCCCAGCTCCTTATGTTCATCTCTAAGCCTACTTTAGGCTCGCTGCAGTTTAATGCATGTTGAAGAAATGCCACTCCATCACTGCCTCGCTCTCCCACCCCCCTTTGTCCCTCCCCCGGCTCAGGCCCATCCCTCTCCCCCAGTTACAAATTCTTCACATCTGAATGAGCATATTTTCACTAGCGCTTAGCTCGGAAATGGGCCCTCCCCCGTCCGCTTTGCATCCATCCTCCCGCTGAATAAAAACCGGGCTGGAGCAGCTCTTTTCGCCTATTATTTATTTAAAAGCTCTCCCTTGCATTTCATACTTAGCCATCAGTGCATCAGGCTGCCTTGGGACAGCGTCGCGTGATGCGTGCCAAACCATCACGTTAACATTTCCAATGCATTTGATCATCTTCAAACTGCAATTCTTCTGCCTTTATTCCCTCACTTCATGCCATACAGAAGGATGAGGGGCAGGTAAGAAAGATGAAGAAAACATTTTCTTGAGGATTATTCCCTTATTTTACTTTTTTTCAGTGCTAGTTGGAGAATATTGAAGGCCTAATATTTTTGAAGCACAGAACCCATGAAGTTACTGAGAGCTGCTGCTTTGTGCTCAGTACCTCTGAAAGGCAGACAAGTTCAGCAAGAAAAAACCCTGACCTACCTTTATCTACATCTATTAATATTCATTTGTAGCAGGATAGCACCAAGGAAGAAACAAACCCTGCCTCAGACAGCATACACAATACCGTGCCACCAGCCCCTGACCGGCAGGGACAAAGCTCTCTCACGGCTTTTAAGACCCGGCTTTTTCCTTTGTTCCGCCTTTCTCTGGGGCACGGGCTGCAGCCCCCTTTGACAGCGACCTGGAGCTTGGCCGCACAAAGCTTGCGTGTTCAAGGGCCTGAAACACTGGAGATGCCCTGGGTCTCACCTCTGCTTCTCTCTGCTGTACTTCGCAGTTTTGCTTTTTGTTCCTCGGGGAACTAGAAAGCATTTGGCAGTCCACAGGGATGAGTACACCTGAAGGAGACGTTTCACAGACTCTTCGATACGAAATATTTAGCGTATGAGTGCCTGCGTCACAGGGGACTGGGTCCCACAGCTGAAGAAATTATTTTGAGTCTCAAATTCCTAAACAGATAAAGCAGGAAGAAGACAGGAAATAAAACAGCAACTTCATGCTGTAAAGTGCTGAAAGACCTGGCAGATCAGTGGCTGAACAGGGAATGAAAGTCCCAGCCCTGTTTTTGAAGATTTCCCCTCCAACGAGGGTTGCTGCAGTTTTGATGGAGGGAGGCTGGGAGGGTTTGAGCACAAAGGCATCAGATCCTTCAAGGGCAAAAGCTCCACTAAATGGGAAAATGCCTTATTTCTTGAAGCATTAGAAAGCTGTGAAGGAAAAGGACTTTCTCTGAGGCATGAAAGTCCTTTGAGTTGTTACAGGGATGGCAGATCCACTTCATCCTGAAAGCTGGAGACCCAACTTGAGCCACCACCTGACCACCACTTCTGATCCTCCCTCACACTGAGGCAGACCCCTGATTTCATGTCACCGTGAGCGGCCCCAAGTTGAACCTGGCTTGCAATTAAACATAGTAAAGAGCTGTTCTAATTAAACATTGCAGAGTTCATTCCAAAGCTGGAGCAGAAATGGTGCTCAAAACGTAATCCTAGGATTCACTTTAGTTAACAAGTCACTCCAAGTACGAGAAGAAACCGGACCATTCATCTCCCTCGCTCCTGCTGCCTAACACTGATATAAAGCATCATTGACTTTGACAAGTCCTAGGTAAATCCTAGATTGGATTTCTCTACTTCCTCAGCACTACGGTTTTGACAAACTTCCCGTGACATGGGCAAGACATGGCATTTACAGAACCCCCAGCACAGCATATTTCTCTACACCAATGAAAAATGTAATGCTCAGATCAGAGAGAACTACGCAGTATTGGCATAGGGTAGATCAGCTTCTTCCGGTGGGCTGACAGTGCTGTTCGATGCACAGAAGAAATTCTGCTGAAAATGCACTGGATTTGCTCATAGACCTGATGCTTAAGTCTTAAGACCTCTTTGTATTCAGGATAGATATGAGTGAAAGGATATTACTCTTCTGAAAATAAAGCCATTTATAACATTTCCTGCACACAGAACAAGACTGACAAAGAGAAGAAAGATCCATAACTGGTTTGAAAGAATTGAGAAAATTTATTCTGTGCTGTGTGCTGTTACTGAGGTGGAAGAGGGAACCTGTGTGATAGCCTGTACTCTCACTGTCAGGAGTGCAATAACGGTGATCTGTTTTCTGTTCCCAATTTCGGCTGATTGAAAAGCAGGTAACTCCCAATATTGAATTACAAGCAGTGCTACGGCTGCCTCAAACATGCCTGAATTACAAGCAGCAGCCTGATTTCATATATGTTGTGTACTGTACATACCATATGACATATACGCATGCTATAGGAAGCCGCTGAGGCTGCAGTTTCCAAGCCGTGGCCCTGTGACAGACCCGCGGAGCAGAGTGTAGGGGTTCCCATGCTCCATACAGATGTTTTCCCTGATGAGCCCAGTCATAAAGCACCAAATCCTCAGGGAGCTGTAAATTAACTTGTTTCACTGAAATTTATGGGGTGATGTTGACTTATATCAGTGGAAGATTTGGCTCACTCCATCTGCAAACAGTGCAAGTAGGATTACTTACCCGTGTAAGTAAGCAGTCAATATAAATACAAGACCACAGAATTTCTCAAATGAGGATAAGAACTATGCAGGGTAAGACTCTCAAGGGCCTAAGTCACTCAGATACTTCTGAAAATTTCATCTACCGAGCTATATATTCCCGCATTGTCCGCAACAACATGCACTGCAAAGCAAAGCAGGTGGGAAGTGTATTAAGAGGCAGGGTTTAATAGGTTTAGAAAGGATTAATAGACAGACTGACATTGAGAGGCTGGGGTTCATGAACAGCAGTGCCACGCTACACAACATCACAAGGACTTTTACAAAAGCGGATGAATAAACAAGCCAAAATAAGGCCATGCACACACCATGGGCTTCTGTTGGCACAGCCCTCAGGACGGGCAAGAAGAGGTGGGTCTGGGAGGGACACTGCCGTGCCAGCAGAAGCCCAACTGCGTAGACATGTTTATACTGGCAGAACCTGCTTTGGGTTGGAAAGCTCATTTCATGTGTGTGCACTCCAGGGAGAAGTGTTACTGAAACAGCACAAAGAACAGCTTTGCCACTGCAGCTGATTCCATTGCAAGAGCACTTTGTCAGTATGGTGTTTTTTTTCCCTGAAAAAGCACTTGCAGTGCAGCTTTCTTAGCAATTCTTAGGTTAACCTTAGCATTGTCTCCAGCTTTCACCCAGGACTCAGACAGAACTTGAATCTGGAAAGTCAGAAAAAGTGCCTTTAAAATAAAGGACCTCAAACAATTTTGCAGGTAGAGCTCTGCATCTCTGACATGATATATTGCTGGCTAATCTTCAGCAGCTGTGTGACATAATTAGTGCTAAATATTCAGGCACACACAGTGACAAACTAAAAATGTACAAACATGAGTATCCGTACCATAGAAGTACCAAAGGCAAATCATGAGGCATGGGACTTGGTCGTGGCAAGGGAAGGAGTGCTGTCAAGACGTCCACACTACTTTCCAGATAAAAATGTCTGGGTGAGCACTGAATCAGACTGCTGTACTGCCTGGTCCAATGCTAATTATAATCATTCTTCTAGTTCCCCATGCTGGCAGCAAGCACTTTCGGGGGGTTTTAGGCCAGCGAATGGATTAAAGTTGACACTGAAATGTAGTATTTTGCTGTCTGAACCCCCAATTTCCTTGCAAATAAAAGTGCAGGAACTCTAAAATGTTTATCAGATGCTAACCCTTTGAAATGGGAGACACTCTTCTGTCTAGCCTCATGATGGAGAAAGAAGGACCAGCTTCTAACGAGAGGATATCTATGGACTACTCTAAATGCTGTCCTGGTCTCATTACCTCTCCTGGATTGAGGGGAAAAATGCCATTGGCCATCAATTAGGAAGAGTTCCCACTGAACATGCAGAAACTCAGATTCATTGTTAGCTCATTAAATGTGCTAACGTTTGTAAAGGTTCAAATGGGCTTTTCAGGCTTCAGCCCAGCAAGAGGTCTATTCCTGTTGCTTGTTAGATAATTGTCAATTAATGAATTTAAATGCTTTGTGGCAGTCTAAATGAGGAACTAACAGCTCTTCACAATCCAATAAACTCAGGTGGCATTAAGATAAATTGAAATGTTTTACACAGTATCCCAAATAAATGACACTTGGGAAAGCACATGGATATTAAAAATGTATGATCTCAGAGCATTTGCATGGGCCCATTTCATGGCTATAATCACCAACAGTCTTATGAGATGGCATGCAACACATAAAAGAGGCAATGCGTCAAGCAAGACTGTAATAAACCTCTTGTAGCTCCTTAATCTTGTTCTAACAGACTGTTTTAAGGACTTATGAGTTATAGCCAAATCATTTACAATCCAAACCACATGCACATTTTGGTCTATTTTCCTTCACATTTTCACAAAATGTTAGTAACAACAGGCATTTATTCAGAACTAGTCAGCATAGGTCTGAAAAGACCATACGGTACCTGCCACATATCACCGTTCTTTAATTCAGTGATCACTTCCCCTACCTGCATTCACTTTAGGATCCAGTGCCAGGGCAGGAGCACGATGCACAGAAAGCAGACTACCATATTTATTTAAAAATAAACATCTCTGTAACAACAGCAGCAAAGGTAAATGTTTTGCCTGGGGTCCTGGCAGAATATGTATAGTCTCCCTAAATCCATCAAGGAGTCCAACTTCTACAGGACGAAGGTGCTGTAGTGTCAGCGTGCACAATTATCATGGTGCTTGCTGTGACTGGCGGCTGTCTGGAGGCAGCTGGGACAAGGGTGAAGGGGAGGACTCCTCCCCTCTCCCTCTCTAGCAGAGATCACTACTACGTGAAGAGGGACGTGTTCTGTACTTCCCAGACTCTTCATGGTGAATTTACTACCTGACAATCAAAAAGGGAAGGACTAAACAATGTGGGAAGCATAGTAAAAGGAGGAGGAGGGGAAACATGCTTGGGCTTCTGCTGTTTTAAAAAAAAGTTACTTCTGTCAGACTTTAGATTGTTAGCTGTTCTTAGGTACTGTCAAAGAGTGGCAAAAAAGCATCTTTTAGGATGTAGAAATGGAAAAGCAAAAGGGCAGCAGCAGCACTTGTTGATAATGTAAAACCCAGAAAAGAAAAAGGTCAGATGGTTTAGCTAGTAAAGATACATGAAACTTCTTGGAAAAACTAGACTATTTCCTACACCTGGATCAGACCTTGTCTAAAGGTGAACTGAGGTCTGAAACCAGACTGCAAGGTTGCCATAAATTCAGTAGTTTCCCTGACACATGCTGTCCCCTTTGTTCCTGCAACATATTCCATATTTTACACCATTTATAACCCAGAGAGAAAATAAGAAAACACATCACTGGCCAAAGAGAACTAGAGACCACTCTGCACTTCTGCCTGAGCAGATGTAGGTAAAGTTACGCATTGGATATTGGTAAAAATTCACCAATCCTGTCCTAGACTTTTTTTTTTTTTTAAATTGTTAGAGAGAGGGAAGACCAAATGACATGTCTGCCTCTGCCACTGCATGTAGACAAGCTTCAAGACAACCAGTAAACACTCCCATTTGGAACAGCCACAGGATGCCACATCAGCAGCATCATGGAGAGATGGGTTGGCAGAGGGGACAGGCACCATTCCAAACTCTCACACTTTTTCCTGGTACTGTCACCCCGGGCAGATGCCTCTGGTTAACAGGAACAGGTCTATGTTGCCAGTTTTCAAATACTACTTTCCTCCAGGACCAAGGCATGTCTGTCACCTTAAGCAAATAAACGCACGTTCCAGCAGTCTCCTCTGCTTCCAATGCTGTAAGAAAGCCAGCTATCTGCCTGCTGAACTCGAAATGAAGACGTACTATTAAGTCCTAACAGCCAGTCAGGAGCAGTAACAGCAGGCTATAATGGTTTATTACCTCTCTGGAAGTTGGAATCAGAAGAGCTGATATTCCCAACGCCTCTACTGACCTGCTGGGTGACAACACACAGTCTCTCAGACCCTCCAGATCTTTATTTCTCCTCCTGCCTCTGGTATATTTTCTCATTGTTTTGCACCAGAAGTTGGCTGTGCAGAGACTCACCCAGTGCACTCGACCATCAGGATCACCTTGTCTGGTCTGTGCTCGTTACTGCAACCGTTAGCATTAGTATAACACTAGGAAAATCACACAGAAAGTTTAGGATTATTAAGCATGGGATGTCTGGAACAAATGCAATCATCTTTCTTATGTAGCAATATAAGTGCCATCTGACACATGGAAAGTTAATACAAAAAAAAAAAATCTTGAAGCAAGAGGACAAAGGACTGCAGGCTCACCAGGAACGAGGTTGCTGCAATCACGCTGTGGCAGGGGCAGGGAACACTCCGCTGAGGCAGATGCCAGAGCCACCCAAAACCTGCTAAGGTGACACAGCACATTCACTGCTACGAGCGAATGCCCTGCCATCTGTTCTTTGGGAAAGGTGAATGTGCTTACCGAAGAAAGTTCTTGATTTTAATGCTGGCTGAGTTGCTGACTGCTGTGACCTGGGATGAGCTATGTGATTGATGCAGTTGATGAGGCTGTAAAACTGGCAAAAAGCCTGTCTCAGAAATGGTTGCTGAGATAAGCCTATCACGCCAATCTGATTTAAAAAAAGTAATCAAGGAAGGAGAAGCAATTCCATACACTTTTCCCAGTCCAGATACACATTCTTAAAAACAGAGTGGCCAGTTCACTCAGAACAGGGCACAGTGGAAGTGCTGCGGTATTTTCGAATCCCAGTTTGTAACTTTTATGGCCCCAGCAGCAAAATGGAAGCCACCAAATTAAGTCCCACAGACCCTTACTGCACATGGAGGCCCATCCCACAGTGGCAGCGGCTGCTCAGGTGCTGCCGACAGACGCTCGTAATTGCCCACAGCTGCACTGGGGTGTCCACAATGGCATGGGACTGCAGACCAGGCTGCCCTGCACTGAAACGCGCTCAGCACCTCAGCATGGTTCTGGGAGCGGGCAGGGGAGTTATAGCCCTGGCCAGCTCAAAGCCGAGCCTCAGAGAGTGGCTGAAATCCCCAGCGAAACATTTGCTCTCCAGAGCATTGCGCTCCTGCTTTTGGACGCATTGGCTCAAACCATGTCTAGAAACTTGAATTTCCTTACTATTCGTAGGACTGATCATCAGTTTCTGTTTCCAACTAACAGCACTAAAGACTCTGACGTGCTGATGCATTGTGACTAATACTTTAAATTCCAAAGCACATAATGTAATATGAAATTAAATTGTGGCTTTACACTTGGTTTTACAAGCTACAGTTAGAGCTCTGCAGCAACCCGACCCTACAAACAATGGAGGATGTCTCGTGCCACTTGTGACCAGGATTTGATTTTGTAACACACACTTCCTCCTTTATATTTTTGGAGACATTTTTGGACATCACCGATTAAGAGCTTTAGAAAGGATTTTCTTCTGCTGTCAGTAGGCACGTCACAAGCTTCCTAAAAGTGACTTGAAATAAACACAGTGCTGTTGCAGATACTTCATGGAAGTAATTTAATTTAACCTTTGCAACAAAATCCCAACTAAATATTCTGTGAGCTGCCTTTGTTGCTCCCCTCCAGCAGGTAGCTGCTGAGATGAACAGAGGAGGCTTGCACTTAGTTAGATCACTTCTGGCATAGGCTTCAGTCAGAAGTTCTCTGAGGAACCGAGCTGGCCGTGCACAAGGAACTATCCGACCTCAGCAGGAAGGTCAAAGGCTTGGTGAAAGATCATGAGACAACTCCAGGTCTAACGGGTTCAGGCACAGGCTTCTGTGCCCACATTCAAACTAGTCGAATTTCTATGCAAAAAAATTCCTTGCAAAACAGGAGCAACCGGCAGTACTGCCAAATCTCACCTTTCCTAAAGACTTAAAACAAACCAACCAACCAAAAAAACACAGAACAAACCGAACCAAAACCACCAACGAAAAAAAAAACCACCAATGTGCCCCCCAGTAAATATCTATTTTAATACTCAAGCTGCTCTTCATAAAAAAAATGAAAACGGAAAAAGGAAAACAGTTGTACCAGTAAATCATCACGTGAACAGAGCAGATTTCCACAGCTGCCTGACAATCTTCAATTTTCCTTATTTTATCTTGAGAAACTTGTAAGTATCAGCCTCCACAGAACAATGCACTAAAATTCAACAAGGTAACTCACTGGACGGTTTTACCCATTTTCTAAATATTGGTCTTTAACCTATAGATCCAAACACTGTAAAATAGAACTAAACTGAATAATAAAGTCTCAATTGCACTGCCAGCCACATTTGCTTCTAAGAACCCTTACAGTGAGATCTGTTTCACCAGCCTTAAACAAAAATATTTGCTAGTTTATATTTACTAATCAAGTTCCTCTTTACACTAAATTACTTATTTATATTAGGTTGGAAAGATTAAACAACACCCCAAGGCAGGAAAATGCTCATAAGAGACTAAATAGTAGGAGCAGAAAAATTGGAGGAAAGACATATCTGGGGCTGGAGCAAGACAAACTGGGTCATATCCCTGTCAACAACTTGCTGTAAGAGCCTGGGAAAATTGCAGCAGTGCAGCTTTGTATTATTGTGCTGATAATGATGGCAGCAAGAGGAAAAGAAAAAGAGGTTTTACAGGGAACTGGGAAATAAAATGATTAATAAGGTATATGTTGGTAAAATCAGATCTGTGCACAAATTGAAGAGTGGCTCAGTGCTTGGCTTGGCAATTCTCAAACTTTGATGGACCTCTACCCTTTTAATAATATACCAAGGGCAGAATGGCCTTTCTTCTCCTGACTTGTTTGGCATCTTCTCAGAAACATGCTCTCCAGAGGAAGAATACAAGGGCTAGAGAGACATATAGCATCAGAATAATTTAAACCTTTGAGAATTATAAATAATGGGTGTGATTTTCTACAAGCTAGTACAGTTTATCTTATCTGATGTCAAGGGAGTTATAGTGGTGCAGAAAGGTATGATGCTGAGTCCACTGCCTTGTTCTGACGGCTTACATTGCTCATCTGTTCTCTCTGGGCAGTTGAACTCCCAACACATCTAATAACAAACTCTCATTTTTGCTTTGTTTTTTTCCTTCCCTTTCTTCTGAGGGGGAAGAACTGATGTGCACTGGAAAAACATGGATCACTTTGCTTGTCTCACTGGACCATCTGCTGATATTCTAGGAGAATGTGTTGGTATTAATTAACTGCACAACTTCGTGTACTAATTTTGCTTGGGAACCTAGCTGAATCAGTTTAGCCCATTTTCAGTATGATGCTGCCAGCCATTGATACTCTGAAGGGAAAGCTGTAAATACTTTCCTGAATCTGTTTCATGAAATCAGAACGATTGCCACAGTTCTGCCTGGGAAATAGCAATTTGCAAAAATGCATTTTAGAGGCCTGTAGGAGGTTTAAACAATGCCAGATGTGAACGCCTTGCTTTAGCCACTGTACTGCCAGGCACTTCCCAATCTCGGCAATCCTCTTCAGGACCACAAAACCCACAAGATGAGGAAAAAATTACATTGCATATTTCTGTGAAAGACAAATGAAAACCAATGTCTGTGGCCCATTCAGTGATGCAAATCTGAAGAGTTGCCATTTTCTTTTCTCTTAAAGTCTTCCATACCACCAGATCCAAGGTCAGGCTTAAATGTCTCCAAAAATTAATTTAAAAAATATTCATTTTGGAGTCTTGGCAGAAATGACAAGGAAAGAAATAGGTGAAACCAACAATTCAGCAGAGTGTCTTTAAGAAGTGCGAAGTAATGTAGAATAATGGCAAAACTGTTCCATTATCTGGCCAACTCCACTGAGACTTAATCCAGTGTTCCTCTGCTTGGACCTTCTCTAGATTCAAGGCTTTCTATAATGCCGTTTGTGGAAACAGAGCAGCTTTGCTTTAGAAGGGCAAAAAGCACTTCCCTTTGGATGAGTTGGTGGACACCATCCATCTCTCAGCAAGAGGGATTTAAAGTGCTGCTTTTTGCAGCGACCATAGTCACTGAAGTAGGGCAGGCTGTGAAGCTGCAACAGCAGCTGGAACCATAACAGTACACTTTACACAAGCATCCTGATTTTCTTCTTTAACCTAATAAAGCACGTATATCATCATGTAACTGCACAGGAAAAACAAAATCATCCCACAACACAGGCCATTTGTCCACCACATGTTATCCTTCAGATATATGTTCAAGTATTCAGACTGAAGAGGTACTTGCAACTTTTCCTCTCCCTCCCACCACGACATCCACCACCAAGATGAAAGCTCGGTAGCGACACATTCTGCTCTACAGGCTGCATGGGAAAGGCCACCCACCAGCATATCTGGACTCCCACTGAGCCGCTTGGGTCTTCAGGGCAAGAAGCTTAGTAAGAAAGCCTGCTCCATTTTCCAGGCATCTTTTCAACATACAACTTCTTTTTCCCTGTACCCTACATCATCCTGAGCTTTATAAATCCCTATGCTTCTTGCTCCTGAATGTTCTTTTATTTCTGAGTTTGCAGCCAAGTAAAAGGCCAGAATAAAAGCAGGAAATGGAGAAAATATAGAAGTGATACGGCAGCATGAAGCCAGTTTACCCATTCTTATCTCACTGTGATCATAAACATAGCTCTATCTGTTCGCAAGAATACCACAAAAAAACAACCAGCCAAAAAAACAAGGAGCAACTCTGCCAATAAAGATACTGACACTCTGCCAATAAAGGTGCAGACAATTTCAGGTAAAAGATAAGGCAATTTGATTTACATAAGCAAATTCTTTTCAGTAACATTTGTATTCCGAGTGTAAGTCTATAAAGCAAAACATATAAAGAAAGTATTACTGTTGTATAACTAATGAACCAAAGAAGAAAAATATTTATGCTACGGAATGATGTTAACTGCATTCCCACTTGAGTGCGTGTTACGGTGCAATATTTAATTACATGCTTGCTTATCATTTCTCAAATAACCTGTTACAACGTATCTTCAGTTGGACATGATGCAAGTGTATTATTTGGCTGAACAGCATCATAACATATTGAACAAGGCCGCAGGAATTGTTCTCCAATTTTCAGAACAGAATGTCAATCCCCTTCCACCACAGACTTGCACCCAACCTGCTGAACCACTGCAGTCCTCCCTCCCTCCCACAACCCAGCTTTGAGCAGGAATACCCTGGCCTGCAAGATTACAGTTTCAGAATACTACAAGCAACTGTAATAAAGAAAATATGAGAACTATTAAGCAACTTTTAACATGAGGACTTGCTACTGATACGCTATATCATTGCTGCAAGGCCAGCAGGAATTCATATGTCACTTTAAAGTAAATAAAGCAGAAGAAAACGCAGTGCCTTCTGTAATTGATGTATGCTTTCTCTTCACTCCTTGTATCAATTCCAGAAACTTAGGCCAACCACACTAAATTCAATTGAGAATCTGTGCTATGTTCAGCTGAGCTTTCAGTCACATTCAGAGTTAGTAAACTGCAAAGTCAGGCTGAATTTTCCTATTAAAGGCTGTGAAGCAGATCTGCAACAGTATTTAACATTTACGGGAGCCCCTCATACACACAATTACATATGTATATCAAAGTTTAGTGTCTAAACCAGCAAGCCTAATATTTCACTTCAAAGAGATGTCAGTAGCTTTGATATGGCTTTAAACCAAGATGCATGGCATTGTGCTACTCTGTCACTGTACTTAATGCAGGCTAAAGCTCAGCGATGTTAGAAACTAGACTGGAAAAGCTGTAACTGCTTATAACAATAGAAATGAAAAGTTAAATAAATATAAGAGATAGGGAACACCTTTGATACATTTTATCTCTTTTATGCTAATTTTTTCCCCTAATCTCCAGGATTCGTGCACACTGTCTTCACCTTGCTATAATTCAACTTGATTTCTTCTACCTTGAGATTTCTGTTTTTCCTCAGGAACTGCATTTCCTTACTGATTGCTAAGATAGGAAAAATTTGCTTCAATTTGATTTGTTTTTGTATACAGTGCATTAAGACACCAGAGACTGGAGAGTGTTGAGGAGCTGAAGAAAAGGAGGACAGGGAAAATTCCAAGGTCATTAAACTATATAATAGTCAGTAGATTTCTAGTGAGGCAAAAATAGAATCTGCTTCTTTTTTTTTTTTTAAATGTAAAATTTGGTTTTAAATAAGGACTGTTCTTTCTAAACAGGACTTCTATGTTTTGACCTCCCGATCACAGCTGACAACATCCCAAAGGCACAGTTTGCCAAAAATGGCAGACGATTTCTGAAAGTCTTCCATGTGTTACAGCCAGCCAGTTTAGAGTTCACATCTCATTCAAGCCCCAACAATGAGTTCTTATTCCAACATCAGGCAAAAGTAAACCAGAGGTCTGTTCTTTTCAAACATACTACCTTTTCAAATGTCTGTGCATATAAATACAGGAGCGTTTTGCAAGAAGACTAACGGTAACATTACTGCCACTGCTACTCGATCGTTCCCACACTTAAATAACTCTTATCTTTACTGCTTCTCTCAGGACGCCTTTACTGAGCATTGTCTGTTCACGAATACACCCCTCAACTACTGTATTGGAAAGCCTGGTCTCTCCTTTTCAAGAAGAGTTTGGGGAAAAAAAAAAGAAAAAGAAAACCAAAATAATCCATCATATAAAACCAACAATTGCCATTGTGACTCGGCTCACAACAGGCAAACTGCGTGCCAGAGAAACCTTCCTTAAGAGAGCGTGAACGTGGTGATTTTGTTTCCCAGTTTTTCCATGCCACAAGCACATCCTGCTCCTCTCCTCCAACACATGTATATCGCCTGCCTTCAGCTGCATTTCAAAATACCACATTTTGTAACCAAATTGAACATTGTCTATAGGGGATGACAAACTATTTCTGAAATAAGGTATTTCACAATGATGGCCTATTATTGCTGTTCTGTAAGGAACGTAAGGGCCAGCTATTCATGCCGGTGATGGACTTAATAGCATAACTGACAATGGGGGATTAAACTAGGGCTCACAATATCCCTTGCGCACTAGAAAGAACAGCATGTAGATACTCATAATAGATTTCTTCTAACACTACATAAGCCACTCATAGTCACCAAGACCTCGGCACAGGAACAGGTTCCACCCGTTCCACTTAACTAAGCAAAACCAGAAAGAGTGCTCATGAATGGCAAGACTGGAAGACAGCACACGAAAACCACAGCAAAGGAAAGCAATGAGCTATCTCACAGCCCTGTGTAGTGCCTGTGACATGAACAAGAGAAAAGCTTCCCTCTTCTCCAGGCACAAAAGAACTGCTTTGAATTATCCACCAATGACTACAATTTCGTTTGATAACTATCACTTATGCAGAAATACTTTTAAGAGTGCTGCATCAAAGGAACCTGTAAACTCACACATATTTATCTGCACTCTGGGAAAAAGCTAACATTGGTGGGTGACAGACGCTGCAATGCTGGGCAGGATGGGAACCTTAAGAAATGGGGGACTTGGGGAAGAAAGTAATGTTACTGTAAGCAGTGCTTAAAACCTTAGGTCAGAAACTCCACATTCTGACCCATATTTGTCTGGTGAGTTTAATTTTTACCCTGAACATCCTACTTTTGTGATGTTCAGGAAGTCACAAAATTGAAAGTAATTGGAAGCTGGAGAACTATTACAGGGAAGTATCAAACGTGCCTGTCTTGTTTTACTCTTCCCTGGCCTATCAGACTAGATGGATTTTTCTCCTACCCCAGTATAATAGCTGTTCTTACTCTTTTTCCTTCAGAAAGGATAACATCCCACGTTAACATAACTTAAGGTCAATACATATGTGTGCAAGTGTATTCAGATTACACATGCATATGCGTGCATGAATTTACGTAGCTGGATCACTTCAAGCTCAACTTTTACAGACCCAGTTCAGACCTACAGCTCATATCTGTATGCTCCGTATGTAGTACATACAATATTACTGGTATTTTGTCATATTTCAAATTTTAAAACTGTAACATGCACACAGCTTTTAAAACATGCAGTTTACATGAATGCAATTCATGCAATTGCAATACTTGCAATTATCATTTGTTTGGTTGTTCACTTAAGTGGCAAAAGAGTTTTTAAAAAAATGCAAATTTGCTAACTTTTTTGGCTGTTGTATCATTTTGCAGTACTGTATTAGCCAAATGTTTGAAAGTAACCACATTTAAAACAAGATCCAACTTAGACAATTATGACTGGTGAATGAGCAGTGGCACACAGACAGACACGCTGCCTTTGTAACAGCAGCACTGTCACATATCTAGAGGAGGAAGGATGAGGAAAACCATGAGGTTGAGAACAAGACTGAATTTTCAGCGGTTGCCTACAAATCACCATGAAAATAATTTGCCATACTGGCAAGAGCAGTTGTGTGAGAGAGAGCTGCAACAGCCTCCAAAAGGGAGCTCCAGAGCAATTATAAAGCTCTTTGAGAAAGCGCTGCAGCTCAGGTCACACAGAGTACGGGAGAAGCTTGGGACGCACCCTGTGCTACTGAACTCAGGTGCAATTGCCCAGGCTTCAAACACCTCTCTGAAGGCTTCAGTTTTAAGATCTCACAGACCTTTTCAGCTTTCCACACATCTTTAAAAGGTAGTAAAAGAAGAAAGTTTTCCAAGACTCCAGAAATTAAATATCTTATTCCCTTTCTGTGCATTTGGTAATTAGGGGAGGAAAGGGTGAAGATTTGGGACAGATTTTGAACTACAATAGACTTGCGCATTACAGCTAACTTGTCAGCAAACCTTTTCCAGAAGTGTGCTAAGAGTTTTAAGCTCAAAGCTTTTCTGATGAAACATATATTTTCTTACATTTAAAATCCCACTCACATCCTAAGTTACACTTGGAAATACTTTTGTGACTTCCTGTGGAGGTCTACCTCATCGAAGGAAAGTAGAGAGTTTCTTCATACAAAGTTCTGATTTCCAGTGCTTTTAATTGTAACACTGGCACAAAGTGTTGGTCAGGAATTTCCTTGGCAAGAGAACTGTGTTGCCTCACTTTTCTGTTTCTGGGTTAAATGGGAAACTTGCTTTTTGGATTTTCTTTTCTTTTTGTGAAACTGCTCATTGTTTGGGAACATGTATTTATAGAACATTGGGGATCATATCCTCCTCACTACTATTTCTTTCTCCATGCAACACAGAGCTGAAAAGTCACTTGCAATATAACGGAATTAGGGGAAAGGGGGAAAAAAAAAGAGAAAAACAATGATAATGGATATTTGCAAAACAGATTTTACACTTACCTGTATGTTTCAGTTCAAGGAGGAAGAGAAGAAAAGATCCAACAGCAACAAAAACATGGAAGAGAAAAGAAAATGGAAAAAAAATTACTGTTAATTCAGAAAAGGAATAATCAGTTATGGCAGCAGATTTACATAATGCATACAATGTAGTCTTGTAGGAGCAGAAGCTTCACCATCATGCCCACTGGTTCTTTGGAAACTAGATCCCATCCAGTGGATCTCAGAAGGGGTAACATCACAGCAGAATCATGTCCCCAAAGTCTGGGCAAGGAGTTTATTTTATGTCTGGGGACATAATCTGTTCAAATGAGCTATAATTGTGATATAAGAAAGAAACCGCCACACTCCACAATAAAAGCCTAGTCGAAGCATTTACTTTCCTGAATACAATTTAGATCAGCAGTTTAGATCCTCAAGATGATGAGATTTTTGGCATATCTTTTTTGCATATTCTAGTAATTTTAAGGAAAAAAAAAAAACAGAACAAAACATTTTGGCAGGGAAAAGCATTGTTTTTCATCCCTGAAGAGGGCCCTTACTTGTCTGTTTAAAGGGCTCTATGCCCAGTAAGAATTAATGCTTATTTATCATCAGACTGCTTTAAAGGAGCCTGAAGTTCAGAGGATTTCTCCCCTTTCCACTTGATGAATTTTAACAACACTGGACAAAAACAAGGAGACAGGACTCTGTCTTTTCTAGAAAATCCTCTTCTCCCTCCCTGCATCCCACCCTCTCAACATAACTGAGGAAAACGCCTAGATAAAAGAACACACTTTAACTAAGCCCTCTGTCTCCAGGACTGAGACTGAGTTTTAGTTCCTGTACTGTACACAAAGAGAAGCCATTAGAAGCCCGAGGTTACGGGAAAGGCACTGACAGGTTCCTTTTAATTAGGCTGAAAACTAACTTGGTGAGAATAGCTTGTCTGTATCAATAGCTCTAATTGACTGTTCTGAAGACAGACAGAGCGAATAAAGCAGGGGGTAATTATTGTCTGTGACAATTTGATTGACAAGCTTGTCCCCTGGAGAAGAATCCAGAAAGCCTATTGTCTAGT
Source organism: Chauna torquata (assembly GCA_013399475.1). Taxonomy (NCBI): domain Eukaryota; kingdom Metazoa; phylum Chordata; class Aves; order Anseriformes; family Anhimidae; genus Chauna; species Chauna torquata. The sequence goes on from VXAL01015245.1 coordinate 143,981, forward strand.
GGAGCCCCAAAAATAAAGCACTCACTTTCAGAGGGCTCCATTAAAAAACACACTGGAGGGCTGGGAGAGTTGGCATTTGTGCTAATGGCCTAACAGTGATTTCAGACTGAGTGTGAACAAATGGCTCAGGTGTGTTCGCTGGGGAAGGGAGGAGGAAGAGGCAGAGGAGGATAGAGCTGTGGTTCTGCCCTGTGGAATAGAAATGAGAACTGATGACGAAGGTACTGCTTTGCTCTTGTTGCAATACAACTAGTGATTATAAGGCAGCAGATTTTCAATTCTGCATCATGGCCGTCTTGAGAGAGCACTGCCTGAGGTCAGCTAGAAATAAATAGAAAGCAACTGAAAGGGACGATGCTGTCCAACTGAACTTAACCAAATACAGGAGAGATGCTACCCATGTTTGTTCTCCAGACCACCAATCACAACCTCACAAGAATGCAGGCCATGTTTTTAAATGGTTTCTTAGAAACTGTGTTGAACAGAAGCTAACAGCCCCCCAAATTACCGTGTTACCTCCTGGGCACTGTGTAGCAAAGGTACGGATCCCTGAAAAACAAAGAAAACTTGGCAGGACAGAAACTGGAGAAAGCATCAAGTAGAAACCAACTTGCTTAGATCCATCTGGTAGTTATGTTGGAAAGCAACTAACAGACACCTCAGTGCTGCCCATCAGTTCATGCCCTTTCAATTCCTGTGTCTTTTACACATACACAGCACTATGAAACACTACAATGGAAACAGCAATAGGGAAAAGCTTCTCTACCAACTGGTGACCACAGTTGTTTTCTTCCTTTGAAGACTGCTTAAATGTGTGTTTCACTGAAAACGAAAAGCCAGTATTACTGGAGGCATGAACTCAATTTTGATTTGCTCAACTATTTAACCAATATTCCCGCTTCTTATGGAAATTAGTCGGTGGGCATCCCAAAACGCTTCAATCCAAGAAAAAGCAACTTGAAAAGACGAAAACCAGTTCACCAAGCAAGGTCTTTACCCTTGACAGCTAGTCTCTGGACCCACGGAAATGATTCAGGCAGCTGAGCACAATTGCTCCTTGCAGAGCCCGTGGTGCCCCAGCAGCAGCCTTCCCTGCAGGCTGACTTCTGCTCCAGTCTGGTCTCAGCTCCCTTCTCAGGCAAATGCTGAGCGTTCAGTGGAGATCGTAAGAATGAAGTACGAAATCTCCTTCCCATTTTCTGAAACTATTTAAGACCTAAAACCCTCGAGGTTTCAAAAACGGGTAAAATTTACTCAAGGTTTTCACTCCTAAATGCACTTCTGTAAAAGCGGTGAGCATGCAGGAGTTTGCAGCTCCTGGCAGCCCCTGTAACAGCACCCACATTCCTCCTTTACCACGGTCAGACCAAGACTTCAATCTCAAGTCTCCCAAAAACAAATATCCCCAAAGCAGCAGCCTGAACTTCTCATTCACTGATCAAAATTTCATCCTGAGAAACTTTTCTGTAGTTAAGGTTCAACACAACAGCTTATTTCAACAAAACGTTTCAGTTCTCCTGTGCTGGTTTTCTTCCTCATTCTGTTTTTGACGACAGTTTCTTACGCAGCTCCCAACCAGTTCAGTAAGAATGCTCCTGTTCTCTACATCAGTGAAAAAAAAAATGATTTTGGTAGTTTTATTTGAGAATGAGCCTTCAGACCCACCAGCTTGCTCTTTCACTCAGAATCACAGCGCATGTGAAAGCCCAGAAACAGAGTAACAGTGTGCAATAAGGAACCCGCGCTAGGAGGTCTCAGGCAAGTGATACTGGGCCAAAGCTCACTAAAGCCAAGGGAACAACAGACATTGAGCAGCTCCAGACTGTCACCCTATGGATGACAGCAGCAGCCGCTTCACAAGCGGTACTCAGTTCAGGTAGGTACCGCGTACTCACACAGTGAGAAACGCTGAGTCTTAAGAGTTTATAATCTAAATATCAGAGACAAAGGTTGAATAGAAAACAGAGCCAAAGGGTAAAGCAGGCTGCTCAAGGACTCAAAAGCAGGCCAAAGGCAAAACTTGTAAAACCCCCTACATCTCTTGACCTTGGGTTCAGGGAACAATCACTAGCTCAGGGGTCAGCAGCCATCCAGCATGACACACCAGGTAGTTTCCATTTCATGACAGAAAAAGAGGAAGTACCCTGGTTTCACGCTTCTCTTCTGGCACAGCGGAAAATTGCTTCTGCGAGTGGCGGCAATCCTGACTTCTGCAGCCTCCAGCGCAGTGGGGGTTTGGAGCTTCCCCCATTCAGAGGTAGATGCATCCAGGACTGCTGGTAGCAGTTTGTCTCCAAGAAAGGCAGCTTGTCGCCTGCTCCTGGCTCCATGCTCCTGCCTACTTGGGTCCCACTGAGTGGGGACAGGCGCCTGCCTCCCACATACCTTGGCTGGCACAAACCAGGGCTGGTGCACATCTCAGGAGGCTCTGCAAGAGTTCAGATTTAGGAGCCATATCCTCTGGCACATGCAAAACAAGGCTTATTTGATGCCAAACAGTTTGCCTCCTCATTGTCTTTAGAAAGAATACCACATGTCGGTAGTCCTTATATTAGATACCAGCCTCCCAAAACAAGGTCCCAGAGGAATTAAGTCATGAACACGGGTCAGTTTATACAGTTCAACTGCTGCTCTGTCTGGAAGGTCAAAGACATTACTTCAAGAGCTGGAACTATGCTTAGAGGTCATTGCCCAAGCACACATTGCAACAGCACAACCACATAAACCACATAATCTCAAGAGACATAGCTGGAAAAGTCAAAGGGTTAGCGAGCATTACAGCCTGGGCCTTGACAAAGGAACAGAGAAACCTCAAAGCGTCCTAGGTGTCAGCTCTGGAGAGCGTCTTCTGTTGGTAGAGCTTAGGCTGAACTCAGAGAAAACAAACTTCAAGCTGCACAAAAGGATTTTTTGGAAGCCAGTGACCAAATACAATTAGAAGTTTCTTTTTTGCTCATACCGTAACAACTGCATTTTCTGGATCTTAGACCTTTGCTCCACATACATAGAACCCCCCATCCCCTTATTTCCTGGTTGAAACTGTTTGCCACATTTAACCAGCGTTTTTAGATAATATTGATTCCACCAGCCCCCAATCATACTTCTCGGCCAATTTACTGTTCACTGAATATTTTGCAGCCATCTGCATATGAACAACTTGAAAGAAGCAGCTTGCCATACTGAGGATGCTAAAGTGAGAAAACACACCTCAAAATAAACCACCGGCTGGATTTCTACGGGAAAAAAAAAGTTAAGAAATAGTTTGAGGAATGCAATCAACACAGGGAAGCAAAGAAAAAAAACAACCCAATAGGTATAGCAACAAAAGGCTTAAAACATGCAGACAGGACTTACTGACCACTGCCATGAACATAAGCCATGTCTAAATCCACCATTAGGCTCACAGCAGCAGCTTAAAAGCGCAGCCAGGTCATTACAGCCCAAGTCAGAGCAGCCAGGCTCCTAAACGATCTGGTCTACAGCCAAACCCAAACCATCTTGAGTCTTTGAGCTGAAGGAATAGTAGACAAATACCCCAGAATTGACAGCAAGTTCACTGTTGACATCTTCCTACCCTCCAGATGAGGTAAATACAATTCAGTCTCCTTCCAAACTGCACTTTTGCAACTGCTGCAATGTAACTAAAGTCTCATTTAAAAACCCTCCTCTTGCAATTTACTTTGCTGTTGGCTAATTGTTTAATGAACAGACTCTGGTTTTAGGCATTTAGGTGTAAGCAGTTAGCACCTTGAGCCACCACTTACCGCAGGCACGACTGGAAGGCCACAGTGCTTTCCCTTCACACAGAGCAAGTGCCACCTGTCACTAAAGGTACATGCATTTCCATTGAATCTCTAGTTTCAGAAGCACCTCAGACATTAAAGCGTTACTCAGTATGCTAAATAACTCAGCAACCGCAAGACAACAGATGGAGCTGAGATATTTCGGTGTCCCAAACCTTGGCTTTTGTAAATTGTCTGCAGTTTGGCGGGATGGCGGGTATTTTAGCTGATAAAATGGACTGAAGCAGCTGCTCCTGAAGTTGAGAGCCCTTTTTTTTCTGTCTAGTGTTGGAGCTAAAGAGCCAGGCTGTGTAAGAAGTAAGAAGACTCACCTTGCCTAGAAGGAACACCAAAGGACACATCTAATACCTTCACTGCCTAGCAAAGGATACTGGCATCTGTGCTGAGAGGCAGTGAATCTGGATGACAAAAATGCTTCAAAATGGTGGATAAGCCTCAGTGCTGCAGATTTTCTGTGGGTGGAGAAACGGACAGCTGGGCAAAGGACAAGCCGCCTGCTCTGGAGCAACAAGGAGATTTTCCTGCACTAGACAAGGCAAAACTTCATCTATCAAAGCAAGCACAGGAGCAGCAGGACTTACAAAGACTGATTTCCCCTGGCGTGGGGTTTGATTATGCCATGTCGAAAGAAGTGGGAGCTCTACTCAGAGCTGCTCCTGAAATGGAGGCATGTGTCCCGTGTGGACTCATTAATGTCTAATTACATAGCAGAGCTTACCCCTAACCCTCCCCTGGAGGGGGGAATTAATTTGTGCCTCTTTGCTTTGCCCAGGCACCTATTTTCACTGAACTTTTAGGCTGAAATTGTCTAGTGGATTCAGAAGCTTTTAGAGCAGGAGTGACAAGCATGAAAACAGATGATACAATCATGTAAGCCCCACTCCCTTAAGAAACCAGGCTAGAAACGGCTCAGGACTTTTTTCAGCACCAAACTCCTAATGGCTGATCATTTCAGAATTATTATTTTTTGTAACTTTCATGATAAGTAGAGATAATTAATGGATCCAGGATTGAAGTGTGGTGCACTCACCAGAAGCCTGAACTTGTGGGTGACCTGGGCAGAAAGCATTTCAAGTATGAAGCCTCCGCTAATTGGAACCACACTGCCACAAGCAAAGCAAAGCACGGCCGCTCTTCCTCCTGCCACCAAAGTCACCAGGAAATACTTTCTTCCTTAACTGTTTCTGAAAGGACACACTACTAATGACTACTGCTAATTTGGATAAACACCCAGCTCTCAGAGCTAGAAAAGCACAGACAACTCTGCCCATAACTGGGACCCAATTACTCCTCTGGACTATGTCTAGGGATGCAGGTTTCCACGCCTGGCACAATGGCTGACCCTATAAATAAGCAGTCACTACTGTCTTGCATGTGCTTCATGCTTTGCATTTATTTGCATTTTTTTAGCTGCTGGCACCATTAAGGGAGATGCTGTTCTAAATTAAAACCAGCCCATTGCTTCCCTAGGCTTAATTAGGAGCAAGGCTGTACATTCTGGCACCAGCAGTATTTTCTTTTCAATTAATGGACTTAACAGGCAGCAGATGCCAGTGTCTTCCCTTCTCCCCTCTCCAACAAGCACCCCATCCCTATTTTAAAATCATTTACAATGATTTTAAAGAGATAGCTAATTCAGATACTGCTTCTTGGATTGAAAAAGAGAATAATCCTTAAAAATATAAAAATACAATCCCATGTACCATTCAGTGCTGAGAGAGCCCACAGTAATCTCCTAACTTCTCCATACTTTAGAACAGCTAATAAATACTGAATAATAAGGAGCATGGTGAATTAAATAACACTGCCAATCATGATAGTCTAGGACTAAACTTTTTGTGTGATTTACCAACAAGTCCAATGGTGGGGCTGATCGGGAATAGGAAGTGTAAGAAGATCGCAGTTTATTTTTCTTACTGAGAGCATTCACACATTGGGACTTTCTTGCACTGTTTCCTTTAACACAAGATGTAAAAAGTAGTCAGTTATTGCTCTTACTGGAAAACAGTAAAATTCCAATAAAAAACCCCATCAACTGTATTTCAGACTTTTCCACAGCCATTCCCTGGTGGTAGGACATTAACCTACGTTTGTCATTTCAGCTAAACCTCAGTGCTCTAAGCATAGACTTTTAATCAAATTTAAATCGTCTTTCAAAGTCTATGTAAGAGTGTAGAAAGCTGAAAATTAAGCTGAAAGTAAGGATTTTTGTGGACGTTTTCAACTGCTGGCTGGATTTCTCACTAAGAAAACACCTTCAATTGCCTCCTTTCCTTTCTCATACAGTCCTATCTTCAGGCAATAATTACTGTGATTAGGCTAATGAACGTGACTCAATCTTTCCTGATAGCCTGGGAGCCAGGTACCAGTGAACAAGCATAGGCCAGAGGATGCATCTCCTGTTCATAAAGGGCCTTAAAGCAGCTGAAGTCATGCCTGAATTTAGCACATCACCTCCACAGTACACATAGCCCTGGCCAACCTAGTGAGATCCTTCAAGTTTCAGATCAATGCTCTTTCCCTGGTATTGAGACGAACCAATGAACTATATAGTCAGGGGGTTTCTTCTGTGGGAGAATAAAGTTTGTACAGCTTGAAAAAGTCCTCCTAACTCAAAATTACTACAGAAACAAACATTTTAAACCCTAAATGCAACACATTGGCTAAAAAGCATCAAGAAGTCAACCCTGAAGACATACCTTTATTCAACTGTGTGACAGCTTTCATAAAGATAAAACGATACCCTTCAAAACCTCGTAACATCATGCTTCACAGGTAGCTGTCTGAGCCTACCACTAAGAAACGTCACCTCCATGTCAGCATTTATTTCAAGTTCAGCTGGCATATTTGCTGAGAATAAAGTACCGCCTGTACCTTTCTCATGCACCTGCACAGCAACACGATGGCTGGACTCCTGTCCTGTTAGGTATTCCAGATATCAGTGAGACAGCATCTGCTTCCCAGACTAACATTAAATAACATTTAATCTCTATTTCCAAATCTTCGTGCCTACCTACACTTCTGGAAAATCCTCCTGTGGGCAATGGATCAATGATTTCCAGTTTCCAATACATTTGAGTCCCAATTTTATGAGCTCGTGTTTAAGTCTCTGATGTATAATAGGAAGCTGCAGCTGTTACCTCTGTGAGATTATTGCACCTCTCTCCTCTGTCGTTGCCTGCTTTCGTGAAACTTTCTAAGTTTCTCCTTAAGACGTCCACTCCTCTTTGGCTGGAATTTGCCAGACATCTACTCCAGATACTTTGGTGGGGGATTCAACAGAAATACAGCATGGTCACATATACCTTGTTTGCTTGGAAACTTAGTTAAAGACAGTGTTGGGGAAATCATTTACAACTCAGGAGGATGAGGACTCTGTCCAGGTAACTGGGACTACAAGCAGGTTTCAGCTACACCTGATAACAGCGCTGCCTTTCTGCCAGGCCCAGGCAGCAGTGTGTTTCAGAGCCATGGATGAATCACATGCAAAACCCTGCCCATGGTCTATTGGGTACAACCACCTTTTAAATCTCAAGGGATAATAATCATGAGGTTAAAGATTGTTTTAATACCAACAATCTGACAGCTGTCCTGCTCCTGCTTTTCCCCTTACTTAGAGTAAGAAAGGAAAGGAGGAACACATCACCACTGCACATATATGTCAAAATCTACACACTGAATTGCACTGCCCTAAATCAGGGCTTCCATTTTACAACAGCGGGCACAACTGCTCAACAAAGCACTCCTGAAACTTGATCACATTTAATGCTTGAGGATATCTATTTGTCCCAAGTGCAGTGATGGATTTTGTGATGTGGAGATCCTTCTTTTACTAACAGATCACAAGTACTCCTCTCCCTCTAAACTGCTTACCACGTAGCACTTGGACAGCAGCTCTCAGTTACCATCCCCTTCAGTCACGTATAGCTGGAAACAGATGGCAACATACTGCAATATTCAACAGGCTGGCCTACCTTGTTCAGAGTTCTGAACATCTAAGATCTATGAAATCCCACAGATTTCACTTTTGAGCACTGCATTACAAAAAGTCCAGTGTCATCCTTTTCCTGTCTCTACAACCCAGGTCAGTATTTGTGTTCATTTCATGGCAGAGAGCCAGAAAGAAATAGGAAAGAAACCGTTTGCTTTCCTTTAGTCTAAAAAACCTAACTTCCCTTTCCATTAAGCAGCTGGATCAGATCATGTTTAAGAGAAACTACCCTTAATTAATTTGATAAGATTAAATTTGATTTAGAAAAAGCATAGAAGCTGCCCAAGGGAAAATCTCCATCTCCACTCTATAACCCAAACTGGTTCCATCTCTGTATTCTCTTCAATAGAAACTGTGAACGTGAAAGACAGGGTCATGTAGAGTACTTAAAAGGCAAATATAACATAATTGTTGCTGACACCAGAGTTATTACTCTTATTCAAGGAAAGTACTGAGCAATTGCAAAAATAATAACCAAGGAGAGGGGAGGTGCAAGGCAGATGGGGGCGTTGTTCTTATGTGAATTCTTAAATTCTGCTTTTAGGAAATTGCAAGGAACCTAGGACAGTTTTGCAATCTAAAAATACTGTTTACATCCAAACTATGCCCTTCTAATGCTATCTCATTTCTACTTTCTTTTTTTTTTTTTACTGAAAAGAGAGAAAAGTACATAAAAACACCCCTGGGTGAGTGAATAAAAAAAAAAAAAAAAAAGAGAACATTTCTCATAAAGAGGAAAAAAAAGCCCAGAATTGTTCCACCCGACTAAGCCATTTACCTGAGATGCCTACCTTGGAAACTTGCTTGATGCCTAAAATCTGAAGCACTCTCCAGAAGACATCACTCTGTTTCTGTGGACTATGCACAACTGACAGTGAACACCTCTTAACAAGAGCACCCAAAAGAGATGCCTCCAGCTAGCTGGGATGGACCTACATTAAGCTGACTGCATCAGACACTGTATGGATGCTGTACTGGATCACAAGGGCGACTGCAAAGAGTCATTCCTGGATCTCTCACCCAGCAATGAATTAATCCAACAGAGGCTGCATTGCGAATTATTTTCCTACCACCAGCATGATGGAAGCCAGAATATACGCATTCCAGCTGTCTGCTGTGACAATATTAGAAAGGACTAGATTATTGAAAGCTCCTAACAGATACAAAGACTACGTGATTGGCCTGTTTTTCATGATCACTTTGTATATCTCATTCTTCCTGTCTTGCCAAGACTCCTTTTCCACAACTAACAAATGACTGGTACTTACAGAAAGCTTCCTGAGCAGCACACCAAGAATCAAATGAGGCAATAACTGAAAGATCCTACTCTGAGAGAGACAATAAAAGCCTTTTCATTCAAGATTTAAGGGAACTGAGGAAGGAGAGGAGGAACTGCTGTGACACCAGGCTGGAGAAGACTGAGTTTGCCCAGGAAATCATGCTACATCAGTTAATGGTAAGTCTGGCTCAGGCATCCTAACTCAAGGACTTTTATTTGATGCTTTCTTTCCACTTGACATACGCTGGTTTGGTTTAGAAAACACATCTTTGTCTAGCTGAAATTTACTGATATTTTGCCTGACATCCCTTACGAGTCCATGTTTTGGAGCTGTCTGATGAGCACGGAGATGCTAGAAGAGATCCTGTGACTTTACAGCCCAGTGTCAAAGCCAAAAGCTTTAAATACAATCCCCTTTTCAAGGCCTCAACTGACAGAAGCATGAGAAAAAGGTCTTGAGAAAGATCCTTTTGCAAAAATCCATTTCACCAGACCAAAGTGACTTTTGTGTGAGCAAGATTAAAGGAAGGCATTCACTAGAGCATTTTTATTTTTGTTTGATAGGAGTGAGATGGACTTCACCTTCTACCAACACTGCTAACACAGACTGGAAATAGGTCAACAATTCTCATCACCCTCTGCTTTTCACAAAGACTGGTTTCACAGGCTCAAGCTGGCAGAAGTCTTTCTCCCTCCATTCTACTTCTACTGTAAGTAAGCAAGCAAGCAGGAAATAGGTGTTTATAAAACAACAGTGACGAGAACGGACAAAGGGATACCATAAAACATGATACATAAGACAACCATGACCCTATCCAAATTATTTTAAAAAAAAGTTACTCTTAATACAGTAACTCCCTTGGATTATTGTAAACGAAAGATCAGGGACAAAACCCATGTATTCTTCCCCTGTTTGATGAACTTTGCTCAGAGTAAAAAAAGCGTACAGACCCAGCAGAAGACCAACCACACAGTGATGCCCCCCTACAGCACCAGTCAGAGACTGAAAGGAGCTCACATATAGATCGGTTCATCACACTCCTGCTAATTCTACGCATTGTATACTGAACAGCTTCTGTTTTATACAATCCATCAGTTTTGTTGTTAGTACAGATACTGTACATACCAGAGAAAAAGGTACTAGGATGGAAAAACAATTACAAAACCAGAAAAACTAACAGAGAGAAGCTCTGTACCACAGTTCTTTGAAAACCTAGCTTCTAGAGACAGACTGGTTCCAAATGGTTGGTGTTCCTTTAAAATATAGGTGGGAAGAATGAGGTACTTAGGGATTTCTATGAGTTTAGACCGTCTCAACTAATAGATTTTTTCTTACTGTAACGCTCATCTCAAAGATAGCAAGTCAATTCTATATCTCAGCTTAAACAGGACCTTCTGGGATTTAATATTTATATGCCATCCAAACATAGAAACCAAATGCAAAATGATTGTAATACAGTGAAACATGGGACTGCTTAAATATTATTTGAAACAAACAAAAACAAAAGCCCCCC